>CM042556.1:11675000-12025000 GCA_023630585.1 Cranoglanis bouderius | reverse complement strand
TCATACAAAAAATTACCACACAAAATTCAGATAATACGTTATCGTTATATATCATAGAGGAAAAAAATACATTTTTATTTATCCTTTTTTGCAACATAAGTAACATCATGATATACCACTATTGGCATGAACTCCGTGTGATTTTAAGTAAACTTTAGAGTTTACTTAAGGACAAGATCTGCAGCATTCACGCACGCACACGCACGCACGCACGCACACACACACACACACACACACACACACACACACACAATCCATAGCTCCAGTATAACTGGAAGTCTTTGTGCTCTCTCACCACATTTCCTCTGGACCATTGTGTGTTTTTTTTTTTCCATATAAAAACTCATAAGTCATTCTCTCTGTGATTCCAAATATCCTGCCAGTCATGAGTGTATTTAAGGGTGTGCACATTTGTGTTAGCTGGCATCTTTATACACAATTGTCAACAAATTGAGATCACATGTATGAAAGACTGAGTGATAGAAAGAAAAAAAGAGAGAAAGAGAATGAATGAATGACTGAATGCCCGTTCTGGCCTTTGCATTAAGAGCATGAATGTAAGCCCAGTTTTTGCCTTTTTCATGACCCAAGTGAAAACTGATCTGAAAATTGGTATTCTGACTCAGACACTTGATACACAACACCCAACCCAAATGTACACAGAAGTTCAACCAAATCTACTTATAAATCCACAGAACAGTTTATTGTATAAAGCAGTTCCACCTCAATGACGTCTGAGAATTCCAGTGTTGGGGAGCGGCTGAGTTGCAGATTGACCCACTTTTTCAAATTATTTCAACTTTGGAGAAATGAAAGGTTTATTTTAACCAAGCAGTGATGTGGTTTGGTCAACACTGAGTGTGCTGTTTTGTTATTATGTTTAATATAAATAACAGATGAGAAAATTTAAAGTGGCTCAATATGGTCTTTACACTTTTTTTGATATAGTTACAGGATGAAATGTTTGACTAAATATGATGAATCTAATAGCCAATTGAAAAAGTCTGCAAGCTCATGTACTGTCCATACTCTTAAAAATGTTCTAGTTGAAAAACGCTCTGTTAAAGGGGTCTACACAGAGCCTTTAAGGATTCACACAGAATGACAAGCTGAAGAATACACAAAGAGTCTAGATTTAGCCATTATTTATTTATTTATTTATTATACAGGCAGGTTTGTACTCTCCTCCAAGTGTGTTTAGCTCTCCTATGATACAGTGATTGGACCATGTCTCGGAGGAAGTATATGTTATCCCTCACACTTCCAGGTTGTTACCTGTTGCTTGAAAGGTAAGAACTAACTAGCAGGTAGGAATTAGCAGTGACAAGACCAAGAAGGTGTGGAGTTCCCAAAAACATGTCCGTAGGTGGATCGGTGACTCTAAATTGCAATGGATTGGTGTCCCATCCAGGATATAGTCCCTCCTTGCACCCATTGTTCTCTGGATAGACTCCAGATTGATTGGGTAACAACTTCAGGAAATGCAGCTGACAAGTCCTCAGCACAGGTGAGAGGTTTGTTAAGAGTGTCAGGAAGGTTGCTCCTTCATAAAGCTGGATGATCACAGTTCCTTATGGTTAGTGTAAAGAATCTGAAATATAGCTTTCTAATGTTTTTACTGTTATTTTAAAGTGTACAAATAGTACAAATTAAGCCTCCTTTTATAAGCGTATGAATAAACACTTTCCATTGGTACTGTAGATGTGCAATGCAACAGTTAACTGCTTAGTCTAAAATGCAGGAATCTATTATTCATAAATTCATAAGATTCAAAACAGTAGCCTGCACCTGGGTGAGGTGACCCGGCCTAACCTCTGTTAGGTAAAGGGTTCGATTGCTGGCCCTGCTGTCGTCATGAAGCTAGATGTTATCATGTACATCACACATGGTTGAAATCAGGTATGTTTTGTTTTGCTTGAAGTGCTTCTATACCAAACAGTTCATTTTAAAGCAGTCCCAATGCCAGGAAACCTCAAGCAAAACATCAAGCAAGAGTTTTCACATATATGTGCGTATTGCAAGTCTCTTAATATTTAAAGGAGATTCCTTCAACAGCAAGGATTTGTCTAAGTATTTAACCACCTAGAAGGTCATCGTAGGAATATTTTTGTCTATTCGTAACGACTGAAGAAAATGATCACAGCAAATATACAGCTTTTGTTTCTCTCAAAGGAAGTGAAAATAAATACAAAGATAAATAAGAACAAAGGGGAAAAAACATTCAGAACAATACATTTAGATGCAGCTAATATGCAATAACTGTAACATTTGTGCTTCATAGCCAGCAGTCTTTTTAAAACAAACAGCTTTTACAGGTTCTCCAAAAAGTCTTTTTTTTTCTATTTACACAAACTACAAGAATGTCTGAGACAGTTTGTATGTTTGTAAGGGGTTTCAGCTCTGCAGGGTTCAGTCACTATTTACCATAATAAGGATATGTCCATGTGTCTATTGGCTTCGAGATCATCCCTCATAAAAGCCACACCCCCTGTCATTCATAAATCGCTGCTTAGCAACAGTCCTCTCATTTAGCTTATTATTATTATTAACAAAACAATATTGTTACCAGTCTGTGTATGTTCATGTACATGCAAATTCATACTTAAGTTTGTGAAGGTGCTTGCTATTCAGTTTATTATTGTATTTAGTGTATTGTTGGTAGAGTGTCTTTTGTGTACAATAAGAACATCTCTAGGTGCTTCTCGGAGACCTTGAGGCAGAGCTCCCCATTTTGCTTCTGTTCTTTCTGCCTTTTCCTCGCTCCTTCTCTCCACGCTCTCCTCCATGTTTCTGTCTGTCTCCTCTCTTTCTCTCCTGTGCCTGCTGCTTTTCCCTGGACTTTTTGTGATCATGACGCTGTTTGCCCAGTTCCTTGCAGTAGTGCTCCAAGTCACTGTGGCGAATCAGAGTCATCACATCCTGGTGCAAGGGCTGAATGGAGTCTGCGATGGTGGGTTGGCTGGGAGCCCACACACTCAATCGAATTGTTACGGCCGTCCACCGGAAGCCATGCTCCTCCAACTGACAGTGATAAATCCCACCGTGGTTAAGCTCCGCCCTTGGAATGAGAATGCCCATGTCAATCACTACCAGCTGATCCCTTGAGGTCACCTGAATAAGAGAAGGAGATATTGTTTATGTGTATTTATGCATGTGTATTATGTCTGCCTAGATGTATAGCGTTGAGGCCAAAAGTTTACATGCACCTAGGCTAAACATATTCAATCTCAGTTTTTTTAAAAATGGACATATATTCTTTTCCCTTTCTATTACATCTAATGCTACATTTGATGCTACCATACGTTTCTTTTGGGAAGTCAATTAGGGCTATGTTCACATCAGTGGGAATTTTAAAAGTCAATTAAAGACAGATTTATTTCAGCTTTAATTCCCTAAGGTACCATAGGCATCTGTACAAACAATTGAATGCAACTATAAAAATCTTGTGACCACACAGACACTGCATCATTCAGGATAGAGACACAAAATAGCTCTCTGGAATTAATGAACATTGTTCCGAAACAAAGGAACTGGTGAAAAAGTTGGAGGCATCAGGTGCCAAAGTACGTACATCCACTATTAAGAGAGGCCTACATCTCCATGTTCTGAAAGACTGTTGCACAAGGAAGAAGCCCTTACTCTAAGACCGGCATAAAAAAACAGACTGAGGTTTGCAGGTGATTACTAGCCTTTTGGAGGATTGTTCTCTGGTCAGATGAAACAAAAATTGAAGTGTTATAATGGCCTTAATGATGAGTCTATGTATAGAGGAAAAAAAGGTGAGGCTTTTAATTTGAAGAACACCATCCCAACTAGGAAGCATGGTGGTGGCAGCATTGTGTTGTGGGGGTGGTTTGCTGGAAAGGGGACTAGTGCACTTCATGTCATCATGAAGAAGGAAGATTATCTAGAAGCAACACCTTAAGACATCAACCAGAAAACTATCATGGGATTCATGTCATTACAAAGCCCTGACCTTTTTCCCATAGAAAACTAAAAAAATAATAATAAAAAACAAAAACTTTTGTAAACTTTTGCCTCACTGAAAGTGTGATATAGTAAATTAAAACTACAATAAATCTGTCTCTTAGCAGTCTCAATTCTTTTCAAATGACCTGTTAGAGAGATAAAGTATATACCCTATTTGGCTTAAAACAGTAAATCCATAGTGAGATTAAATATGTGGACAAGTAAAAACTGAGTTTGAATGTCTTTAGCCTTGTTATATGTAAGCATTTGTCCTCAACTGTATGCATGCACATGTATGGGTTGTGTTTGTACCTCGTACTGTTCCAGACTGTTCTCTCCGATCTGTTTAAACCAGGTAATTTTGGCATGGTGCGAATTAGGCAGACACTCCAAGTAGGTACTGTTCCCTACAGCAACCACTATTTCCTTCTCCTCTGACTGCACCTCCAGGCCAGCTATGCAAACAGGCATGAAAATGAATAAATCTAATATACCTTAATTATATAATGATTATTGTACTGAATCATACATACCATTATATTATAATATGTGCGAGTTACAACAAAACTGGAATAATATCACAGTTATAACCTTGTGTTATAATACCAGATGTAGGTTGTAAAAACTTTTATTATTTTATTATTGATCACATTGTTTATTACATATGACAGTCTAATAACTTGTTGTGTCTGCTTTGGCTTTCAGAACAGTATGGATATGACTGGGCATGGATTCTCCATAATGACTGATGTTTTGTGCTGGAATATTATAACATAACATGGATATTATATTATATTATAACATGGATATGATTGCTTTGCACAGTCGCAGTGTGTTTCTGCACACAGCCCTGTCCACCTCATTCCAAAGATTTACAGTCTGTTCAAGTTAACGGACTGGAAGTGTCCATCTTAGAGATGATAAACACTTACCATGCAACAATTTTCTGATAGCCGGTGCTGTATAAACACTATTTAGTGGGTATTAGCACCTTATGTGCTATATGCCCTATGACTTATGTTCCTCATACCAAATTCTGATGCTTCTATCATCATGATGCAACAGCAACCTGCATTAGTCTAGAAAAGTTCTGTCCACTTTCTTTTTTTGTTCTCAGCACTCAACATGGTCTTAGGCTGTTGTCAATTCTGAGATTCTGCTTGTGGAGCTGGATATGATTTGTTAGGTTGCTTGCATTATTCATGCTGTTCTCCTTTGATGCACAAGCTGTTTTTGCACACATGATCGATGTTAACAAATGAACTAGCAACTCGGCAACTGAGAACTGAGCATAAAATAAAACAACTTTTAGAACTTTCTGAATCTTACCTCCCTGCCTGACACACTCCGTTAAAGGATTCCCATAATCACCAACATGACGAGTGTTTCTCCTATAGATAGATAGATAGATAGATAGATAGACAGATACATAAACAGGAGCTGTGGATTATAATAAGAAAACCAAATGTACAGTACTGTGCAAAAGTTTTAGGCACCCTATTTTTTTTAGTACAATCTTTGCTACAGATTTTTTATTTTATGACTTCTACATTATCAAGTCAGTACAAAAAACATTTTAGATTCCTAAACATTAGTTTTCTAGCACAAAATGAAATGTTACAGAAAAATGTTTGTATGTCATTAAAGAAAGCAGCATATTATGTAAGAGACACTTTTCAGACAAAAACACAATGAAGGCTGCTGGGTTTTGCTGCAAAAATAAGAAGCAAGTGTGAAAGTCAAAGTCTCCAGAAGAACTGTGGCTGGTTCTGCAAGATGCTCAATAAAACTTACCAGCTCATTTCCTTATAAAACTGCACTAATTGTAATGGAGACTGCTATTTTTATTTTACTTTTTATTCAGACCAAATATTGACTTTGTTTCATTTACTACTGTTTACTGCTCTTTACGGTATTTTTATTTTTTTTTTAATGTAGAAACATTTAATATTATTGTTTTCAAGGCATATTTGCTCTACAGCATTTCTTTGCATGTGCCTAAAACTTTTGCACAGTACTGTATGTACATGCATATGTATGTGATCTGGTGCTTACCTGCGTGCAACTGGCATATAGGGGCTGCATGCATGGCCATCCCAGTTGCAGTATGGGTCTCTGGCCAGACAGCACTCTGCACACACCTGACCATATAGGTCACACTGATACAGAGCCAACTGAGACACGCCCTCTGCAGATCCCACGAACAGCCACTGCTCAAGAGAAAACACACACATGACAATATGCACATACATGGACATAATTTGCACATCTGCAAATGCTTTGCACATATATATGCTCTGTCACTGAAGCTTTCTGCTTTCATACTGTGCCCACATATTTGGTTTGCAGTGCAGAAATATTGCAGAGAATAGGAATTTTACGCCAAATATCTAAGACACACAAACTCAGGCATTCACTCCATGCTTAGCCTTAACCAGTGAAAATGCCCTGCTGCTTTGTGTTGTCTCAAGTGCATTCGTCTGCGTGTTTCCTTACTTAAATGTGTGAAAACATCCTGGAATTGATTCTCATCTGCCTAGTCTCAGGTTGCCATAGAAACACTGTATAAAAGCTAGTGGGAATAGGATATTGCTTTTGCTTATATGTATGTGTTTGTCCACGTTCCACAGTAACCGTACCTTCTTCTTGGACAGTGTCAAGGCGGTGACTGGTGACTTGTGCTGTGCGGACAGAGACAGATCAAAGGTCAATAGTTTTAAGTTACAGAGGTTATCCAATCACATTAGGAATGCAAACACACTCTGTACCTTAAAGACCTGCAGCTGTTCCAGGGTGACCTCTTCACTTCGTCCTTGCTCTCTGGGGAGGTGAATGGACTTCAGCACCAGGCCAGAATCTAGATAAGACACACACATGCACATGAACACACACACATAATAAGTGAATTTTTACAGTTTCTTACATAATAATATATGGATCCTTCACACACACACACACACACACACACACACAATACACACACACACACACACACACACACACACCTGTCCCGATGAAGAGAACATCATACTGTCCATCCACAGCCTCCACCCTGTCCACAACGATGCGGGTCAACTTGTAGTCAACACCAACTCTAATTAGCAAGGGTCGGCTATCCACAGGACGCACCACTTCCTGCAGCAGTGGGTGGGTACGGCTAAAGAAGATGACGTCATCAGGATACTCCCGTGTGGAACGGAAACTTCCATAAGTGGTGCTTGGACACTAGGTAGAGACATGGAGAACACGATGGTTAGCTATAATACAGTCCTGGAGTAGAGAGGGTTAAGGGCCCAACAGTGGCAGTTCGGCAGTCCCAGGGCTCAAACTTTTTTGTTACAATATGTAAATAATAACAGAAAATATTAGTTCTACTGAGCATGGAGTAACATTTATGGCATTTAGCATTTAGCAGACGCCCTTATCCAGAGCGAATTATATTTATCTCATTTGTACATCTGAGCAATTGAGGGTTAAGGGCCTTGCTCAAGGGCCCAACAGTGGCAGCTTGGCAGCACTGGGGTTTGATTGGGGTCATGACCTTCCGGTCAGTAGCCCGGCGTCTTAACCACTGAGCTACCACTGCCACGAGTAACTGTAGAGTAACAGCTCTACAGTTGGATTAGAGTAACAACTCTAATCCAAAAAAAAGACTGAGCCAAGCTAAGCAGATTTAGTAAAGCTATCTGGCACCTTCGTAACATCTTCATTCAGAATAGATAGGAGAGAACAGATGTCCAAATAGGATTGATAATTGATAGAGTTCAAATGCAGTCTGTCGTTATAACCTAAAAATCTACCTTCTTACATTGACTTATCATCCAGTAACTACAAAGCAAAACAATTAAACTAATATAACACAAAAATGAGATGGGAAATGTGTCAAACCATTCACAGTTACTCAGAGTGAAGAATGGCGAGCATTAAGAAAAGTACCAGACTCTGAGTCTCTCTTAATGAGGTGCAATCACATGTCACACATGACTAATCAAGAGTAAACCTCAAGGCCAATAAAGGCACATCATGGTCAAATTACGTCTCGCTATTCTAATCTTCAAAGAAAGAACGAGAACTTACTGTTCCAGGTCTGGGATAGGGCACTCTGCCGGTAAACTCCGCCCACTTATACTGTGGCCCCTCCCTGTGGTAGAAGTTTCCTTTGAAGGCACGGATGATGTCTTGCATGCGGTAGACACACACTGCTGATCCATTTAACACATCACTGTGTGCGAGACAGAGGACATATGTTTTAACAGATGTTTCCGTATTGAATATTAATATTTACAGTAAGCTAATACAGTACCTTGGATTTTAACCCCAAAAACTGATGGTACTTCAGGCTTTTAGTTTCAGTACAGATTCTCTATAGTTCATAGCATTTACTAAAATGATGTGCTTTAAGATGAATAATAAGCATAGACTTTTTTTGATTCACTATATATAATACACCTTCATTATATACATATTTTAACAATATCCCAAGCACCAAGATTGTCACACCAATTGTGATGGGAAACGTTATAGGATGATAAGTTTTTAAAGGCATCTTAATGGGCTAGCAATACACTACGTGGCCAAAAGTATGTAGACACACATCCTAATTATTGAGTTCAGGAGTTTCAGCTATGCCCATTGCTAACAGGTGCATATCAAACACATAGCCATGCAATCTCCATAGACAAACCTTGGCAGTAGAATGGGTCATACTTTAGAGCTCGGTTACTTTAAACGTTTCACTGTCATAAGATGCCACCTTTACCACAAGTCAGTTCTGTCCTGCTAGATCTGCCCAGTCAACTGTAAGTGCTATTATTGTGAAATGAAAGCGTCTAGGAGCAACAGCTCAACCACGAAACAGTAGATCATGCAAACTCACAGAGCGGGGCCACTGAGTACTGAAGCCTATCCTCCGTTGTATCTCTTACGACAAAGTTCCAAACTGCCTCTGAAAGCAACATCAGCACAAGTACTGTGCGTCAGGAGCTTCATGAAATAAGTTTCCACGGCCAAGAAGCTCCACACAAGCATAAGATCACTATGTGCAATGATAAGTATCAGTTTGAGTTGTGTTTAAGCACGCCACCACTGGACTTTGGAGCAGTGGTAATGTGTTTTCTGGAGTGCTAAATTACGCTTCACTATCTGACAGTCTCACCGATGAATCTGGATTAGTCGGATGACAGGAGAATGCTACCTACTGAAATGTATAATGCTAACAGGAAGGTTTGGTGGAGGAGAGATAATGGTCTGAGGCTGTTTTTCAGGGTTTGAGCCCCTTAGTTCCAGTGACGGGTAATGTTAATTCTACAACATACAAGGACGTTTTAGACAATTGTATGCTTCCAGCCTTCCTGTTCCAGCATGACTGTGCCCCTGTGCACAAAGTGAGGGCCATAAAGACATTGTTTAACAGGTTTGGTGTTGAGGAACTCCAGTGGCCTGCACAGAGCCCTGATCTCAACCCCACAGAACACCTTTGGGATGAATTGGAATGTTCGACTGCGAGCCAGACCTTCTCATCCAACATCAGTGCCCGACGTCACTAATGCTCTTTTGAATGACTGGGCATAAATTCCTATAGATACACTGCAAAATCTTTTAGAAAGCTTTCCCAGAAAAGTGGAGGCTGTTATAGCTGCAAAAGGAAAGCTCATATAAGTGTGATGGTCAGGTGTCCACATACTTTTGGCCATATACTGTAGTGTATGTTTTTATGAATCAGTACAAGTGCATCCAATAACAGAACTGTAGCTAGTTTAAGTTTAATTCTTGCTGTAACTATGATCTGCATTGCATATTGTTTTATTCTACTAAGACTGTACACATTTTAGAAATTGAGAAATTGATTATTTTAGGATTCTAAAGTGTTTCATTCATCTCATACCACAGCAATTTGACAACGTTTTTTTTTTTTAATTAAACTTATTTTTTAAATCCATTTATACTGTTACAAGTTAATTCATATTATTGCTTACATTGCAACAAAATCATTGTTAATAAGACAAAAAAAAAGTCACCTGCACCTGACAATGGAGACTCCTTACATAAATATTAAGTTCTTATAGACAACATCACCTAATCAATGATTCTGTTTTCTTCTTCTTAAATAACAACGCATTTAGATGTTTATTGGGGCGGCTGTGGCTCAGGTGGTAGAGCGGTTTGTCCACTAATCGTAGGTTTGGCGGTTTGATTCCTGGCCCACGTGACTCCCCATGCCGAAGTGTCCTTGGGCAATACACTGAAACCCAAGTTGCTCCCGATGGCAGGCAAGTGCCTTGCACGGTAGCTCTGCTATCATTGGTGTGTGAGTGTGTGCGTGAATGAGACTCAGTGTAAAGCACTTTGTAGAACCGCAAAGGGTTAAAAGGCGCTATATAAGTGCAGACCTTTGACCATAATTAGCCTTAGATTTTGTGGAGCATCTGCCATACAAGCCTCTGTGAATAAGCTGTTACTATAAAAAACAACAACGTATTCGAACAAGCATATTAGTATAAACCTATGATTTGTCTTGCAACTGTAGTAAGTTGTTTCATCAGCTACTCGAGTCTTGTGTTTTTAGTGTGTGAGCCTTGTAAAGACTTTACCATCAGTCTGACTACTACACTCACTGTTTCCATTTGCTTAAGTCTGAAGCTGTATTTTAGAACTTTACTCCACCCTGCTGCTCGATTCCTTTGCCTGATTTGGTTGTTCCAGACCAAACCGAAACACACACACACACACACACACACACACACACACACACCCACACACCCCATCACAGTAAGTCAAAGTAGAATAAGCTGCCACACCCATACTCAGGTTTGATTTAACCACTTTGATGCCCACAGGCAGGGTGTGTTATATTTTATATATTGGAAATATATGGAAGTGACATTGGAAAATATGAATATGTGATTGATCTTTGCTACACACATGTACATATAAACTACACGGGCACATGTACTATATCTCTGTCTGTCTCACACACAAATACAGAAACCACAGTAACTCTAATTAATAGTGATGGAAAGAACTTTGGAAAGAACAGATAATGTGCTCTAAATGGATACAAATATAGATACAAACAGCATTATTAGTTTTTTTTGGGTTCACATGGCATCTGTTTGAGACTAGAGGTGTATAAATAGTGAGAAGTATTTCCTTTCATGCACATGTGGGCAAGTGGTCAGATATGAAGTTTACAGGGCAATGACAATGTTATTAACGTGAACGTGCTCTGCATTTATAGCATCCTTAGTAACTGCCTGGTCAGAGTTCCGGCGGTTTAAATGAGGCTACTAGGTTATTTATAATTTGGGAAAAAGAACCACCTTAATTCATCATCGTAGGTGGGCACAAACAAAAATAATTGCATAAGTGGGATGTAAAAAAAACAACAAAAAAACAACAACAACAACAACAACAGTGTCGTGCTCATCTCTAGTTGAGACCAACTAGAGTGACTTGAGTCATGTAGCTGCGACTGAGGAACTGTCAGAGCCAAAATTCACAGACCATGCTGAAAGTGTTGGCATTTTCCCAGTGTTTTCAAGTGTTTCTGGAGGCATAGTCGCAGGGTACATGTCAACAAAAAAACTGGTATAGGCTGAAATACAGATACAGATATTTGAAACACTAAACAGATACAGTCACAAATAATGCTATAGCGTTACACCCCTGCAGTAAACCTCTGACAGATTGAAGTAGAAAGCAGTTTTCAGGCTTCACTTATGGTGTAAATAAGGGGTGAGTCAGAGTCTCCCTGTTTTTGTATGTGGGCCACAAAAACACTGCCACCTGCTTCTCTGAATTAAGGGATTTGCAACTGTGTTCGAGCCAAGGAAAGAAAAAGCAAACATGGGCTCATGCTTACAAATGTCTCAGAATTTCACGCCCAATTTGCATGAAAATGTAATGTTAGTTTTAGGCGCAGGGTTAGCATTCACATCTTCCTATGTCATTCATAATGAATCTAACCACATTCTCATTGCTTGTGCAAACTATTCTGTATTTTGCATGAGCTCTGGTTTCTCAGGCGAGTATGTGAGTTTACCTGGTGGTAGTAAAGATGCCGTATATCAGCGGGTTCCTCTCGTCTTTGCCATGCTGAATGAAGATGTCCTCTGTAGAGAGAAGTCAGTGCATGGTTAGAATAGTAAAAAGATTTAGCACTTTATAGCTTGATTTACTCCTTAATATGTATATTATTTCCTGTAAACATGTATTTAGGTGCCATTCGACGAAAAAAGATATATCCTGTCTTTAACGCAGGAATGCAGTGTGGAGAAGAAATGTGAGACGGAGTGAGTCAGTGAGAAAAAGACAGTAGGGGACAGTAGGAGGTGGCTGAATGTAAAGACATTTCTCCTGCATATACATGCAAAAGGAAAACAAAGCTTTCTCACCTCTGTCACACTCTCTTTCTTTGCAAATAAACTTGCACAATGTGACATACTTGTGGTTTCATGCATGCTCTCTTGCTCCCTCCCCCCCAACACACACACACACACACACACACACACACACTCATATGATCAGAAGGCACGTTGGTACATATCCGCATTCTCAGGGTCCTAACATTTCAGATATAATCAGATCTTTCTCTCTCTCTCTCTCTCTCTCTCTCTCTCTCTCTCTCTCTCTCTCTCTCTCTCTCTCTCACACACACACACACACACACACACACACACCAATGTAAATTGCAGAGTACAGATTCTGCTCACAATGTTCCGTTTTCCTCTCTTGTTCAACCGTTTCAGTCAAGGTCAAGGGCAGACGATTAAGTGCCTTTGCATGACGATGAATAATAATTAATAATAATTGTGAACCAGAGGGAGCTTAATAATAATAATAATAATAATAATAATAATAATAATAATAATAATAATGCACATAGTATATAGATTTTAAGATCTAATATATTCTTCATAAGCCTTCATTTATAAAATGCATTAATGAAATAATCTACTATGAATAATGAGACAAACTAGGGGTATAATAATAATAATAATAATAATAATAATAATAATAATAATAATAATAATAATAAATACATAAATAAATAAAGTAGTTCTAGTAGCTAAATATGCCAGGCTAAACACTTTATTTATTTATTTGTTTGTTTGTTTGTTTGTTTATTTATTTATTTTACTATGGATTTAGAGAGGTTGTGTTTCGAATATTCTCTGGAAAACAATTCTGGAGTTTAGGGGTGATATAAGAAAACCAGTAGGTGAGCAGTAACTAACTAAAGTAGGTCTGTCTCAGATAAGTCATTGGACATGATTGCTTCAGGAGACCAGTTAAAACATTTATAGCTGTGTTAAGACTGTGAACTTAAAAAAAGTGACCCAGGCATTGTTCTGCTCTGAAATGAGACTGAAATGAATAACGACAGATTTTCATCTGGGTGGTCAGAAGGGATTATAGTGGTTTTTAGCTTAATAGTGCTCTGTGCCTAACTGGCAGCAGCACAGACCAAATATAAAGACAATGTTGATCCTCCTGATTCCTTCAAGCTCTCTTTTCAAAAAAATGTATTTCATTTTACCTCTCTCTACCCCCACTTTGCACTTTTCTCACCTTCCTTCTTTCCATCCTCACTTTTCCCCTTTTTCTATTTTTGCTTCCCACTTTTAATTCCTTTCTCGTATCAAAATAGTGGTGGCTTGGCAGTTAAAGGTTTGCGCTTGTAATTCAAATCACAAGACTTGAGCAAACCCCTCAACTCTTCAGCTGCATGCTTTGATTGTAAATGAATAAAATCTAAATGTTTTCTTTTGCTTCTCCCTCTTTCTCTCCTTTCCCCTTTTCTTTCCCCTCTTTCACCCTTCATTTCATTGGGAAACCATAGTTGTGGCAGATTCTCTAAACAAAAAGCCCAGTTCTTCCTGAAAGTGAGATAGTTTTGTCTGCCCCGCACTCATTCACCCCTCCATCCTGCCCCTATTCTCTACCATCCCTGTAAACAACCCCCTCTCATCCTGTCACTCTCTCCACCATTCCCTCCCTCCCGTCCCTGCTAATCTATCTGCCCTGCATCCAGGCAAACTGGAGACAGGATGAGGGTGACACACACACACACACACACACAATAAAACAGTTGCAAAACCTCCACAATCACACAAACACAAACACTTATGACAATGCAGTAATCCCAGACACGGTTCAGACAAACAACTAAAAATCCAAACCACTTCCAAACCACAAGCCACTAAATGCCACTAAAATTTCTGCTATCTCAAACCACACATATTCAAATAGATACACACAGACAGTGTAATCTATGTGAACTTGGACAATGGCAGATTTTCTTGCATCATACATACCAACACCTACATACACTCACACACAACACTAAACCTTCAAATAAATATTTTCCTGAATGAGAATAAAATATACTAAAAATAATTAAAACCTAAAAAGAAAACAGAGGTATTAACTCTGAAATGAGTTTTTAAAATTGATGGCTGGCAGGAACAGCTGGTAAGAGCTGGTGTGCTATGGAAATATTTTCAAATAACTTTCTTAGCCGAAAAAGTATATAGGCTAGGTTTCTAATCATAACACACACATTATACAGATTTTATTTATTTTGTTTTATACTAATTTTGTTAATGTACTTGAAATATTCAATTATATGATGGACTTAGTATGAAAAAAAAACAAACAAATCCACCACAGGTATCATAGTAACCCAGACAGGGTACATACTTTTTAGGCCAATAATAATACCTTAAACATGTTTCGCACATTCCATAGATGTTACACATGTGCCCTGTGTAAAACCACCTCCACAACTATCACTCTGTCTCTAAAACTTGAAGTACTAAAAATAAAACTGAAAACAAAATCTGGAAAAACTACAAAAAAACTACACATTATAGATGTTTTATTTTATGACTTCTACATTATCAAGTCAGTACAAAAAACATTTTAGATTCCCAAACATTAGTTTTCTAGCACAAAATTAAATGTTACAGAAAAATGTTTGCATGCCATTAAAGAAATCAGCATATTACATAAGAGACACTTTTCAGACAACAAACACAATGAAGGCTGCTGGGTTTTGCTGCAAAAATAAGAAGCAAGTGCGAAAGTCAAAGTCTCCAGAAGAACTGTGGCCGGTTCTGCAAGATGCTCAATAAAACTTACCAGCTCATTTCCTTATAAAACTGCACAAATTGTACCGGAGACTACTATTTTTTATTTTTTTGTCACACCAAATATTGACTTTGTTTCATTTACTACTGTTTACTGCTCTTTACGGTATTAAAAAAAATGTAGAAGCTTTTCATTTAATTATTTTGAAGGTATCTTGCTCTACAGCATTTCTTTGCATGCGCCTAAAACTTTTGCACAGTACTGTATAAAGCTTATAGCTATGTTTAATGTTATGTTCTGTAATGTAAGTTCCTGTTATCACTTACATTACAGAACTATTGTTCCCTCACCAGCCTCTCTTTTATCATAAACCTAAATAAATTCTAAATAAGCCTCTCCTCACAGAAAACCTCAGAGCTGTGTTGTTAGAAAACTAATCAACACTTCCGGACCGATCAGAATCAAGCATTCAGCAGTGCTGTGGTATAACACTGAAGTGCATACTGTACACTGAAGCACGCGCACTAAACCATGGTTCTACTTTTAATAGCATCAACAGGCAGATGGCTATTCAAACTGGAGCAGAAATGAGTCCACTCAATCACGACTTAATTAAAAATGCAAGTGAGGAATAATGAATCTGGGTAACTAAATAAAGTAGGCACAATCTGTTGCAGTGGAAAAGTCATTATGAGAGAAACAGCCCACAGATGCTACTTCACAGACAAAGCAGGTTTGCTCTTAGTGATGTTTTCACTAACTGTGGTGTAGGTTTGAACCCCATTCTAGCCAAATCGTCCTTACAAATATAAACGGAGGGAGCTTTTGTGGTAAAGTTTTCAGTGAAAAGCTGGTTTTATAGCAACCTAAGATCAAGATTACACTTGTAGCTCACATGCCAATACTGGCTCTCTGATTTATAAATTCAATTCTTACTAGACAAAACATAACCTCCCCATATGTAACTATACATATCTTAAAGAACTCTTTCAACCTCTAAACCTAATTTCCATTTACTGCATCTATAGTGTATTTAGTCTATAGTATATTTGATCTGCTTCCTTACACTGAGGAAATTGGTCTGATTTGCCTGTTTAGCCAAAACATTATTTATTTATTTTATTCAGTGTTTAATCATGGATGTTTTAGGGCAGATGTTGACTTCTGGAACAAACGTTCCACTGTTTCTCAGAACAGGGAAAAAACATTACATTTCTTTTCTGTGGTAAGAGACTATGTTTAAAAATGCAGAAGTTTTCCTTTAAATTTCTAAAATGAAAATGAGAAAATGCATTTCTTATTTAATTTACTCTAAACATAGTGATTCAAATGTGCTAGAAGGACATGCGTGTGTTTATGTGTAACTATGAACGTGTGCAATTTTTAATCATGTTACGATGGATGCAAAATAATTGTGAAAAAATGTGTGCTACATTAATAAAAGAATAAACATTATATGACCTTAGAATTGCCAAGCTGAGCACATAAGTGCCTACAGACATGATGCAAGTGCTATATGTTGTTGTTCTTCTTCTTCTTTCAGCTGCTCTCGTTAGGGGTCTCCACAGTGAATCATTGGTCTGCATATTTGTTTTGGCACAGGTTTTATGCCGGACACCCTTCCTGACACAACCCTCCCATTTTATCTGGGCTTGAGACTGGCACTGAGTGCAACCCCCAGTGGCTGGGGTTCCCTGCCCGGGAACTGAACCCGGGCCACGGTGAGAGTATAAACTATAATATTAAACAGGCCTTTTACCTAGATAAGCAGCACCATAACCCACCAAGTAGGCTGATAAATTATGAAAAAGATAATTTTATGATTTGGCAGGTGGATGATATTTATAATCCTTGTCTAAATGTGTTATAATTGTGTAACAGTGTTTGTTGTAAGATGGACTGAAGTCATTCTGTAATCCACTGCACCCTGCTGTATATGAATCCAGATTAAGATTCTTCATCTAGACACTAGCTCTAGCAGCCTTTACAGTACCATAGGCCACACACTGAGTGTAGTGTGGTCTACCCATGCACCACTCTGCACCATGAGGGCCCCTGAGCCACAAGAGCCTGCTGGGAGATGTAGTTGTTCCAGGCAACAGAGCATGGTGTAAATATCACACTGATGGAATTTTCACAGACACGCTGATGGCGCCGTGAGCACAAGATGGTTGTAATAACGTTGTCATGGCTATGTAAGATTGAGCGATTGGAAGCTGGGAGGTGATTTTATTGGGTCATATGGTCAGTGTGTGTAGTTCAGGCTCAAAATAAACACACCTAATGCAAGAAGGTGCAAGAAAATGAACTTTTTCATAATTTATCAGCCTACTTGGTGGGTTATGGTGCTGCTTATCTAGGTAAAAGGCCTGTTTAATATTATAGTTTATACTCTCACCGTGACCCGG
Organism: Cranoglanis bouderius; assembly: GCA_023630585.1. Classification (NCBI taxonomy): domain Eukaryota; kingdom Metazoa; phylum Chordata; class Actinopteri; order Siluriformes; family Cranoglanididae; genus Cranoglanis; species Cranoglanis bouderius. The sequence continues at coordinate 12,007,532 of CM042556.1, read as the reverse complement.
GTTCAGTTCCCGGGCAGGGAACCCCAGCCAATGCCTTCAGGAGCATCTGAAGTGTAGTTTATGTAAATGTAAATGTAAATGTAAATATAGTTCCTACACAGTGTGTCAAACATTATTTTGCACTATTGTAGTCAATTTAGTAACTGGGGGCAAATTGGCTGATTAGTGGTTGATAGTCCATACCATTTTACATAATCAACACAACCAGCCAGGCCTGACTCAGAGTTCACTTAGTTAATACACAGCTAATACATAGCTAAATTATTGCTAATACACCACTAATATTCACATCGTCACTGCTGGCAGCCATTTCCTGTGTTTAAAACATTTCCTTCCAGTGATTCATGAGTAAAAAATACAATGACAATCATGAAGTCTTTGTTGGATAGTAGGGTTTCTACATGTGCTAGTGTTTTGGATTTCGTCAAATTGCTAACAATCTAGCTAGACATCATTTTGTGTTTGCGACATTTCATGAAACTAGTGAATTTGTGTGTTCAACAAGGCAAACTTGAACAAATTTGAACTTGCTCTTCAATTATAAAGTTATGTATAAAATGCTAGGCAGCTGGGAAATGAACAAGCTAGCAAGATTAAGGCTAATGATTTAGCTAGCTAGATCTTAGCTGTTAAGTAAAGGTGAAATGACAATGAAAACAAGACAAAATACTTGGAAATATCACCATTTTCCTCAGATGTGTTGGCAAGTTACTAAGAAAAGATTTTATACTGTATGACAAAAACAACACCATATTTACAATTCACTTTGACTTTCATGGTTTCTGCCGTATTGTGAACATTGTGTCACAACTCGCAAACTTGAAACAGAAAAATAAACCTCCAAAGTTGCGAATACCACAAGACTGGGTTGTTCATATGGAATCTGTTAGAAAGTGGTCACAGGCTTCTCTTTAATGTTAACCACTAACCACTATGCCTCTGCACGAACTACATGATCCTTTTACATTTAAGTAGAAAAGATAGAGGGAGAGTTTGTGTAGAAGCAGTCTGAGATGTGAAAGCACCTTATTCAGACATCAAACCAGAGCTTGATTGTTTGGTGAGAATATAATAAAGGGTTTTCGTTGGGAGTGTATTTGTATTGTGCATGTGTGAGTGTGAGTGTGTGTGTGGGTGTTTGATATAGTTCATTTAGTCTAATCACAGAAGATTTGTTTATTCTACAGCTTTTGCTTACACAGACTGAGTGATAAGAACCTGGTTTGTGTGAATGTGTGTGTGTGTGTGTGTGCGTGTGCGTGTCCGTGTGCGTGTGTGTGTGTAAACACTGATCACGGAGCTTTGATATACCTTGGCATGTTTTCTAAGCGTTATCTGAATCATAGGTATTTCTTTCAGACAGAAAATACACTTTTAACTTTCATTATTTTGTGCTTAACATCAATTTTATTTCGTTTTAATGAAGAATTATTTTAATGATTAGTGTGCACTACTTACGCAGTTGGTCAAAGTGTGTCTGTAAGCCGTCAGGTCCGGGCACAGAACAGATCATTCGAGCTTTTTGAAACGTACTCCACTTATTCACCAAACTGCGCTGGCCACCAATGTCATTCTACATAAACACAAACACACAAACACACAACCTTCACAAAACATACCAACACTATGGTCAGATGATCAGATGATCACATCAAAAACTTTTTTTTTTTTTTAATGTAATCTGTGTTTTCAGGTCTTTGATTAAAGTTCAGTGATGTACTACTCAAACATATGGGTCAGGCAGAAATTCAGACGAGCACGTCCGCCTCCATGCACGCAGGTAGATATGCAAGCGCACGGTCCCAAAAGTGAAGGTATGCACAAACCACACACACACACACACACACACACACCTTGCAGACGCGGGCAACTCGAGTGTACAGGACTTTGCCGGCGGGCCCCTCAGCCTCCTGAGCACGCTCAGTGAAGAACAAGTAGACCTTATCATCTTCCTCATTATCGCTCTCCTTCATCATGGCCACACGCACAAACTCAGCATCTACGGCAGAGAGAGAGAAACAGAAGGAAGAAAGAGAAAAAAAGAAAGTGAAAAGGTTCATTGATTTAGAAGAAATGGGACTTTTGACGTGGCCATTTCTTTTTTTTATGTCGGAGTACTTATGTGTGGATTAAACAACAAGATGGGCTGTGCTGTTGTAGAAAAAAATAATCCATGATGGCGTGCTGTGATGTGGCCTGACGTGAAATAGAGTTACTGTTACCAGCCCGAAAAGTGGATTATTTTCCTATCACAGCACATCCCACAGTGTTTTATTCCTTTTGAACCACGAACGATTTTTTATTCGTTAAAGAACAACATTTCATTCTTTTGATCCATTACTTACGTAGTTACCTTTAATGTTGTGGTATGTCTCCCAAACAAGTTAGTTCCTGTTATCACTCACACTGTAACAGCTATAAACTGTCATTTCTCGCTTTCTCTTGAAACTTAAAGGAATGGTGTTCCGTCTACTGTTACGAAGCTCGGAGACTCCGAATTGAGAATTAACAGAACTATATTAAAGTATAGTTCAGCTAATAATTAAATTTATACATCTTTCCACTTGCCACAAATGAAACTGATCAAGCAACACATGCCTGGAGTCTAATGACTGCCTCTTTATTTATACACTGTAGAGTTACAAGGCTAATGTAGCTAACAATTAGGGGAAGCTTAGCCATCAGATTAGCACTGTGCAATAATTATCCGTGTTTAGCCTCGTAGCTCTGGTGCAAAAGCAGACTTCAGACACCAAACTAAACAACTACATTTGCGGTAAAAATGTGTAAATGTATTTATTTCTTTAATTAGTCCTGACAGGTGTGTTTTGCGTTGTTGTGTCTGTGTGTTTGCCTTTCCATCCATCTGCTACTCTGCATTGGTTTATATCGAGCTATTTATTTTTCTGTACATGTGAAAGTGTGGGAATGTGTGTACCCTGAAGCCAGGTTGGCTCATATTGCTCTGTGCGGATCACATGACGTTCTCCCAGACTACGAAAAAATGCAGAGTCGCGACTCATAAAGTCAGAAGTGATTCCAGCATACAGCTCTCCATCTGCAATAACACACACACACAAGCACAAACAAAGGTTAAAAGAAATCAAACTTGAAAATGAGGGTTAAATGTTTCACACACACACACACACACACACACACACACACCCACACACACACACACACACACATACACAAACAACCGTACCAATGATGGCAGTAGCAGTTTTTTGGTGGGGGTCATAGGGACACTTTCCTTTTCCAGACTCTGTTTGTTCATACTGAAGCGTCTGATCCTCAGCCTGCAACACACACACACACACACACACACACACACACACACACACACACACACATACACACACACACATACACATGCATTACATTCATCACATTACACTCATCACATATGTGCATTCGCTACCATGGATTGCAAACATGGTTATACCGCTGTTACTATGGCAATTACTACTTGTTATAACACTGTTACTATGGTAGGTACCACTGGTTATACTGCTGTTACTATGGCAATTAATACTTGTTATAACACTGTTACTATGGTAGGTACCACTGGTTATACCGCTGTTACTATGGCAATTAATACTTGTTATAACACTGTTACTATGGTAGGTACCACTGGTTATACTGCTGTTACTATGGTAATTACTACTTGTTATAACACTTACTATAATAGTTACCACTGGTTATACCACTGTTACCATAGTAGTTATAGTATACTAGCAGTTACAATAGTTATGAAATGTGCATTAAATAGAGTGAATTATTGAAATTCCTGGTTCACTGCTTCCATAGCTACAGCACTGATTTTCAAAACTGTAATGGTTTAACCTTGAAGGACGTTCATGCATCACCACCTTTCTATGGGATTATGTAACTATAAATAGATTCAAAAGTATGATGCACTGTTGTTTAATTAATTGTAGTTGTTGGCAATTACTGCGCTATAAGAGATATAAAACACTTCAAAACACTTGGTAAGGCATCACACCATCCCTTCATTGATTACTTTTCTACAACAGGACATCCTAAAGTGTTTAATTGCTTATATATCACCCATCTTACAGCCATAATATAGCATTCTGTACCGTGAGGAAGAGGCGGGTGGGGATGTAGGCACAGCGAGGGTTGAAGGCTCCCGTTCCGCAGGCGTACAGGTGCGTTTGGTTATAGGGCTCCAATACACGCAAGAAATTGGCACAGTCCAGCTAGACCGGGTACAACAAAACAGGAAATGAATATATGAATATATTACATGAATGTGAATTTCTATTTATACAGTAAAGTGTGTATTTTACCTGTAAGTCTTTTCCAGCCATCAAACAGTCCTGGATTCGATCTGGACTTGCAGGCCAGTAAATCTGAAACACAAGCATGGAAGCAACAGAAGTCATAAAAACAAAATGCACACAGTCAAATGTTCTTCAGGTTAATAATAATAATAATAATAATAATAATAATAATAATAATAATAATAATAATAATAATAGTTCTATTAGTGTAAATGATTGTTTAAATGTTTGTTGGTTAATGTATTAAAGCTGGATGAGTCAGTGCATGAAGAACAGCTCCCACTCCTGAGACCTTATTGAACTGGCATTCCTGTATCTTTCAGATTTAATCTGCATAAATGTACAGTTAGTCATGTAGGGTAGGGACACACGGACACACACACACACACACACACACACACACACACACACACACACACAGTTAGTCACTTAAATGGAAAGGGCTGGACTGAAATGGCAGTTTTGATAAGATAAGGCAGTTTCTGCTTCTGGATTCCTGCACATATTTTACTACTAATGCAGATAGATGTCTGGGTCTGTGTGTGTGTGTGCATGTGTGTGCGTGTGTGTGCAATTGTGTGCGTGTGTGTGTGCAATTGTGTGCGCGTGAACATGTTACAACACAATGCTGTTCATGGAAGAGGTGGGTCTCTAGTCGTTTTTTGAAGATAGTAACAGATTCTGTTGTCCGGATCGAGGTTGAAAGTTCATTCCACCACTGAGGGACATTCACTACTTTTACCTCTTTTACCTCTTCAGATAAATTCACTACTTTTCAGACAAAGTGATGAGCATTAAACTCTCAGCCTTCTGGGGACAGAACTTTAATGACCGAGCTCTTGTCCAAGTAAGCAGTTCTATTTGTGTAAATGGCACCTCATACTACATAGCTTCTTGCCTTCACTCGTGTGCACATGCGCACACACACACACACACACACACACACACAGAGCATAAGGTGGTGTCAGTGATGTAATGCGTCAGTGGCAATGCGGCAGAACTGAAGTCATGCTCCTTTCATTATCGCTGTGAGCTGTGTGTGAGACAAAGTGAGGACTGAAAACATGTGATCACCTTGCGATGGGGTTGTGTAACATCATCCAGGCTGGCTGACAGTAAATAGTCCTTCATGCTGATGTACAGACGGCGACCATCTTCATCGGGGAGCAGAGAGTTCAGATCTCCCGCAGAAAGCGGCAGAGACATCAACCTGCCACTACGGACCAGCTCTGAGAGATACAGACAGATAGGGACAGACGTTATGAAAAGTTTTCCAATATTGCTGTTTCACATCTGGGGCTAAAACCCCAAGACTACAATTGCTATGATAGCTTTAAGACTGCGAACAGTTTTGCACTTAAGTCTCCATCAGTGAACAGTTGATAATGTCAACAAAATAGACATCATGTGAAAACTATAATGAATTTCCTGGTTACACAATTGCACTTTTTGGCAGTGTAGTACACAGTTATTGGGAATAACTGGGAATTATATATAATTGCACTATCCGGTGCCTCCCAGATGAGGATGGGTTCCCTTTTGAGTCTGGTTCCTCTCAAGGTTTCTTCCTCACATCACCTCAGGGAGTTTTTCGTCGCCTCTGGCTTACTCATTTAAAATTTATATCCTGAATTTCTATATTTCTATAAAGCTGCTTTGTGACCATTGTTAAAAGTGCTATGCAAATAAAAATGGAATTGAATTGAATTGAATGACTGTTTCTATCAATTCAGAAATAGCTTTAAAGAAATACTCCAGTGTTTTTGTATCCTAATCTTCTAATCTACTGCCACCGTAGTGTAACATGCAATTAACACATACAGGAAATTCAACACATTTCCCTAAACTGAGAAAAGAGTGAAAAGCTCACTTATAATGGAAGACAAAAATAATAATAAATGACTAAAGCGCCCTTGAAATTAAAATTGGTCTCTCAGAGCATTTTGTACTTGTCCCTTAGTGTTATGGACGTAAATAGAATTCTATATCCTGTAAAAAAAATTCTCATTTTATTATTATTATTATTATTATTATTATTATTATTATTATTATTATTATTATAATATGTCACTTCTGGAAAAATAATCAAGTTTTTTTTTTTTTTTTAATATTCAGATTTGTTCAAATCTTTCTGATCGTCCAAATAAATGCTCTATTGCACCATATACTGTATGTGCACACATGGTTCTTCTGTGTTTGTGGCTGTATGTTTTCCTATACACTATTCCTTTTTCCAACCATCCCTTAGTTGAAAAAAAAAAATTGTTGGAGTGTATGAGTTTTGAATTAAAAATTAAATTGAAAAGCACTTCAACACAAGATTCCTGTTTCAGAAGGAAAACACATCAACAAATCACGGCTAAGACGTCATTTCAAGGGGATTTAAAGTGAAACATATTTTAATAGAATGAAGTAGGTATTTGTAAATGAATGCCTTTCTCTTTTTGATAAAGTCTCTGTTTATCAATCTTAAAGCATATTATTTCATAATTACTACAAATTATTTAGTAATTCTAGTAAAAAAAAATAAAGAAATAAAAGAAAAAAGAGTATGTATGCATGTATGGTATGTAGTTATGAGAGTGAGGAATTAAGTATGGACCCACAGCCAGATGTTGGGAATGTAAAGATTTACGTTCTAAATGTGTAGAATATGTTCTTTCGGTGATTGGACAATTTTACAGAGGAAACAATGGTTATGTGCTTCGATATCAGATACAGTACCAGATAGCAGTAAAACTTTATGTGCAAAAATACCAGAAAACCTTCAGAGAAGTGTATGTTAACAAAATTACTTTTTACTGTATTGCTCTAGTTGAATAAATTTACGTAATAATACATGTTTGATAAGACTTTGTCTCATGGACGCCTCATCATAATGCATTTATTGTTGAAGTGAAACAGTTGTAGTTTTGGATTTGGATTTTATAGTCATGTGTTTTACTTTATTAAAGGAATTCAACTGTCTGCTTTTCGCAATACAGGGAAATGTGTAAAAATTCTTGTCCATGGTAATTACCCATACACTCCAGATGCATGTGTCATAAGACAGGAAGCGAAGAGGGAGAGGGAGAGATTTAATATAGGCAGTCCAATATTACATAATACAAATGGCTTAAGCAAAGGAAATATTCCTGAAATATGAAAAGGATTTGAGTCAGAAAACTGACCAAAATAGAGAAAGGCAGACTAGTTATAAAACACAGACTCTATGTCTTGGATCAATACACTAAACAGTAGATAAAAACTGGAGAGAAAAATGCTGGGCTAAAATGACAGAAGAATCTGGATTCGTTTAGTCTGTGTTTCAGAGCAGAACCGAGAGAACGTTGTCCAAAACATACATGTTTCTATATACTATAATATTGCACACATTTGTGAGGTTCATGGAACACTACCACACTCACACACAAACAAACACACAAAAGGATACAGACACATTCTAAGATGTCTAAGGACAAGAAGCCAGACAGCCAGGCCAGAAAAACCAGCTCTGAAATCCAACCATCTACAGATTCACTCTGGCTGCTGATGACCGAAGGATAAACTAATGAGTCAAAAAGATAAAGAGATGAAGCAATGAGGAGATATTACACACACACACACACACACACACACACACACACACACACACACACACACACACACACACACACACACAATAGAAGGCCTGTGGTGAGTTTACCAATTGATTAACACATCAATGTTAAAACCTGACAGCAGTAACGCAACCTATATGCATGCACACACATGTACAAAACACACACACACAGAGTTTGGAGCTGCCTTGGATTTGTGGTAAGCTGACAAATATGACTTTTGCAGATTGTTTCTCACACACACACACACACACACACACACACACACACACACACACACCTCTAAAGCACAAAACATAGTTCCTTAATTATAATTATTCCCAGACTCTTCTTGTATGCCCACAAAACTGTATTGCCCTCACAACCTCTCTCCTTACACACACACACACACACACACACACACACACACACACACACACACACACACACACACACACACACACAGATTCCTGACAGAGCAACACCAGCTGTGCCCACCCCACCCTTGCCTTGGGGGGGAACAGTTGCTATAGCAACAGTGAACATTTCAGTCCTGCTTGAGTGTGTGTAAACTAAAAACCCCTCCAAAGGATTATGCCTGGTATTCCACCTGTCTCTCAGTGTGTGTGTGTGTGGGTGTTTGTGTGCGTGTGCATGGCCTGGGTTCTGGGCTCAGTCTCATATGACCCCTTAATGACTAGTTACTAAAGCCAAGTAACCTTTGACCTCAAATGGCTTCATTTTTTAAACTTTTTAACTTTTATCACATAATCAAAGAAATACTCAGATACATTCATCCTTTCATCCATCTGACTGTCCATCCCTCCATCCACACATCCATCATTCCATCCATGTGTCTGTTTATCCATATATTTCCATACACAATCTATCTCTTCAATCATCCGTCCACCAATGATCCATCCCTACACCACCTATCCATCCATCCATCCATTCATCCATCCATCCACCAACCCATCCATCCGTCTATCCATCCACCAAACTATCCATCCATCCATCCATCCTTCCATCTTTCCATCCATCCATCCATCTATCCACCACCCATTCATCCCTACACCACCTATCCATCCATCCATCCATTCATCCATCCACCAACCCATCCATCCATCTATCCATCCACCAAACTATCCATCCATCCATCCATCCATCCATATTTCCATCCATCTATCCATCTATCCACCACCCATTCATCCCTACACCACCCACCCATTCATCCATCCATCCATCCATCATCCAAAATGTCTGTTAATTTATTCATTCTCTTCCACACACTATCCATCCATCCATCCATCCATCTATTCAGACATCCATCTGCTTCCATCATTCATCCATCAGGATGTTATCTATGCATCTAGCTATTCATCTATCCATACAGCATCCACCAATCTATCTATCCATTAATCCATCTGTCCCTACGCCACTCATCTATCCCTATCAAGTCATCTATTTATCTATTTAGTTCTTTCTTTGTTCAGACTTTTGACGCATACATGCAAACTTGGTAAGAGGAAGCATTCCATATTCAAATCTTCAAAACCTCCTCTCTCTCTCTCTCTCTCTCTCTCTCTCTCTCTCTCTCTGTGTGTGTGTGTGTGTGTGTGTGTGTGTGTGTGTGTGTGTGTGCGTGCGTATGTGTGTTAGATTACCTTAGTCATGGGAGATGCTCATTTTAGAATATTTGATTATTGCAAATGTGTTGTGTGTGATACCGCTAAAGATAGATTTATATCACAGACAATTCACACACACACACACACACACACACACACACACACACACACACACACACACACACACTTGTTATTCAACTGAAGGGCCTTAGAAGACTGATATCTTTCTTGTCTTCGGATTTCTTTCTTGTCTTCAGAAAAACCTGATGATGTAACAGTCACTTTAACTAAAATAACATCTACAAACACATAAAAAATAAATCATGATGATGAGACGCAATGTTTGTTTCGAGTTTATTCAGTGGGAAAATATGCATGTGTATGTGCATACAAGACATGATGAAAAACACAATGTCATTGTTTAACCTAATGAACTCCTCTGTCAGTTAATTCAACCACTACTGTGCAGTCATGTCATCTGCTGGGCAACAATGACAGACTAGCATGAAAAAAAACCTGAAGCAGAAGTCAGTTTGTGGTATAGTCACTCTCAAACATGTCATTATGTGGAAATGGACTAGTGTGTACGCTTATGTGTGTGTAGGTGTGTTTGTGTGTAAGAGAGTGAGTGAGTGAGAGAGAGAGAGAGAGAGAGAGAGAGAGAGAGAGAGAGAGAGAGTATCTGAATGGATAGCCTGTCTTGGCAGTGTTCCCCTGGGGGTGAGTTTTCCTCCTACGCTGTAGGGGACTGCTGGAAACGGGACACACTTCCTGTGGAAATGGGGTTATCATTTCCACAATTATGGCCTAATTAGAGAAAAGAGGTCTGGAGAGCAGGGCTGGGAAAGGCACACATCCATACACTCACACCCACACTTACAACTACATCCATGCATATGCCACAGACACATCCTGATATGCAAACACATATGTAAACATCATAACACACATTCCTCATGTCTGGAATTTGTCAACTGTCACTCACAAACACCTTTTCAACATAACCTTCAACCTTTCTTAAATATGAGCATACATCATAATTATAGTCCTCACACACACACACACACACACACACGCACGCACACACACGTCTTATAATGAGGTCTCTGTTAATTTTCAGTGCCTTTCATACCCAAGTACTGCATTTACTTCTGAAACTGTAGATTGTTACACATTCTTATTACATACGTTTAATCAGCTTGCATTATTTTCCAGGTCGTTTCTGGAATCTTGAGTGCAGTCGGATTTATGGGATATTTCTCATTATTATGAGAAAAATATGAGATTATGAAAAAGGAATTATAAGATTATGAACACTTATTTATTTATTTATTTATTTTAATTTCAAGCTTGGTATATGTTTTTAATTCTTTCTGGAAAGTTATCTGCCAATAGAACAGGTAATATTAAATTAAGAACAGATCATGATAAAATGTACTATATTACTATATTAAATAAGAACAGACAATATTAAATTTAGAACAATACATTTAGAGATTAATTATAGATAATTTACATGAAATTTATATTAAATAAGAACAAGTAATACTAAATCCTAAAGCTGAAATGATTGGAAATGTCTTGATATAGGCCTAATAATCATATTTGTTTGATCATACTTCATAATGAGAAATATCAGATAATTCAACGTATATTCACAAGATATCATGGATAATATAAAATAAGTATCGATTATCGTATTCTAAAATAATATGATAGTAGAAAATAATCATAAAATATCAAACTATATTTTTAAACTGAATAAATGGAAAAGAGAAGGAGCAAGTCAATATATGTACACAATGTACACACATAAATTTTCTTGAATATCATTATTTTGTTCTTTGCTCTCTTGCTATCACTTTCATTTCATTCTCTCAGTGCTGCACTTTGTAAAAGTGCTGCTGTTGAACCCCGCAGTCAGGAAAGCAGAACTCAGCTTCTCACCAGCTGGCCAATAAACACTGGTAGCCTGGCACGTTGCCCAGTGACTTTGTCACATAGCAGTAAATCATCCATCTGCTGGTTTACTGAGCTTTAATAGCTCTCTGAGCGTGCTCAGACACTCCACAATGCTCGATAATGGTGAAATGTCCAGCAACTCAAACACAAACTAATCAATAAGTTCATTATTGAAAGCAACCTGACTAGTCAAATCTATTATCCACAGCTACTTAAGCAATCAAATACAATGATTTAATGATGATGGAAAACCAGACTAATTAAAACATTACTGAAATGTCTAGGGGGCATTTAGTTGTGGGAATACGTCATGTCCGGTTTAGAATACGAAGGATTTTTGATGGATAATCAGCACTGATTGCATGGATGAGTCAGAACAGAGGGTTACACTGTGCCTGGGAAAGCAGCTCATAGCACAGAGTAGGACTGGGCAAAATATATAGAAATGTATTTTGATACAAGTGACAAAATATGTCAAATCAATAAAAATAATAAATACAGAAATACGTTTTATTTGGAGGACATGACATGAGTAGGGCTATAGCACTCTGGCGAATGAGAATTATTGCTAATGATAATTATCCATCAAAAAACACTGATAGTCCAAACTAAAGTATTTTTGTATCACAGAGGTTCACCTGTGTTTTGGTGAGAGCATAATATAGTGACAAGATCTTGGCAGCTTCGCCTGCTAGCAAACATCTAGTAGACTACTATCTAGAAAAAAAGTATGACAAATAGTAAAAGATATTACTGATAAGGTGGGGGGCATGGTGGCTTAGTGGTTAGCACGTTTGCCTCGCACCTCCAGGGTTGGGGGTTTAAATCCCACCTCCGCCCTGTGTGCATGGAGTTTGCATGTTCTCCCCATGCTTTGGGGGTTTCTTCTGGGTACTCCAGTTTCCTCTCCAAGTCCAAAGACATGTAGGCTGATTGGCATTTCCAAATTGTCATTTCCGTAGTCTGTGAATGCGTGTGTGAATGCGTGTGAGATCATGCCCTGCGATGGGCTGGCCCCCTATCCAGGATGTCCCCCGCCTCATGCCCCGAGTTCCCTGGGATAGGCTCCAGGCTCCCCCGCGACCCTGTGTAGGATAGGCGGTATAGAAGATGGATGGATGGATACTGATAATTCTTGAATCTGATTGGTCAGTGTTGATATAACAGCAGCTCTGACAGTAGTGCCAGCTTCAAGGTTTATACGAATGTGCTTGTTCTAATACATGATAATTTCTATAGTAACGACTTACACAGGGACTTGTATGGCTGTCACGGCATACAAATGGATTTTTTTTTTTTTTAAATGAGTATAATTGTTTATATGGTGAAGTTTTTGGAAGGAGTCTCCAGTGTCAGTGCTTTGCCACAGTCAGAGAAAAAGCTTTAACTTTAGGTTTTCCAACATGAGAGAGAGAGAGAGAGAGAAGAGAAGAGAAGAGAAGAGAAGAGAAGAGAAGAGAAGAGAAGAGAAGAGAAGCTAATGAGGGAACTGTTTATAGCTGCTAAAACTTAAGTGAGAACAATGGTTCCTGATAACAGGAACTGACTTATTTCAAGGATGTTCCACAACATTAAACAAAACTATAAACATATAAAATGTCTAAAATGTCATTCTTTAACAAATAGAAACTGTAATCATTGGCAAATTGCTGTGGCATGGAAAAATAAAACAGTATGCTCTTATTGGAAAATAAGACGCCTTATATCTTTTCCTACTCTATGAATCCAGTCAACACATCGCTATGTCTCCATTTGGCCAGCTGTGCTATTCATGAACACAAGGTGCCTTTGAGAAGATGGTGCTGCAGAGAATTTGCATGAGTATCTCCTCTACCAGAATCACATGAGAGTCAGTTTACACTGTTATGCAATATATGTTTATAGTAATTACATGGTTTTATTTTGCAAGGATCAAATAAAAAAAAAAAATTAAAAAACGGTAAATAGTATTTTGGATTTCAAGCACGTATTACAAGTAAATATATCAGAGGTACAGCTCATCCCTGTTGCTGAGAGAGACAACTGCATGCAGTATGTAAATACCTCATAACAGGCATGAGTTCCCGTGTGATTAGTCATAACACAACCATGCGTCCTAATGCTGTCAGTATGAATGAGTGTTTCGAGCATATGTGTATATATATGTGTGTGTGTGTGTGTGTGTGTGTGTGTGTGTGTGTGTGTGTGTGTGTGTGTGGCATAACACAAACCACCAGATGTCATTTATCAATTGGGAAATCAGGCCAAAACGCCCTGGATAATAATCTCGGGCCCCACATACACACATGCACACAGACAAGCTCACACTCACTCACTTACTCACTCACACACACATTCTTATGGAACAATGAGAGGAATCATCAAGTAATTAAGACCTTAAGGTCAGAAGTTGGAGTGCACTGATTATATAATCTCTCTCCGATTAGCTCACATTAACACACACACACACATACAAACACTTATATATACTAAAAGACTTTTTATAAAAGTATAGAAGGCTCCAATCAGCAGTGGTGCAGAGAGAGAGAGAGAGAGAGAGAGAGAGAGAGAGAGAGAGAGAGAGAGAGAGAGTTAAAGCTGTGTGTTCTTACCCGAGTGTGTGAACTGCAGTCTGGGCTGAGATGGTCTCCATGCTCCCGTTAAAGTAATCACCAGCAGCGACGCAAAGGTGATGGATAATATCCTCCTCATGGCTGTCACACACTGTGCACTTTACACCCTAAACAATCTGAACACAAACAAACCGCATACAGCTAACGCAGACGCTCAGGCAGGGTGCATCACACACCTCCCTCTGTGTGTGTTTGTGTGTGTGTGTGTATTTCTCCACAGTGCAGAGAAATCTAATCCAGCCTGGTTTAATATCTCTCTGCTATTTCTTCTTGTTTGTCTTCTTGTCTCTCAACTAACAGTATCAGTGGTTCCTTGGATAGTTGCTCCTCTTTCTCTCTCTCTCTCTCTCTCTCTCTCTCTCTTTCACACACACATTTTTGGTCTTGTTTTTTTTTTCCTTTTGAATATCTAGTGGTGTTGGTTAATCCTCTATTTGCAGCTGATGCTTCTCTCTCTCTGTCTCTCTCTCTCTCTTGTTCCTCTTTTAGGCTTCCCTCTCTCCTTACATCCAAGCACTCCTCTGTAAAGAAGGAGGGAACTATTCCACGCCTCTCTCCCTCCTCAGTGTGCTCTTAAAAAGCGGGATATGACAGTTGGCGTGTGCCTTTCATCTCATTCCACATCTCTCTTTCTCTCGGGCTGACTGTACTCCTGACTCCTCACTGACTGGTTATGTCTCTAAGCCCTTTGCTCATTTTCCCTGTATTCTTATCTGAATTTCACAATCACTTATAAGCTGAGCACACAAAATCACTCCCTGATACAAACCCAAAATTCCAGCTAGCCCTTCTACGCCAACAATGAAACCATTAAATACCCAAACAGGTCCTGAATGAGAGATTAGTAAGGAGAAGTGAGCCACATGGCAGTGTGTGGTGCGGCTCCTCAGAGACAGCAGGGAAAGAGAATTAGAGTCGGGGTCCAGCTGCAGATTAAACCTAATCTCACACTAAAATTTCTCATCAATAGGAATTCACTACTCAAAATCTGCCCCGGGCTAAAACTAATCTCCACCTGTGGACAGCTTTAATGTTCAAAGAGACAGACGGACTGTGGGATAGTAATGGTGGGTATTAGAGTTAGGCTCAGAAAGACAGTTTTGATCAGAGAGATACCAGTGATTAGAAACAGGGAAACTAAGAATCAGAGTGGTAAGGTGAATTATACGATTACTAACAAGACTAAAGAGGCTTGAGAGAAAGAGAAAGATCGAGAGAGGGACGGAGAGAGAGAATCAGTGAGATCTTTTAAAGGGAATCAGCGACTAGAGAGAGTGAGTGAGAAATCTTTTTGAAGAAATAAAGAGACATGTTTAGAGAGAGATCTTTATCAGGGCTCTTTAAGGGACAATCTGAAAAAGAGATTATTAAGGTGAATTAGAGAGACACGCTGAGAGATGGGCGCTCTTAAGAAGTAACCACAAAGACTTGCTGTGAAATGCAGTTTGAGAGACTTAATTCACTAGAATCGGAGAGACAAGGTCTGAGAGAGAATCTAAACAAGAGACACATTTCATGTGAATCAGAGTGAGACAATCTGTGAGAGAGACACACTATTAAAGGACTACAGCGCGATTAAACTGACTGTAAGGTACAGCATAACCATGTCGCCCTCTAGTGAACAGGACCGGGACACATCATGAACGTACACTCGCTGAACACTTTATTAGGAACACCTGTACACCTACACAGTCATACAATTATCTAATCAGCCAATCGTGTGGCAGCAGTACAATGCATAAAATCATGCAAATACGGGCCAGCAACTTTAGTTAATGTTCACATCAACCATCAGAATGGGGAAAAAAAAATGTCATGACAGTGGCATGATTGTTGGTGCCAGACGGGCTGGTTTGAGTATTTCTATAACTGCTGATCTCCTGGGATTTTCATGCACAACAGTCTCTAGAGTTCATTCATAATAGTGCAATAAAGAAAAAACATCGAGTGAGCCAACAGCATGAATCCATGGACCCAACCTGCCTTTTGTCAACAGTCCAGGCTGGTGGAGGTGGTGTAATGGTGTGGGGAATGTTTTCTTGGCACACATTGGGCCTGTTAATACCAATAAATATTGCCTTGAATGTCACAGCCTATCTGAGTATTGTTGCTGACCATGTGCATCCCTTCATGGCCACAATTTACCATCTTCTAAAGGCTACTTCCAGCATGATAATGCACCATGTCACAAAGCAAAATTTGTCTCAAACTGGTTTCATGACAATGAGTTCAGTGTTCTTCAGTGGCCTTCCCAGGAATGATTCCAACATCGTGTGGAAACCATGCCATGAGGAATTGAGGCTGATTTGAGAGCCAAGAGAGGTATTAGTATAGTGATTGTATGTGATTGTAAGTGTTTAGACTCTTAAATAATCTTTGGAAAATATGGAAGATATGAAGATGTTCACAGTGGACAGGCAATGTCAACTGGCAGACCACAGAGACAGTAAAGTATTTCAGCAGAGAGAACTGAGTATTTTGAAAAATACTGTACCAGAACTGATAAACATATGAAGTGACTATTTTTCCAAACAAGAACCAGCTCAGCTTCTGTAGCAGATCCTCTGTTGCGGAAGCTTATCCCATCACATGAATTTATGTCAATTATTTAGCTGAAGGCAGCTAATAGGATCAGAGACTACGGTAACAATTGTTGGTTCCCAGAATGTTCTGGGAACAATTGTTTTTGGTTGCGCATTATGATTCTGAAAATGATCCCCTAATGTTCTAGTAACCTCCAAATAATTTGAACCTCTCAGGAACCTTGTAGTAACCTGCAATGATTTGGAGGATGTTCCCCTAAATTTCTCATAATCTTTAAATAATTAGAACCTCTCAGGAAACTTGCGGTAACCCTGAATGGTTCAGAGAATGTTTTCATAGCGTTCTGGTAACTTGTAAATGATCTGATCGTCTCTGGAACCTTGCACCCGATAGGGTTTGGAGAACTTTCCCCTAACGTTAAGGCAACGTCCTCTAAACCATCCCTATACTATACTGTTACTATACTGATACAGACCTGTCATAAAGTTCCCATTACTTGTGAAGAGCTATGGCCGAAAAATAAAAGACACCTGACTAAGCATGGACATACTGCTTTAGTTGACCAGAAAAATCAATACACATTTTTTTCACCATTTAAAAAGCTGCATCAGATAAAGGCAAGAATTTATCTATACATCAAACAAACAAACAAACATATTAGATGGAGAAACATTTAAGATTAATATATGGACATATATAATACTTTTGTATGGAAACATTTTTATGTGGTAAGCATAAACCTGAGGCTTTTACCACTAGATGGCAGAATAACTGCACTTTTTAATCTTTGGTTAAACTATTAACTACTAACATTTACTAACTACTACTAATATAACAGAGAGACGATGCAAAGAACAAACAAACAATCAAACAAACATAACCAGGGTCCATGATATTCCTAATTCAACCTGAAAAATACCTAAACTTATCTCGTCCAATGAAAAGTTAACTCTTCTGAGAATTTCGTTAGTCTAAACACACACCAATTATTTTGGAAGTATCAAACAAACACAGAGTAGGTAATACAAAATCTTGTTTAAGTTATTCATTCTTAAATTAGTTATTTTCTAACTACTATACATGTGAGCTTTAATGTTAGCACAGGCGAACGTGAATGTGGTGATTGATAAATGTCTTCAGTCTATGACCTACATTATGGCTATTCTACATTAATTTACCTAATGGCTAATAGATAATAGCCAATAAAGATAACAAGAAAGAACACTACCATGTAATATTATACATACTGTATACATTATGTGTGTATATGCACATATATGTAAATAGGGATTGATTAATTAATAACTCACTAAATGATTATCTACTGCTACTGCTACTAACTAACTATACAAGACAATAATACCTAAAAGCGACATTTGGTGAACGTCAGTTTTCATATAACTATATAAAAAGTGAGAACATTTCAGAAACAGCACTGACTTTGTTAAACATAATAGAACATTTCTGTAACATTAGGAAATGATTCTCAAAAAACCCAAATTGCAACGTTCGGGAAACGTTCTGTTTGTAGCTACAGGACTAGAAGCATTAAAGCCAGAAAGGGGAATTGCATATGTTTTTCTTTTTCATACGTTTTCTCTTTGGCTTAAATAGCCTCATGACATGGTGACAACATAAAGACATGGTTTGTTTTTTTAAAAAGTTGACATTGAAAACAGATTGTTTAAAAATGACTGGACAAAGAAATATGTGTTTATTCTTAAATTCAAACAGATGTGTCTCATCCATTCAGAGTCCCTGGTGTTGGTTAAAAGTGATACTTTTATGTAGCTGGACCTTTACATATACTATATGGCTAAAAGTTTGTGGACACCAGACCATCATATCCATATGTGTTTCTTCCTCACACACACTCGTATAGGATGTTTTCATATGCTGCTGTAGCATTAGAGTTTTCCTTCACTGGAGCTAAGAGGCCCAAGCCTGTTCCAGCATGACAATGTCCCTGTGTACAAACCGAGCTCCATGAAGACATGGTGTGGTAAGGTTGGTGTGGAACAACATGAGTGTCCCAGAACCCTCACCTCAGCCCCACTGAACACCTTTGAACATGATGAACTGGAACACTGACTACACCCTCCTCACCTGACATCAGTGCCTGATCTTACTAATGTTCTTGTGGTTGAACGAGCACAAAAATCCCCCGAGCCACAATCTAAAAATCTAGTGGAAAGCATTCCCAGAAGAGTGGAGGTAAGTATAACAGCAAAGAAGGGACTAAATCTGGAATAGGATGTTCAAAAAGCACATATGGGTGTGATGGTCAGGTGTCCACAATCTTATATACATATAGTGTATTGTAGTAGTTGAATACGCCTGATATGTTAGGGACGAGGCTGAAATTTTAAACTCGACCGCCAGGTGTCGCTTTAGAATAAAACACTGATCAAAAGACGGCAGTCACAAAAATGATCATAAGAACTGGCTGGAGTCGTTACACGGCCTGTATTTAAGACGTGTTCGGCGTCCTTTCTTTCCTTTTACATTAAAGACATGGTTAAGTGATGGAGAACATACAGTGGACTGCGGAGACGTTTAACAGGTATCAAACCTACATATACTCCACAAACTGTCTTCTGTCTGAGAAACAGGCCACGCCAAAGACGAGCTTCCGCTGTCACGCGAGGAAAATCCGTGACGTCGACGAGAAGTCAGCGAGCCGTGCGCGCGCCCGCCGGCCCTCGCGCTCTCTACCAGCTGTCCGCTCGTTCCTCCCTCTCTCTCGTTTTCTCATAAACACGTGTTCTCTTCTCTGATTGGCCGCGACGGAAAACCATGAGCTCATTGGTTAAAAATAGTCGCTCTAGCTGGTAGCTAAAAATACCCGCATATAAAAGGCCGGGAGTTTCGCAGAGGCGCGTCGCAGTCCGCCGTCGGAGAGGGTTGAGGGTGAAAAACGCCCCGGATGAAGAGAGCGCGTGTGTGAAAGAGAGAGAGAGAGAGAGAGAGAGGAAAGGGCGTCGGTCTCGGTCTTCAGTGCTTTGCTCAGGAAAGACGCTGTGTGTAAACGCCAGAGCTTTTTAACGCAGCTCGCGCAGGCGGCAGCGTGACGATTTCCTTCCTGAAGTGTTTTTTCTTCTTTTTCTTTTTCAGTACTAAGAGCAGGTTCTGCCTGACTAAGTCATAATGCCCTTTCCCCATGTCATATTCACATTAAAATCAACTAGATGTAAGAATAAGGACTGTTTAATATATAAATAATTGTATATTATAATTAATACTATGTTAGTTTTTGAGACACGAGCAGAGCTTCAGTGGGTTTAGGTGTGGCCCACTGCTCAAATAGTGTTTGCTATTAGCTAACACATCTGAGTCAAGGTGTTTGCAAGTTACCACTCTCTTGTTCTTTTGTCACCTCCAGGTCCGAGAAGCAATCTTGTGACCGAATCCACACTTTCAGGTGTCCTACCTTCATTCATTTATTCATTCATGCAGTCATTTTCAGTAACCTGTTTATTTTGGTGAGGGTCACTGTTGATCCAGAGTTTAACCCAAGAACTGCGGGCGTGAGATGAAAATACGCCCTAGATGGGACGGCAGTCCATTACAGGACATCATACACACGTGGATTAACACCTGGGGGAATTTAGTGTAGCTAATCCACATACATGCATGTTTTTGGGAAGTGAGAGGAAACTGCAGAACCCAGAAGGAACCCATGCAAACACACGGAGAACAGGCAAAACTCAGAATGGAACTCATACCTTGTAGACATTCCTTGTATACCTTGTAGGTATACAACAGATGTCTTTTGCTCTGCTTAATGACCACCATTGACCAGATATTTGGGTGGTGGTTCATTGTTCATTGGTGTCATTGTTACGAGGAAAAACTGTAGATTATTTTATTCCATCCACATGTTAAAATACTCCTTAAGCCTTCATAATCAGTTTCTGACCACAGGACTGCTGTTAACTAGATATATTCTGTTGTGAACTCAGCAGTGACATTAAGGTGCTTCTAACCCCCAGAATTACTGCTAGGTCCGATACCAAGGCACACCACATCAGTGTCACTGATATTCTGAGAATGATACACCACCCAAATAAAATGTGGTCCATGGTGGTTCTTTCCCACTGATCATCAGGATAGATTGAGCTGACGTCTTGTGCAGAGCAACAGATAGGCTACAGTCAGTAATTGTGCATCTACTGTATGCTGGGTTTAACTGATAAAATGGTCAAGGAGAGTAGGTACAGAGTAGGTGGTACCTAAACAGCTGGCAACATGGGGTAGTATTCAGAGTGGGTATATGTCTTTGCATAAATAGATTTTCTGGGTGAACCATTCAGATTGTTAAAATTACCTGCGTGTAGTGAGCCTCCGAGGCTGCCTGATTATTCTTGAGTAGAAGCTGTCAAAACCGGGGTTTTCAATAGCATCTAGAAAATAGCATTTTAAAATGCAGATACAGAAAACTGTCATGTCAAACTACAGTCATATGAAAAAAATAAGTACACCCCATGGAAATTGTTGGCTTTTTTGACATATTTGGACAAGCAAACATTTGATCATCTTTGAAACAGTGCTTATTAATAAAGTTAATATACTCGAACAAACCCACATTTGCTTTTTCAATAATTCTTTCAACAGAAATTTCAATAGATTTTAGCAGAAATAACTTCTTGTAGGCGTTTTGCATAATTGCCCACCTGGCCTGCTGGAATTTTTGACCACACTTCCATGCAATATTTTTTCAGTTGCAAGATGTTTGAGGGTTTTCTTCCACGTATTGTCTGTTTCAAATCCCTCTACAACATTTCAATGGGATTCAAATCCGGGCTTAGACTAGGCCATTCCATGACCCTTCATTTTTTCTTTTTGGGCCATTCCTTGGTGGATTTGCTAGTGTGCATTATCCTGTTGAAAGGTCCACTTTCGGTTCAACTTCAACTTTTGGACAGATGGCCTCAGATTATCTTCAAGCACTCTTTGATATGATGCAGAATTCATAATTGAATCAATGAATGCAAGCTGTCCAGTCCCTGAGGCAGTGAAGCAACCCCAAACCATAACATTTCCACCACCGTGCTTCACAGTTGGTATGAGGTGCTTCTCACGAAAAGCTGTTTTAGTCTGCGCCAATCGTCTGCTGTTACTGTAGCCAAACAACTCTATCTTTGATTTGTCTGTCCAGAGCACATTATTCCAAAAGGCCTGGTCTTTGCCTATATGCACTTTGGCAAACTGTAGTCTTACAAAGGATTTTTCCTGGCACACCTCCCATGCAGGTCGAATTTGTGTAATCTCTTTCTGATTGTAGAAGCATGCACTTTGACACCAACAGCTGCAAGACTTACTAGCAAATCCTACGATGAAATTTTGGGGTTCTTGGAGACTTCTTTTTGGATCAGACGGTCTGCTCTCGGGCTGAATTTGCTGGGGCGGTGAAATCTGTGCCATTTGTAAATTATTTTCCTTACAGTGAGAATGATGGAATGATGCATTTCAAATAATTTGAAGTTTTTTTTAAATCCCTTGCGAGACTCATAGGCATCCAGAACCTTTTTTTTTTTGAAGGCCTCTTCAGATCTTGGCATGATGACACCACACACCTCAATAACAAAGGGAACACCAGACACTAGATATGAGAGGGGTATAAATAAGACAAGTTCCACCTGCACTCCCTAAGCAGGTTCTCATCACTGACACCCAATATTGAACACCTGATTCAAATGATATGGATTTGAAGGGATGATAAATGTAGGGGTGTATTTACTTTTTCCCATGTGACTGATCTGTTTTGTTCATTTAAATTGTGAAAATTACTACAAAATGTAATTTGATAAACTGTATCATCTTTATTAATAGGCAGTGTTTCAGAGGATCAAATGTTTGCTTGTCCAAATGTCAAAAAAGCCAACAATTTCCATGCAGTGTACTTATTTTTTCACAGGACTGTATATATAAATATCATGTGCAACAGTTAATTGGATGCATAACACAATGAAGCCACAAGATACCACATCAAGGTCATGAAATCATAACATGGGATCTATTTTATCTTGCTATTTAATAAAATAATGCCAGTGTTTTTATTAATTTGATGCACGGTTTGAAAGATAAGCTGACCCAGCATTTCTCTGCTACACTCACAGCTCACTTTAATTCTGTGTCTCTGATTAAGACAGTCTCCTCCAATGTCCTCTGTACAGAAAAAACAAACAAACAAAAAAAACTTTGTGGAATATACTATTAATTACTAGGATCATAAATTGATGGATACGATAGGGGCATATTTACTTGTATAAAAATATTTAAATATTATTGTATTTAATATTGACATCAAATGGCATTACATAGTTTTATAGTTTGTCCAAATATCACTTATGCCTGCAAATATGTGGTCTAAACACTGAAATACTGCACAATCTCCAAATACCACCATGCCACACGAGCATAACTCAACTCTGAATACTGCCTGTAGTGCAAAATATTCAAATACCAATAAAACAAAATTAGACCCATGTTCTTCCTTATAGAAAGTCTTTTATTACATAAGATTACCAAGTCTAGTTTACAAATGGACTTCCAGTCATGACCGTGTGCATCTACACACGCGTTACATATGTACATGTATACATATCTAACCCCCACCCATCTTTTTTGGTTCCAAAGAAAGTTGGTGGTGTTTAAATCCCTAATCTAAAACAAACCATAAAAATGACTCATACGCACAGATTGTAAATCATGTTCACTTTTCAGCCCTGTTTCATGGAGGAATTAAAAAAAAAAAAAAAAAAAAAAAATCCCAGCAATTGTGGTGAGCACTTGATTGGCAGGCTTTTGAGTCACATGACAGCATTTGGCAGGTGGGTGTGGCTTTAATAATATCACAAAACTCAGGTAAAACATCAAAAACAAACAAAAAAGGCAAAAGTCCAAGTCCTTTGCAATTTCTTAAATACTGATAAAACACTTCCATGACTAATCGAAGAATCAAAAATAAAATTAACAAAACAAAACTATTTTCTGAGCAGTTACTCTTTCTTCCAAAACATTTGGCGAGTTTGAGGAATGAGTGTGTGATTCTACACACATTTTGCACCCCTACTTGGGGTTTCAGTCCAGTGCTGCGTGTTCAGAGGAGAAGGCATTTGTTGCTCTTTTTGCCCCTACGTGCCTGTAGCGCTGCCCTGGTGGCCATCTCAAACACCTCCCGCACACCATCCTTCGTCTTTGCAGAGCATTCCATGTAGCCAAAAGCTCCGATCCGATTAGCCATGTCCCTTCCTTCCTCAGCTTTGACTGGCTCCTGTTTGAGAAGGAAGAGTTTTGAATACAGACATTAGAGACACATCTTATTGAAGTCACAGATGAAGCACTATTTCATGTAAGTATGAGGTTATTTATGAGTGATCCCACACTGCTGTTACTTGACTGGACAAATGTAAAATCACAAAAATAGTTTATTTCCGTTCTGTAACACCAAACTGACTACCCAAGGCAGACATCAGGATAAACATTTACACAATACTAATGATTCACACCACTGCATCTACACAAGGGTTTTCAGTAGAAACCAAAGCTTTTTTTCCCCCTCATTTCAATTCTGAAATGCACTTTAAAGCAGTGACAGCATGATTGTTCTTGGGAGTTTGCGTCACTAGCGGTGAGTGTAACCAACCAGAGTGAGATTACCTGTTTCATCTTGGCCAGCTCTCTGCGTGTGTGCTCATCATTTCGTAAATCTTTTTTGTTGCCCACAAGGATGATGGGTACATTTGGGCAGAAGTGTTTGACCTCAGGTGTCCACTTTTCTGGAATGTTTTCTGTAAACAGAGGTCATAGGTGAGACACTGATTAACAACCAGTCATACTGAAATGCGGTTATTTTACTGGGTGTAACTCTGAACACTGTCAATAAATAAAACATTTATTCAAATCTGTGACATTAAACAGATCCCTTAAGCAACTGAATTTGCCAAACAAATCTCTGACCTCACCACTCACACATTTATTAATAAATAAGCTAAACAGTGTTTTTTCTTATGAAAGATAGATTCATAGAGAAATTTCTCACTACTGCTGTAATAAACATTCTTTCTCGCTGGCCCTGGGTCTCTAAATAATTGCATTATGCTTTTTTCTCCGAGAACACCCATAATTAACAAATCACTCAAAATGCTACACATGGTAGCTGTATCAACTTATTGTAATGCTGTGGCAAAATGGCAGATCTTAAAAGGCATCAAGATCTGAATACTGAGATATTTAGAGGCAATTAACAGAACAGCCATCGGGTCTATAAATCCCTTTCTGAAGTAATAGTATACACAATTTACTGTCTTTGCTACAAATGAGTAGTAATAGGAACAAAAATGAGTTAAAATGGGCATTAAAGTAATTCTAGAACATCACTGTAAGGGGAGAAATAGAGGGCACAATCACCTAAACTGTCTGGGCTGTCAATAGAAAAGCACATGAGAATGACATCAGTGTCTGGGTAGGAAAGTGGGCGGAGCCTGTCATAGTCCTCTTGCCCTGCAGTATCCCAAAGAGCGAGCTCGACCTGAAACACAACAACAGAATTATTTGTAATACAGTATACAGTAAATCTATTGTCTATTATCAGATCAGAATAAACAAAAAAAAAAACTAAATCATAGAACAAACAGAAGAATTGCTTAATTAGAGCTAACTGCTACATTCTTTATACTTGACACTGATCATCATAACCTACACACAGCCACTAACTAAATCTTTCACGAGTCTATGTGTGAGACATTTGTTTTTGTAGTGTATTGCATTCTGGTCAAAAAATGTTACAGGCTCACGCAGTTTTAAATTCCATTGTTAAATGGCTCCACAATGTTTCACAATTGACACGGACGATTCTGTAGAATTAGTTTTTGTTATGACACAGAAATCGTGATCCTGTGAGAGAGTGCACTAATCGTTTGACTCTTGTGTAAATCTAAGTTGATACAAGCAAAGGCTGCCCAATGTGATGTTATATAGTATTGATAAATGTGATCAACTGCATCAATATATATGAGATCACAGGTATTACGGTATCCTTATATCTTATATAACAATTACAAAAATTACAAACAGCAGACTAGATGTTAGATTAAAAAACGTTTGTAATCTATGAAGTTGTAAAAGTTAATTCTTAGATTTAAAAAACAATCTTTATTATAGATATTAGATAAAAATAATCAATTTTTTTTTTTTTTTTAACTGGAACACTACTGTTTTGCTGGCAGTGTGCTATACTATATGGCCAAAAGTTTGTGGACACCTGACCATCACACCCATACGTGCTTTGGAACATCCCATTCCAGATTTAGTCCCATCTTTGCTGTTATAAGAACCTCCACTCTTCTGGGAAGGCTTTCCACTAGATCTGAGCATGGCTGTGGGGATCTGCCCATTCAGCCACAAGAGCATTAGTGAAGCCAGGCACTGATGTCGAGTGAGGAGGCCTGGTGCACAGTCAGCGTTCCAGTTCAACCCAAAGGTTTTCAGTGGAGTTGAGGTCAGGATTCGAGCTCTTCCACGACAACCTTGGGAAACCATGTCTTCATGGAGCTCGCTTTGTGCTGGAACAGTTTGGGCCTCTTTGTTCAGCTGAAGGGAAATTGTAATGCTACAGCATACAAAGACATCTTATACAATTCTGTGCTTCCACATGGGTGTGATGGTCAGGTGTCCACAAACATTTGGCCAAACAGTGTACATCATGACACATTGTGCATCACAGAAATATCTGAATATCGGTCATATCACTCATCAATAATACAAGCTCATAAACTGGTGACTTGCTGCAAAAGAAATAAGGACATCATTCTGAACAGGGACATTAAACCAAGGAAGCACAACTGAAAATAATCTCATATCAAAGCGCTCCAGAGGACAGTTGTGCTGTTGGTTAATTAAACTAGGTTTGTGGGTCAGAACACAGACCTCCAGGTCCACAAACACTACCAGCTCAATCCGCTCCGAACATTAATGCATTACGAGACTTTTATGAAACCAGTGCTTCTTTTCTCTGTACTTTAACCTGTGACACGTCCATTGTAAATTAGTCTTAGGTTGACATCATTAACCGAAAAGGCAATAAACACTGATTAATACTTCCTGAGTGCACATATGGAGTGTGACAACAGACCACACACCTGTCCTTAACATCTGGAAAGGCGCAATATTGAGTGTGTGTTTGTTCTGAATACATTTTGTGGCAGGAAGTCAAGTTAAATAAAGCTAATGTGCGAGTGTGAGTTCATGCGTTACCTGTTTGCTATCCACTTCAATATCTGCTACATAGTTCTCAAACACGGTGGGGACGTAGACTTCAGGGAACTGGTCCTTACTGAAGACGATCAGCAAACAGGTTTTACCGCACGCTCCATCACCAACGATCACCAGCTTCTTACGAATCGCTGCCATACCTACAACACACACAAATAGGTTACAGGTTAGACACACATGCTGCAGCATCATCTTACTGTTGATAGTTGCTATGGTCACATACAACACAGACTGGTATCTATGATATCTTACAGTGAAATCTGCGTCCTTCAGCACATGATCTGTGAATCTCACACGCCCACCCACACGCTGACCTTTACCATGGTAAAACTATACTGCACACTATGCTTTCGGAAAACCACTTTTGCAAATTCACACTGAGCTGTCAAATTCTGTATAAACCATTCGGATTACCTTAAAGCCCATGATGGAGGTCAACCGCTGTTTAAAATAAATAAATAAATAAATAAATCGGTTTCTAAATTATTATATTTATAGGTCTAAATGACTGATCACTTGTTTTGAATGGGATTAATTGAAAATTCTAACCTTCAACACAATATTAGTAATAAAAACAATTTAAAAAATATGATATGCATAATTTATCTTAAGAATAATCCAACTCTCATACATTAAGCAGTCAGTGGATAAGGAGTTTTGTTTTCATTGTAATAAATTACATTAATTAAATAAACATTTTTTTCTTCATTCATTAGAATGTAAATTGGTTAGTAATATTAAAAATGTACAACTTTAGCCTCTAATTACAGCATAAAACCCTTAAAGTTGTTTCAGGGAAGCATACCATGTTACTTCAACCATCAACCATGTGGAAATATGGATGATAATACAGAGAATTTTGAATATTATTAGAGGAACATGAGTGGGGTTTATAATACAGGGATCATGGAGCAACAACACCATTCCTTGACCAGAGATAATTTTTATACAACCCCGACATTAACTTATAAGTAATATACACAAACATCTTCCTAGACTCCAAAGCACAAAGAGGAATCTATGTTGGAAGACAAGAAAACACATACATAGCAAGCTAGTCGGCTACTCTTTACAGGCAACAACAACAGACTCACAAAAGCACCGAGGGCCAACTTATACTTGGCAAAAAAGTGACTTCGAATCTGAAGCCACTCTATTCTACTGCGACTGGCTGCTAGAGCTATGTAAATTAAAGGGAAGCAAAAATCAGCATGTCTCACATCCTCTTCACACAAAGTACTGGTTGTAGCAAACGTATTAGTTTAAGTTCATTTCCCACGGCTGGATGAAAGTGTTGTTCCTTTTAAAGAAAGCAGCTACTAAATATTGAATCTTTTATTAACTGAGGTGCTGAGATGAGTGACGCAATGATCCGTTTCCTTAAAGGAGTCAAGGTTTTTTTTCCCAGATGATGGATGACTCTAAAAATAAAATGATATACTACCTTTAAAATGATTTTACCAGATGGTTGGCTGGAGACACTTTTCTCTTTCAAATCAACACAGTAGCCATTTACAAGGAGTCAGATGTTAGAGATGTAAATGAAATGGCACCTTAACCATTAACTACATATTTAAAATTAGGCTGGCCATTACGGTCTAAAGTTGGAGGAAAAATAAAATAAATTAAAAAAAAAAAAAAAAAAAAAAAAAAAATATCATACAAGCACTCGGCTTTAATCCCGGCCCGAGAAAAGCTCAAAGCCTCAAATTATCCTTGCAATAAAAGTCTCTTATTGGATGATGGGATTCTGTGCAACCTTCCTCCTCAAAAACTGCAACATCCTCAGAGCTGGAGCAAGCCACCATTTTATCTGAACTGACAACAATAAAACGTGCACTTTCACAGATCGCTCCTTGCTGTTTACTATCAGCCTCCATGTTTAATAAACAACTAAGATTCTTGTATTGTTCTGTATGCTCACGAGAGCTGTGGGCTTTCTGAAGTTTGTGTCACTTTTAGAAGCAGTCTGGCCAAGTATCACATATCACTTAACCTAGGGTTGGGTGATATACATATATATTTTGTGATACACTTTTCTGAGATATTGTTGGTATGGTGGTGCATTTTTTTTTTTACGGTTTAAAATAATTACAAATTAAACAGTACTGAATGGATGCCGTTGATTTGATGCATTTAAAAAAAAAACCCTTAATCTTCTCTGTCTTCGTAGGCATTAAAGAAAAGTATCGTCAAACTCAGCTTAACGGTTTTTTTTTTTTTTTGTTCATTTTACAACTTCACAGTTTGTTTGCTAAATTATATATCGTGATATGCACCGTGTATCGTAGAAATGTCCTCAAGTATTGTGATATGGTATTTTTGTCAAACCCTAAACCTGCTTTATTAGCTGAATGGCTAGATATCTACTGTACTAATCTGTTATGTCAACATGTAGTTGGATGGCTTTTTTTCTGCTTATACGGTCATTAAAAAATTATCTAAAAAACAAAACAAACAAACAAAAAACCTCTCTCTCAAATCACATCATTGTACTTTTACTGTACATTAACAATTGTACTTGTGCCAGTGTATTTTTTAGAGGGAATCTGTGGTTTCCCTACTCACCCACTGCAGAAGTACACCTACACAACTTCCTAAAGGTTTTCCCTGTTTAACGGCTACATACATAAACACGGCTTTAGTATACTATTAGGAATAAAATGTCAACATCCGAGGAGTGTGCAATGTCAGCTGAGAGAAACTGAGCAGGGTTTGTTCACTGAGGTATCACGGGACATTTGAAATGAAATCCAGCACCAGAAACATTCACATTCAGCTCAGTATAGTAAGAGCACTGTAGACTACTTCAACACGGCTGGGTCTGTAAGCTTACTTAAAGGTTTAGAGAATGAACAGAGTGCATGTTGTGTGTATCTGACACTGAGAAGACGGAAAAATAAATCGACTTTGAGGCGTTCAAAACACACTGGGTGGGTCTTAGGAACCCCTCCGGCTTTAAGATGGCGTCAAGGCGCAACAGATGGCTGTACACGCCGTCCTACATGTTACCGCTAACCGATTACACAGAGATTTAACAAGGCTTCGTTAGTCATTAACGGGTGGAAACTTTGTGCTGTCGTTAACATGCTGGCTAATAAGGTTGATGGTGGACAAATCATACAATTTATACACAAATATCAATCGGGCAACTTCATCTCTGGTGATCTAATACAGTCTGCTGTGAACAGGAAACTGCAGTTAAAACCTAAAATGAACCGGGTTGCTCATTATTCCACAGACTTGTAATGATCCAGTTTAAACTGTGGTGCGTTTGTACAAAAGTCACGAATCAATCCCATCTTTTCTATCCTGACACACAAAATCTCACTAATACAATAACAACCAACTAAGTTTAAAAAACAAGAGTTTTATATATATATATATATATATATATATATATATATATATATATTTTTTTTTTTTTCCTGCACTGCCATGCAGCTTCATCAACAGGAAGTTTAATCACTTTTATAAATGTAACTGGATAGTTAACCAACATTCAGCAAACTAACCAATCATCGCTACATTACTCATCTACTACAATACTATTTAGATATAAATTTAGTAGAAATAATGTTTAAGTGACAAACACCTCCCAGAATAATGCTGCCTGGAGTAACTTCCTGGATTAATTAATCCAGACTTGGACATTTTATCGGTCTGGTTAAAATAACGTTATTAACTACCCGTAACTGGCTCGTTTTATTTACTTACCAGGTTAACTTAGGAAAAATGGAAACCGATATACATACACACACGTTTACAATAACGCTACTAATAAAAAAAGAAAAGAAAAAAGAAACACAGCCCTCTCAAAAAGCGATAACAATAATGAGGCGTTACTGTTGCGTTCAACTACTTTTAAAAAGAACTAACCTTAGTTAGCTAGACAGCTAACAAACCATTCCTACATACAATAATGAACCCCTTTCTAAATACATTCTGGTCTGTTTTTGAGAACTACTCAAAGAAAACATCCGACGCAAATAACGCAATACAAGGGGCTGACTAACCAGGTAGTCATTTTTTAGCCGGTAAATTATCGTTAGCCAGTTAGCGTTTCAGCTAAGGCAGGCTAACGTTCCTGCGGTCTGGCTCTCTGAAAGAAGTCTCGTCTCAGCTCACAAATAAGAAGTTTAAAACCACCATCGAAACAGGAAACAAAATAATTAAAAACAAAACATTCGCCTTAGACCATTATTGGTGAGAAATTAAAATTCTTACTTGAAGGTTAAGTTTCTATCCGTCGTTTTTCCAGCAGTTGTGCACCAGCCTTTTCTCCTACCACATACAATGAATTAAGCACGAGCACGCGCACAGGGCGGGCGCTCATAGAAGGGGCAAAGGGACACGTGCACGTGCGTGGGCCACGCCTGCGCGTGCACGCGAAGCGATTACCTCATTTAACCCTTTTTTATACCGCCGAGAACACGAGCAGAACCTTACATCCACCTAAAGACCATTAAAAAAATAATAATTAATTACTAATTGTAATCTGTCTTTTACTGCATCCTCTACCACGTTCATTAAAAGACCATTACAGGGCCATCACTGACTAGATGTTATTCGTATACTGTAGCTATATAGCTAGTAGGTGTGTCTGATAAAATGAAATAGACTCACAAGTTGTTTGAACATAGGTTTATCTACAGAGAATGTAAATTGACCAACAGGACAACTGTATTATCAAATGAACTTTGTTACTTCCAAGCATTCGAACCTACATTCGGAAAGTTAAGACCCCCATCCCAAAACAAACATACAGTAGCTAACGAGGAAACGGTTTTGCAGTTTATCTCCTCCAACCAATAGCCATGTTACTGGTGCCATCTAGTGGTTAAGGTGAGACACTACACTCTCAAACCGTCAACACCGCAAATGTAAGAAAACAGAAAGACAGAGTTTACCCCATTACCCTTTAAACTAAATTCCACGGACCCCCTCTGTACAGGTTTATTTTATGAACATAATTAATCTGTTCAAATATGGGGCTCATATATAAACGTGTACAGTAATATATTTTTTGCTATTTATTTGAGCCATACAGACTTTTCATTTAATTGCCAAGTGCCCACTGTACACAATAGGTCCAAGTTTACTGTATACATCACATTATTTATAGGCTTGCTTGTTTCTGAGTTATTGAGGTTTGGATTAAACCCATTCATTTTAAGTGACTAATCAGGCAGGCTGGACAATACTTGAGTAGTTGTACTGTACATAGTTACTATACTTAAGAATTATTTTGGCATATTTATACTTGAGTATTATTGAAGATTAATACTTGTATTCTTAATGCCATTTCCAAGAAAAAATACCCTTTTTACTCCTTTCATTATTTATTTATGTATACTATACATCAACGGAATAGGCTCAGTTTAGCATCCAGTCATTTCAGTTTAACATCTAATCAAGTTAATCGATTTACAGTGGGGTCCAAAAGTATGAGAGCACTAGTGAAAATGCTTCTATTTTGCATTCTTTTCTAACTTAATACGATATTTTCATTACAAATTATAGTATTGACAACAGGCTGAGTGAAAAGTCTTTGAAATCTTTGAAATATTTACAGAAATTTCAGAGTTTATTAGTATTGGGTATGTCCCCTTTTTGCTTTAATGAAGGTGTGCAGTCGAGCTGGCACAGACTCCACAAGTTTGTGCAAAACCTTATGATCCATTTTATACCAAATCCATCAAAGTGTTGTTTGAACACATGCTTCGATAGAAGAGATTAGGCATGAGGAAAATCTGAGCTTTTGTACAAAGCAGCTAACATGATCAATATCACAAATTTGCTTACATTTAAATAGTGACCTAGAAATAGTGCAGCATTTTGAATATTAAACATTCAAGATATTGAACATTCACCAACTTTGTTTTAAATATGTAAAAACTCTAAAACCTTGTGTGTATTTCCAATTTTAAATGGAAAAAAAAAAATTCCCAGATTTTCAGTGTGTTCTCAGACTTTTGGACCCCACTGTATATATCAAGAATCATGCCAATGCTTCTCTGGCCCTGGCCTCATGCTAAACAATGCAGTTGAACTTTGTACATGAGCATTCCTGGCCCTTCCTCAGTAAAACATTTCAGTATGATGGAGTAAGCACAGATTTGTATATAATAGAGGTGTACCCTTTTGCCTCTTAAAAGGCATGAACTCCATCTAATTTGAAACAGCACGATGAGGTAAGTTTCGGCTAACAGAATGAATGACTGAATGGATGATATTTTGAGCGAATGTTTTCGGGTGGACGGTGGCTTAGCGGCATGCAGGTTTGCCCCGCACCTCCATGGTTGGGGGCTCAATTCCCACCTCTGCCCTGTGCGCATGGAGCTCACCTGTTCTCCCCGTGTTTCGGGGGTTTCCTCCTACAAGTATCTCTGTGATTCATGCATGCAAACTCATTTTCGAACCATAATGGGCTTTTGTTGTCCAAGTGCAGTGGAAGGAAAATAGTACTAGTACTATCCATCCATCCATCCACTTTCTGTATCGCTTATCCTACACAGGGTCGCGGGGGAGCCTGGAGCCTACTCCAGGCGACTCGGGACACAATGCCCCCGGTTGGGGTGCCAATCCATCGCAGGGCACAATCACCCACACATTCACACATCACGGACAATTTGGAAATGCCAATCAGCCTACAACGCATGTCTTGGGACTGGGGGAGGAAACCAGAGTACCCGGAGGAAACCTCCAAAGCACAGGGAGAAAATGCAAACACCACACACAAAGGGTGGAGACGTAGTACTAGTGCCAAAAAAAAAACAAATTTTACCACCATCTCAGTATTATCAACAAAAAATAAAAGAAACACACAGCTTCGTTAGTAGTTTGGATAAGCAACACTATTGTTGCGTTGTGACTCCTGAAATAAACATGGGTGGATTTCCTTGGAAAACCACAGTAAATATTGGAGATTTGGCACAAAGCAGGCATTAAGAAACGCAATATCCTTGAAGATTAGTAGCATTAATAAAAACAATAATTAACATAATAGTCAATATAATTTATAATTAATAGTGTATAAAATTGAAAACACACAAATTGCTGGTGTGTATAATGACATGACAAGTTTGAGGTGTTCTCCATATAACCTTTTATTGGAGACTCGGGAGACGTGACTTTGAGCCACAGAGTAGAGAAAAGAGTTGAGACGTAGAGCTGGAAAGGGGGGAAAGATTAAAAGCAGAAAATAAACAACCTGAACAAACAAACCAAAACAAATTATTAGTGAGCAAATACATCCAGCTACTAAAAATCATTCTCAAAGCCTTTTCCCTGTGTCTCTGAACATCAGTCAAATCCGTAGAGAAAAAAAATCTGCTTTATTAAAACAAGCCCAATTTTCTCTGCTTTTGCTCTCTCTAATACATTCACTCTTATCCAAACATACAAAATGTCTTTCCCACACACAGAATGATAGAGCAGGTAAGTTGATTTTTTTTTTTTTTTAACGTGAATGCTGCGTTTTAAAAAGAAATACTGGGGGAAAAAAATCACAGCTCAACAGAGGAAATGAAGGCAACACACATCAAGCATTATAGTGTGTATGACTGATTCAGGATCAGTTTTACACCATGTAGATTTAAAAAAAAAAACAAAAAAAAAAACTTGGCATATAGAAGTGATAAACTGATTCCTCAGTGATTCCTTAGTTCTTGAAGCTTGATAAATAATGACAGAGAAGGAAGGTGGTATGTACAGTAGGACTGGAGTATGCGGCTGTATTGCTGTCATTAGTTTAAACAATCTGGCTTACACACACACATACAAACACACACACCCAAAAAGAAAATGGATGATAATCAGAGTTATAGCCTAGAGGTGCATCTTATACAAACGTGTGCATGGACCACAGCATGTTACTTTCCCATGGATAATCAAGCAAAGGGCTTCAAGACACACAACACCACAGACAAAGGACATAAAAAGCAAATGCCTTACTCATTTCTCATGTTACACCATATTTCACATGCTTTAACTGTTGTTTACTTGTTCCAGTCACAATCATTGCACCTATATTTAAGGCTTTTGGATTGCTGGTGGCTTCAAAATAGTCTGTTTTGGAAATTCAGCCCCTCATAATGTAATAACAAAATGCAAACTCATCTTATTGTTTCTTTCTTAATCCACACTTCAGGATTGTGAGAAACTACAACACTGCAGGGTGTAGTGTTTAAAAAAAAAAAAAAAAAGAAAAGGAAAGAAACTCATTATGTTATCATGACTAAAGTTCACGTACTGAATGTTCTGCATCGTACATATTTTCAGGCAGTTCCTTACCTCTTAATGCAGTTCTAATTACATTTAGACATCATCTTGAATTATGGCTAGTTTTCATTTGTGTGGTTGTGAGCAAATAATTATACACGAGAAAAGATGCCTCTGTGGTTTGTAACTCAATGTAAGGAATCGACCAACATTACTATAACATGGAACTCGTTTTTATCATTTCTTTCCTCAGACATTGTTCAATCTCCAACTGTCCACCTTTGGCAAACCAGCTAATGTCTGAAATGATTTCTGAAAGTCTCTGTCAGTGAGAAACAGGCACAAATAGCATTTAAACCCAATTTCCAAGCAAAAAAAAAAAAAAAAAAAAAAAAAAAAAGTGTATGCATTAAAAAAAAAGAGCTCGACTGCATTGTTACCTGCTGCTGGGTGGGTGGGGCGAAAAGGTTTACAAAGTCCAGGTGTTACCCATAAGCCATCTGGAGAGCCTGTAGCTAATAAAAGTAGACATAATATGTCCCAGCAGCAGCTGAAGCATTTATTCAGAACAAACTCCTTCCAGAACCCTTATGCACACGCACATACAAGTACACAGACTCACACAGAAGTGAAGATCTTGTTTGTACATTGCAAGAAAAAAAAAAAAAGAAAAAGAAAAAAAAAAGGTGCCACAGATACACACTTTCAGAAAAGTTCATCTGTACAACGTCTAAGCTGAACATATCAGTGTACCTGTAGGCTTGTTTTGTGTAATAGCGTTTGTTAGAACTGATCAAGATTCATAAACTATCTACGGCGAGCCGCCTTGCTCTCGAGGGTAAATCATCACCGCCTCTTCAGCAGGTGCTGTGATTGTGTCTCAGACTCAGAGGGGCTGAACTGAATGGTTCCTGTACTCATGTGTTTGTTTGCATGTGTGTTAGGAGTGAGTGGGGGCGTCTTCAAAGCTTATGATGCTCGACTCTTGCCCCGTGGAATGCTGGGTAGTGCTGGGAGCTGGCGGCGAGGGGTCACGGGTCGGGAGCAGGGGCGCGTCTGTCCGAACTTCGTCATCGTCGTTGTCTTCCTCGTCCTCCATGCTGGGCCAGGCAGACTGGTCCTCCACTCGCTTTAGACGTTCATTCAGAGCTTTCAGCGCCAGCTGCCTGCAGGTCAACCACAAACAGGATACCTTTAAGGATTTATAAGATTTTTACAAGCCAAATTTGTCAATGTGGGGTTGATTCATTTTCTATAACAGCTGCTCTGACACCAGTTCCACAGGTTTATAATAGTGCACTTTTTCCTAATGTTATTGTTCCTATAGCAACAGCTCTTTCACAGGGGCTCGTATGGCAGACAAAATCTCTATCTCAGGTTAATATTAAACCACATTAAAAAAAATTACTGTTATATGTCTAACAAATAAAATGTCCAAATCATTGATATAGTGAAGTTTTTCGTAAGGAGGTGTTCATTAAGCATTTTTGGAGTCCCCAGGGTCAGCACTTATCCTTTGTGGTTTGACAGAAACAAGACAAGCTGTACTTTTTGTCTTATCAGCTTCAAGAGAGAACAAAAGAAAGAGGCAGGTTAATGAACATTCATAGCAGTTTATGGCTGGTGTAGTGTGAGTGAAAGTTAGGCCTGGATATTAAATGTATCAAATAAAAAGAATGTTGTGTAATTCTTTAATGAAACTTGTGTAATAACCTTTATTAACCTTTATTTCCTAATAGCAGACTTTTGTCATTTTTCTATTCCTAACTTACTGTATATGATTTCAAATAAGAAGGTGATAAGGCATGACAGTGGTAGCTCAGTGGTTAAGACGTTAGACTACTGACCAGAAGGTCGAGAGTTCAAACCCCAGCACTGCCACTGTGGGCCCTTGAGCAAGGCCTCAACTGCTCAGTTGTATAAATGACATAAATGTAAGTTGCTCTGGATAAGGGCGTCTACCAAATGCCGTAAATGTAGAAGGAAGTAAGATGAAAGAAGTCAGCTAAGGACTCTGGAATTGCTTCACTGTTGTAATTTACAATCCTTAAATACGCTTAACAGGTTTCAACTTAATTATATCCTTTATGACCCTAATATTAAAATACTGCTGGGTAACAATTTAACACTACTCTATCATGTGCATAGTGAGCAAAAAACATGACATGATCGCCATTTCTAATGATAATAATATATTGTTTGACAAATTTTGATGGCTGGCAAACTGTCATAATGACAATATTTAACCCAAAATACAAATGTAATATTTGTATCTCATATTTAATATGAGATAAGTGTGATTTTCAAACATAGTTTTTTTTTTTCTCCTGGAAGGAGAGCCAAACAGAAACCAGCTGAACTTCTAGTTCATTTCCCAATAATCTGAGAAGATTGCTAGCGATTAGAGGTCGACCGACTGATCGGTTTTGCAGATTAATCGGCACCGATAACCAACAGTTCCAGCAACCAGATATCGGCAAAAATCCACACTGAGTTTTTCCCGGTTGCATCTCTTGCGGGAGCAGCACAGAAGGGTCCGCTGTTATTATACACTATGAGAGCGGCCTCTAGAGGCGAAATAAAAACAGTCACTGACAAATTTTGTTGTGTTATTTGAAGTGTTTTTTGATTCATTTAGGATGTCTCTATTTTTATTATTTATTTGGAGTGTTACACTTTGGTGCAGTTTGTATATATATATTTTATTTATTTTAATATTTATTAATAATTAATATATATTTATATGTTTATTTCATTTAAAAAAAGTACAGTACATTTTCATGGTACAGTCAGTACTGTTTATTTTTGTAATAAAGTTCAGCAATATTTCACTTTGAGTGTTATGTTTTCATTCAGTATCAATTTTAATCGGTTGATTAATCGGTTATCGGCAGGTACTGCCCAACTTAGTTGTTGGTTTTGGTAAAATCCACTATCAGTCGACCTCTACTAGCGAACACTGTGAAAGTGACTGGACCCCTCTATGAACAAAAATGTTTGTTTGAGCTTTTCTGTTTGTCTAGGGAGCACTTGCCGAAAAACCCACCAATGAACAATATTTATTTTTGTGTTTGTGTGTATGTCGTCACACATTGTGACAGATTGTGTGCAAACACTAAACATCAAACAAACCCTACAGAAAAGTACTAACAGAGCTAATAATAAACATGTACCAAAGATCATAAACTACAAAAAGCACAGATCCAGTTCTAAGGTGCCAAACGTTCTGGTACATTTGGCAGTGCAAGTTTTTCTGGTGTGTTACAGACTCTTGTTGCCCCTACTTTCAGAAATTTGTATTATTTGCTTCTATTGGCAGAATATGGCATTGTTCAAGTCTGACGTTATTTCAGCCTCTTACCGTCTCCTCTCAGCGTCCTGTGGGTCAGTGCCAGGCAGGCTGATCGTGATGGATGATGGTGCGCCGACATCGTAGCGCTTCACCATCTTGCGACACACCTTCATCTTGACAAGGGCAGCATGCACCAGGCTGGCGATGAGGCCCACTGCCGGCTGAAGCGCCTCTGGGAAGAAGGAGGCGAAGGCAAAGTGGTCCGACATATCACCACGCCCACGGCTGTGCCTCTGGTAGAAGCGCAAGTATACCCACCCTGCTAATGCACCATAGCTGCAGCCCACTAATTGTGCAGAGCTTTCCAGCAGCCCAGCTAGCCGCAAGATAGCTAATGCTAGCAGGACCAGTGCTGGGGCTGCCTTCAGACGAATCTGAGGCACTCGAAGCACAGTCGTGTCGCCTGATGTCTGCTTTAGAGCCACCAGGACGGCACCGAGAAACGTGGGCGCGCCGCTGATGTGTACATCAAACAAGTAGCCTAGGTCGAAGGTGGCCGCGTAGGCGAGAACGTAGGAGAGGCCCGAAAGTAAACCGGCAGCAATGTTCACCACCAAGAAGAAGACAAGTAACTCCAGAGCGCCCCATAGAGGCTCGAGCATTCTCCCGGCGGTAATCACCGTGGCCACATTTAGTGCTACGTCCCACACATGCTGCTCCACCACGCAGTGCGTCAACAGAGTCCAGATCCAGAAGTTGGGAGGAAAGAGGTATCCGGGTGTGATTGCGAGAGCCACACGTGTGTCCACCAGCCACGAGATGAGGTAAAGCACAAACACGGTGACACATATACATTTCACCACCACACTCGTGCTGGCTAGAGCAGTCAGGAAGTGCTGCCGTGCCACCGGCAGATATCGGTTCATGTTTGGCAGGTTTGACTCGTCTTCAGTCGTAAGTGTGTGCCGATCAGAGCCTCAAGTGCAGCAGGGATCAACAGGGCCGAGAGGAAATATCAGTGACTTCAAACCCTGACATCCATAAACAGCAGGGCAGCCTCATCAGAAACCCATGTACGTTTCCTGTATTGAGAAGATAAAGCAGAATTACATCTCTATTTAAACCACTCCAGCTTTTTTTTTTCAATCTAGACCTTCTCTATTTCATCTCTAGTGTATGTGAGATTACCAAGAATTTTTTTTTTTTTTACACATATTTCACTGTGGTGCAAAAAGGACGGAAACCTGTATATATGCAAGTCTACGGACATTCAGACGGCCTTGTATGGCAGGTGTGCTACATAATCTAAGACTATTAATAAACTGATAAAACGTGTAGTAATTTAACAAAGAAAGCTATATAATGGTTGATATGGTGAAGAGACGATTATTAACATTTATGGAAGGAGTCTCCAGTGTCAGTGCTTTCTGACAGTAACTAATCCGCAATGGGAGAGTCTTCAGGCCAGAGGACTTCTCAGTAACATGACAAGATGTGTCTTATCTTAACTTGAGAAATAAAAAACAATACATAACAACGAAAAAATACAAATGACGTCACTAGCTTGCTGACCTAACTAAAACTAATGTTAGCTAACAAATTGAAGCTGTTGAGGTCCTCAGTCCTTCGGTTTTAATCATTCTGAAGTTTAGCATCTCTTAATGAAAGGCCTGTACGAGAGAAACGTAAAAACAGTTACAAAACACACCAACACACACCTACAAAACGGTCATTTCTGGCTATGACTCAAGCCACTTATTAGCCTGCTAATTTGGTTAGCCAGCCAGCTAGCTAGCAAGAACTTTGCTCCTCAGTATGTTTTCTAACATGTTGCTTCATTATTTTATCAGATGACAGTCGATCAGTTTTTAAGCAACCTCTCTGAGTTCAGGCGCTTGCCCGCTTATGGGCAAGATTTGCGTAAGACATCAACAGCTCTCCGCGGCAGCATGTCCTGTCATCCCAGCCGGAGTGCGCAGCTTAGCCCGAGGATTCTCTTCTTCCACTAGGCCCCGAGAAGGAATTTTGATCGACTCGAAGATGCGTGAAACTCGAAACAGCCGTCCAACGTGTCAGTCCAACGTACCAACGATTATATATCCGTTCCTGCAGGTTACACGTTGACGTGTACTGAGAATACCTGCTTTCCTACCACGCACTCCCAGCTAAATCCAACACTGCGATAAGCACAAACGCCAGATTTGCAAACGTCACCGTCGGACCATAACAGCGTCGCTTTACGGCAGCTCGGCGCAAAGGCTGCCGGGAAACGTAGTAAAGAAATGCACGCTAGTCTCATGTACCTGCGCACGTAGTGCAAAGGTTTATTTGTTTGTTTATTTGTTTGTTTTCCCCTCAGTTGCTCAGCCGCGTTTCTCGTGACTCAGAACCATATAGAATAAAACTTGTGGCAAAAGTATTGAATGTAACTTTTCACGAACAAAAACATACAGTCAGAACGAAGAAAACAGAGAAAACAGGGAACTCAGTGGCAAAAATTTAACATGGTCTTCAAATAAACCGCATTCTTACTTTTCTTACTTACATACTTAGTTAAGCTTCATTTTCACTAATCATGGTTTATGAATGCGCTGCCAGAGTTTTCATTTACACATTCAAACTATTTGTTTACGCTCGGCAAGTTTACGTTCACCATTCTGACACAAATCTCATGTGTGGGCGGGGCTTAACAGCGATTTATTGGCTAGTGAGATTTGGACCAACAGCTGAGTGTCCTGCTGAGGAGGAGGAAGATGATGTTGATGATGATGACGACGGCAAAGCTTCGTGCCGCTCCTGAGATCTTTAAAAAATAGTCGTTTGAGACTACCCAAACCTCAAATATTAATTACGAACTAATATACTGACTAAGTAAGTAAGTGATTTCCACTAGAAAGTACTAACGCTATAACTATTCAGAGAACCGCATCCAGAATGTTCTCCACAATTCGCAACACTAAAGTCTTTACTGTTCCTGGTCAGGGAGCTGTCGATCCAAATCTCACTAGCCAATGAGAGTAAATCGATGTTAAGCCCGCCCACATGTGAGATTTGTGACAGAATGGCGAACGCAAACTTGCGGAGCATACATGAAAACCTTGAAAGCAGCACATTCATGAAATATGATTAGTGAAAAGGAAGCTTAGAAAACTAAGTATGTAAGTAAGAAAAGTAAGAATGGGGCATGGGAATGAGATCATTAAGTCATGGTCATGATTTAGTAACACGAGGGAACAAGGTAATTAATTGGTCGCCACAGCTTAATAAGGCATGATCATTGTATTTTGCCCACAAGAAGATCACATGTGGTATGAAGTGCTACACTGCATTGTCCATTTAAAATGCACTGTTTGGCTCTTAAGCAAGGCCCTTAACGCTGTCTGCTCCAAGGTTTCCATATCATGGCTGACCCTGCACTCTGACACCAACATCCTGGGATGTGCGAAGAAAAGAATTTCACTGTGGTGGTGTAGCATCATGCTCTGTTGTTGCTTTTCAGCAGGAGGAACTGGAAATCTTGCTGCCATCAAGGGCAACATGGATGGAGCCAAATACAAGCTCCAAGTCAGCCAGAAATCTGTGTCTAGGGTGAAAATGTACGTCCCCAAAGGACAAATTGCCAAAGCACAGGGGAAAAACTACAAATGAATGGCATGAAAATGAAAAAGAAGGCTGTATTCTGGAATATCAGAGTCAAAGCCCAGACTTAAATCCAATTGAAAATCTGTGGCATGAGCTGAAACGTGTTGTCCACCAACAATCTCCATATAATTTGTGAGAATTGGAGCAAATCTGCATTGAAGAATGGGAGAAAATACCAA
Organism: Cranoglanis bouderius; assembly: GCA_023630585.1. Classification (NCBI taxonomy): domain Eukaryota; kingdom Metazoa; phylum Chordata; class Actinopteri; order Siluriformes; family Cranoglanididae; genus Cranoglanis; species Cranoglanis bouderius. Next base: position 11,965,290 of record CM042556.1, on the reverse strand, counting down.
ATCAAAATTTGCATAGAGTATACTCAAGACAACTCAACGCTGTAATTGTTGCAAAAGGACAATGCAAGGTATTGAATCTGGGGGGTGAACACTTATCTCTTAACACTGTTTAGATTTGTTTTTCATCATTTATTTAATTTTATTTCTGTAGAGAAAAAAATCCATTCTAATACACTTACATTTGATGTTTAAACACAGCAAAAAGAGAAATAATCACTAGGGGTGAGTACTTTCTGGAGGCACTGTATATTTGACTAATTAAAAAAGTTATTTTTCCCCTTTCTATTCGTTCTACCACCACGACCCTTACCAGGCAGTTACTAAGGATGAATGAATGAATGGATGCTGTACTTTCATGGTAATGAACCTGGTCTGTGTTTGTCCTGTGAGCTTCATATCTGACTGCTCGAAAGTAAAAACCTCCACCTTGAGTGACTTTTTGATGGTGTCCTTCAAGATCCCAGTCCAACAAAACAAAACTGAGTAGTGTGCCTCCTATTCGTATCTGTATTTGTATCCGCTTATGGCACATTCCAAATAATGTATTCATATTTGTTTACATCCATACCACACATGCTATTTCTCATAACATTTGAAGATGCACAAGCATTTCTCAAATTCTCTTCAGGTTTGTTAAAATGAGTCCATTTGTTCCCCTTCACTTCCACCTAACCCTGATTCAATCATTTTATAGATGTAGTGGCTATGACAAAAAAAACAAAAAAACAAACAAAAAAAACACATAAAAAACATTTACAGAATAAGATCTACTCACACACAACAAATTCCACTACTTCACTGATAACACAGGCACAGTAAAGCTGATTTAGTAACTCAATTACCGTTCATTAGTGTTCAACCCTTTATTAAATCAAAACTTAATAGCAGGCTTTTATCACAAGATCACAGCGTTATTAAAAGACGCTAGATAATAATACAGATTGGATATAATGGTTGAGCTAGGTGCTTATTAACAATTTCTCTCCCTTAAGATGTGCAAAAGGGAAACATTCATTTCAGGAAAGCCTGAAGTTTTCTGAACTATATGTAGTATAAAAATGTCAAAATTTGATAATGTGAAGGGCTTTCCCAGGCCACCACACAGTTTTGCTAAATTAAATCATCAAAGCACAAAGATTATTTGATTGGAATGCTTTATTTTTGCCATTTTGTTTTTTAAATCACAGAGCTCAGCTGTATATAACATACTATAACTTTGCAACGAATCTTATTTTTCTGACAAAAAAGTGCGTATTTGTTTTGGTGGATTGCTCTGTCCTGCTTATGCAGATGTACAGCTGCTGTGATAGTGCCTGTCAAATAATTTAATCCTCTATCATTCTCTCATTTCCTCCCTCCTTCATTATCTCATTCCCTTATCCCCCCCCACCCCCCCCATCTATCCAATTGTCTTATTGGGGCTCTAATTCATCTTGCTCATTTGTTCTTCAAATGGCCATAACCTAGAGCAGTAGCGTAGCATCCTGATTCTCCCCACTTCCTCCTGTGGTGTTGATTGACGGAGATGGATGACTGTGTCACAGAAAGAGACAGAAAGACAGAAAGAGTGAGACAAGAGCGAAATGAGGGAGGGAATACCTCACTGTGAGTAGAATATCTTACTGACAACTTATGTGAAACAGGTATCAGTAGACAGATGTGATCCAAGTCACTGGATCAATGTGAGTTCCTCTGAATAAGACAAACCTGTAATGTATTGCTCTCAGGTAGCTCTAAGCTAGCATTATAATCAAGTCTCTTAAGACTGAGTCATCCTCCACAGCATGTGTATATTTGTCATCTTTACTCCTTTCCACCTGCTCTGCTCCACATCCCAGCTAACAAGAGCTCTGCAAAGAATTCAAACACACGCAAAGTGGAGACAGGGGATCTTTGTGAGTTTAAATCCCAGGACTGTCTCAGGCAGGGATGTGTAGTATTTCCTACACATGTGTTTTGCAATTTGTATTTGACGATCACAGAAAAACGTTGGCACGCATTTTTTGTATTTTCATACCTTGCATGGTACATCATATAAATTCTCTGTAAGCAACCAAGAATGTTTGTGATCACTGCATGAACACCACATCAGCTACCAAATGCCTGACCCTATGTTCACACTAGCAAGCACTAGTGCTTGTGTCATAGAGACTGCTACTTTTATCAGTTATGGGCATGCGCTAGCTTTTTTGTTTTTAGTTCAGATGGAAGGTACTAGTTATATATAGCTTCTAAAGCTAACTAGTGAAAATTAGCTGTTCAATTTTTATGTTAAATACTAGGTTTGTACTAGCTTTGTTGGCTGATTAGCAAAGCAAGCTAACTCTACTAGCTAAATAGACTCACCAGAGGCACCAACAATCTCTGCTACTTCCTTTCAAGCTTTATTTTTCTTCATAATGCAAACAGTAAATGGGAACTAACTGCAGGTAGGAACTGAAGTTGTGAGTGGTGAACTGAAGAAACATTGGACAGCATGCGCCATAGGATTGGTCAGAGGAATAATTTTTTTTGATTTGTTGCTTTATTGCATCTTACCTAACCTGTAAAGAATTGCAATAATCTCAGCTCAAATGTTGCCTGTTGCCTTGTTACTGGCTGCTGTCACACATGTACACTGCCTGGCCAACAAAAAAAAGTTGCACACTCCAAAATTTCGTTGCACCATCTTTAGCTTTGATTACAGCACGCATTCATTGTGGCATTGTTTTGACAACCTTGTGCAACGTGACAACATATATTTCCATCCAGAGTTGCATTCATTTTGGGCCGAGATCTTGTATTGAGGATGGGAGAGTCGAAACGCTCCGTAAAGTCTTCTCCAGCACATCCCAAAGACTTTCAATGGGGTTAAGTTCAGGACCCTGTGGTGGCCAATTCATGTGTGAAAATGATTCCTCATGCTCCCTAAACCACTCTTTCACAATTTGAGCCTGATGAATCTTGGCATTGTCATCCTGGAATATGCCTGTGCTGTCAGGGAAGAAAAAAAATCCATTGATGGGATAACTTCAGTGCATTCAGGTATCAGCTGACTTCATTTTATTGCTGCATAATGTTGCTGAGCCTAGACCTGACCAACTGAAGCAACCCCGGTACCCATCGCTTTGGAATAGGTTTTAAAGCAGACCACATGACCTTTTTCCATTGCTCCACAGTCCAATCTTTATGCTCCTTAGCAAATTGAAGTCATTTTTATCTGATTAGCCTCACACTGATTAGGCCTGTTTAGTCCCAGTCCTGTAAATTCTCATCACATTGTGCTTGTGGAAAGGCTCTTACTTTCACTATTAAACATAGCCATGAATTCTACTGTCGATTTTTTACGATGTGACTTCTCCAAGCGGTTTAAAGATCTCCGATCACGATCGTTCAAGATTTTGAACATAAATTTTTTCAGACCAAATTTCTTCCTCAAAGTTGACAGTACACCACTCTCCTTCCAGGTTTTAATAATGCGTTAGAAAGTTCTTAACCCAATTCCAGGGATTTTAGCAGTCTCCTTAGTTGTTTTCTTTGCTTGATGCAGGCCAATATTTGCCCCGTCTTAAACATGGTAACATCTTCCAACATTCCAACATGGTTGTTTAAGAAATAAGAAGCTACACACTGCATTAGTTAGGGTTAAAAGAATTGTTGACAGGTGAAACATATTAATCACTGCAATAATTATCCAATCATAGGTGCTTAAGTATTTGCTTATTTAAATCCAAACAGTGACCTTTTTTTTGGTCAGTGTTAGGTTCTCTCTCTCTCGCTACGCTGCAAAATGAAACGTAGCCTACTTCCGCATTCCATGGAGCGCATTCCGCCTCCTGTCAGAAAGACTCTCGTTTTGTTTACCTTGGCCATGTGCATGTGTTATTGTGTTCACGTCATGTCTCTGTCCCCGCCTCCTTGTTTCCTCATTGGTTATTCGTTTAATTTGTGATTATCATTTCCAGGTGTCGCGGATCTAATCTTGTTTAATGTTAATGAACTCCGCTACTTAAAGCCCTGTTTGTGTCCGCTTCAACGCGGTGTATTAGTTTAGTTTAGTTTAAATTCCGTAGTGCTTTGATCCATAGTCTTTGTTCCTATGTCCGTAGTTCGAGTTTGTGGTTCCCAGACCACTTCCTAGTTTCGAGTGATTTTTCCCTGTCGTTTGGATTACTGCTCTTTTTTGTTTGTATTAATAAACTTTGCTGCATTATCTGATGTCTCCCCAGCGCATGCATCCTGACTACTCTCCTCCACTCTTACTGCCTGCACCGGCAATACATAACAGTCAGGCAGTGGACAAAGAACAGGAATGGTCTCCTGATGCTTTAATGCTTCCTATTGTAAACGTAGGGTGATTGTCTTGTGAGAATAATGAGAGACATAGGGGTGTGTTGACTGACTTAATGTATAGAGCATATTGAAAAAACAATTACTGTTGTTTCGGAGAGTGTTTAAAAGTTTTTACATGAAAAGTCTTTTAATATTAGTCAGAATTTTTGCTAACTATTAAGCTGGATACTAGCTAACAGGCAAGGCTGCTATTTTGTAGCATTGTCAGGCTCTTATTAACGGCCTTTATTACGTTGGATGAAAAAGGTATATCATACAGAGTAATGAATGCATGATTGTTCAACACTGATTTTTCCTGATGCACATGTAAGTTTCCAGTATTTACTGATTAGTGTTAGAATGGACCCACTCCATGTTACAATTGTGCCGCTTTGAAGATACAGTTATGGCATAGCTGTCTCTAATGTTAAGAGATTTTTATTTGCTTGATAAAAGAAGCAAATATATGTTTTGTAGGAAGTCTGTTTATAAACAGTAAGCTAGAAGTAAGTTTTCTAATTAGGTAGTAAACTCTTGACAGCATTTCAGTTACATAATGTGCAGCAGTGAAAGATTTTGATTTTAATTATTGACTCCAGTCTTTTGTTTGAAGATAATTATTTCACTACAGTGGCCTTTTTTCCCCGTCTCATAAGAATCAGGTCATGGCATTGCCTTGTGTTTGATACTTAAATGCAATACTAAAAAATCTGATGAAATATTCAGTCGTCTTACTGCAGATCTAGTGCTAGTGCAGTATCACTCTTCCTCTCTTTGCTCTGGCACAATAAAATCCATGTTCATTATTTCCTTCTGCCTCGTCTCTAAGGGCCAACCTGATTGTTAATTATATTTTACACCTGCTCCTTATTTGCAATACAAATGTGGGAAGACTGACTGCTTCCTTTAGTGGTGTGCACAAATAAGCTGCATTGTCCAAAGTTAATTGAACATATTACACATCAGTGCAAACGCTGCTGTTGTGCGTGCCTTGTCTTTTGTCTGTCTGACCCTGGCGCAGTCGCTCATGCCGGGGTGGACAGTAAGACAAGCTCACAGGGAGCCCAGTCTAATGAGCGTGAATTAAAGAGGAAGCAGGGCCGAGGAGAAAATAGGAAATTAACTTGCACTGCTGTCAGGGCACTGAAGCTGAGCATGAGTTGCAGCCATTTAGCCAATCCCCTGAGCCCAATCAGAGAGCCTGGCAACATTAAAGTTTTTCCCATCCTTGTCCTCTAGAGGCCCTCCCATTTCCTCTGTTATTTTTTTCTTAAATGTGCGTTTAGACACGTGCTCCTAGGCTTATCATGTGACGGTCTAAGTCCTCTTGGATTTTATACCCAGAGTGTGACACTGTCCTCTATCGGTTGTCATGTGTTATTACACAGGTGATTACATTTACATTTATGGCATTTGGCAGATGCCCTTATCCAGAGCAACTTACATTTATTTCATTTATACATCTGAGCAGTTGAGTGTTAAAGGCCTTGCTCAAGGGCCCAGCAGTGGCAGCGCTGGGATTTGAACTCACAAACTTCCGATCAGTAGCCCAACGTCTTAACCACTGAGCTACCACTGCCTTCAGTGCCTTGATTAGTGATACCTTTAGAAACAGATTACCGATTCCACAAATCCCATGAATTAAGTGTCCAGTTACTGAGTCACATTACATGAGGTATAGGGAAAATAGAGTTTATGCAGCTTTCAAGTGGACCAATTTTCCCTGTCACCATCCACAGATAATGTCTCTGTTGGCAATAGGATACTACATTTCACCATCCACTTTATTAGGAACACCTGTACATCTACTAATTCAGGCAATTATCCAATCATGTGGCAGCAGCTCAGGCACGCAGATGCAGGTCAAAAGCTTCAGTTAATGTTCACATTAATGTCAGAATGGGGAAAAATGTGATCTCACTGACGCTGACCCAATGACTGTATACGTATATGGGTATACCATATGTATAGTATAGTATGGTATGTATAGTACAACAGTATAATATAATATACCTAATTACAATACCTCGATACTATGTACACTACACTACTACAAGAAACAGGATGTAGAATACAGTACAGACTGGTGCATAAGTATTAACCATGGAAATCATGACTCTTGTCAGTGAGTCAGATTATTTGGCTCAATAAGATGATCAATAAGTGTCAACTCTTTCCGCTCTCAGATATCACCTTGCCATTTTTTCAAGGACAAACCTAGTTTGTGATAAGGTTGCTTGTTTTCTAACTATATTCTCCAGTAGCCAAAGGAAGCATGTAAATATTATTGTCAGTGATCAGTCTTGTACAAAACATCTGGCTAAGCATCACATTGTACACAAAGACAATCTACAAAACATTTTATTCAGAGCTGGTTTGCCACATCTGGTGTTTTCTTAGTGAGTTATCCATTGGGAATTGTAAATGTGCAAATGGTAAGCAGTGTAACAACATGCAAAATAAAAACTTTCCAAAACTGACATACTGTGGAAACTGATGTAAAAAAAATAAAAGGAAAGGATATTTTGTGGGGTGGCACAGTGGATAGTGTTGCCACTTCACAGCTCCAGGAACCTTGGTTCGATCCTGAGCTCATCTTGTTATCTGTGTGCTTGTTCTCTTCATGTCCATGTGGGTTTTTCCGGGATCTCCGGTTTTCTCCCACCTCCTAAAAACATGCCAGTAGGTGGACTGACTACACTAAATTGTCGCTAAATGGGAATAAGTGTGTTAATGTGTGTGCATTGTACCCTGCAAAGGACTGGCATCCCATTTAGGGTGTATCCCCACCTCACAGTGTTCATGGGATTGGCTATGGATCCACCATGACCCTGATCAAGATAAAACGTTTAAAATGAGAATATCTGAATATAGGAGCACAATAACAAACCATAGCCATAAAAAAATCAGTTGTTGATCACTTTGGCATACAGTGTACCGCGATGTTGCCTCGTGTGGTCACCTCATAGAGAAAATGATTTTAATGTCTAGCTTCTCAGGACGGAACTCTTTTACATGTATACACTAGACACACTAGCACTGAGGGGTTTTTAATGAAGGCTTGGACATTTGAATCTTTCTTCGATAAAGTGCCTGATGAGGGCCTGTTGTTTATTATAAATCACAATTACTTGTGTTTTTACTACCTCTTTCCATCATTACATTGTTATATTATGATGATGTTTACTGTTTTTCTTTCACAATCATTATTTGCTTCATGTTTGTGTCATAATCTAGGATCTGTAATTCCAGTGGTCTTTAATATGAATGTGTATATACTGTATGTGTATTTTAAGGGGAGATATCCAGATATCCATTGGCTGTCTGTCCTGAATCTGTGATTTATAATATTTTGGATGAGCATGCTTTGGTTATTTTTGCATTATTTAAGTATGGGGAATATGCACAGCCCAAAACATAAAAGCAGTTTAAGCAGATTTACACTAAACAACAAGCCAATTTTGTCTCAAACGACCCATTTGCACTGGATGAAATTTATTTTAAAACCCCTGACAACCCATTCTTGGAGACAAATGTGTGCAAATATCCATTAAAACGCATACCCTTGGACTTTTACCTCACATGTGGAGAAAACTCTTTAAAGATGAGCCAGTGATTGTAGAAAGGCCAATTTAAGCACCACCTCAAAGCCGTAGAGAGATATCTTCCCGTATGCCAGTCAGTTATAACGACGTTGGCATTTCCGATACTCCTACCTCATAAAAATGCTGATGACTCCATCCAAGTTGCGTCTGCTCCATTCTAGACAGAGCCTGTTAACGGCAGAGGCAGTTGGAGGTGACTGGGTGGGAAAGCAAAGGGCTTCTTAATGGACAGAATTAATGGCCACTCAAACTGCTGTACAAACACCATTTGTCCTCTCTTGAAATCTCTCCTGACAGTCAGTCTTTTCCTGAACTAATGTTCCCATGTGAAGCCCGCAGCACTACAGATTTCTAAATTCAAATGTACCTCTCACTCCTGTAGATGGTGCAGAACCAGAATGCTCAATTTACAAGTAAATTAAGGTTGTTTACTTTTTTGTGGATAAATTACTGAGAAAGGAATACACCAGCATTTTAAAACTTAATCTCTATTCACCACCTCTGTAGCGCATGGATGAATACCACAGACAGGAATTTCTACATTGGTTGAAACTCACTTACAAAGGATTTGTTACATTTGGTATTTTGGCGATGTGTTTGTGCCACTCAGCATGCTCTGTCATTCATTATTGTTGTGATTGTCCTAAATTCCTTGCACCACAAATTTTTGTCTTTGACTATAAGTCAGTCATTTTGAGAACAGAATTATCTAACACTTACATGGTTATTGTTCAAGACATTCTCTGCATTTAACATTTTCTTAGTTGCTGTGGCTACACAAACAGCAAACTGTGCTTTCGTGTGGTGTCTTTGTCCATGTTTGAGTATTTGACTCTCATCTCATTCTTAAGAGATGTTACATCATCCTTTGGCTCTATTCTGTCTCTCTTGTTGTGCTTTTGAAGCCAGGCTAACATAATCAGAGTCAGAGATGGATGATTAGGCTGCAATTACGCTATGCCAAGTTATTTGGAAACATACAGGCAGTGAAGTAGATGGTAAGCAGATTTGGTGGCATATCACCTGGGTACTGAAGGTTAAAGAATTATTAGCTGTATCGTCCATGTATCTCTACAATAAAGTACTGGGAGCTTATCAGATAAAGGTTTTGGGGTATCAATTTAAGAACAGACCCATACGACTACAACGCACAAGCACAGATTCTTCCCTCTGAACAAGTAGTGCCATCTCTAAAAGGAGTTACTCAAGCGTTCTATAAAACATACTTTTTGACATAGACAATTATTGAATGAATCTCAACAAATGTCCATTTTCCCATTCCAAAAATGAGATTTCCATTATTTTCTCAGTACAGGGGAACATATTGGCATTACTGCTTGCTGTAATTGAACATTCACTACTATGAGGTAAAGATTAGGCTGAAAGGAATGCTAGAACGTTCCTTTATAAACAAGAACTTATTGAAAAAGCTTATCTTCCCTCAATTAATCATTTAATGAATTGCTCTTTTGTTCTAAAATACTATTTCACACTGACACAGAACAAGGTCATTTGGTAATATCCATAAATGTGCTGATTAAATGAGAACTGTGATTCTGAGAAGCTCTAAAAAGGACATTATTTTAAATAAAGTAATATTTGGCATATTTAATTGGACACCCTCAACAGCAGAGGTTGTCAACTTGTGGACTGCAGTCTGGATGTCAACCCCACAGAGTATTTCACTCGAAAAATACTGTAGCAGACCCAATCAACATATGGCAAAAAATAGGCATAGTTCAACAACTAAATATAGTTCTAAACATGAACCATTACAGCTTCTGTAGCAGAACGTCTGTTTAAATTATCTAATCACATGCATTTATTTAAAATATTTAGCTAAAGGAAACTCATCGCACCAGAGACTAGCTGCAGAGAGAGAGCTAAAGCTAGGAAAGTTTTTCAATTTTTTAAATTTAATTTAATTTAATTAAATTTAATTAATTAATTAATTTATTTATTAAAAAAAAAAAAAGTAGTGGTGTGTATTGAGACAAAAAAGTCTCAGGATGTTAGAGAACCCCTCGCGAAGCAACTCACTTCCGCATTCCCTTCTCCGCGCTGCCGTTGAGGACAGCCGGCAGCGCACTCTGTGTCGCTTGCGAAGGCTGGAGCGACTCACTTCCTTCTAGACTTGGGTTGTGTTCAATTCACCATATGCTCGTTTGTTTTTGATTTACGTCATGTCTCCGCCAATGTTCATTCATTGGTTTTCCTTTATTGTCTCATTATTATTTTCAGGTGTGTCTCATTGTTTTCTCATTATTTAAACCTTTTCTTTTGTCCGCTTGGACGCGGAGTATTGAATGTATTAGAGTAACGTACGTTTGTACTTTGCTCGCGTTCTCTCGCTGCTTAGACCTTAGACCATTGTTTATAGACCATAGTCTCGTTTCGTGTCTTTGTTTTGTTTGGTATTTACGTTTCGTGTCTTTCTGGATTCATGCCTTGTCTGGATTATTTTCTGTCTCATTGTGGATTTATGCCTCACTTCATTTTGGATTATACTCATTCTGGTTCCTGTAGATTATTGTTTGTTTTGTGACCGTGCTGTTCTTTTTTGTTTCCCTATTCACTTTAATAAACCTACAATTTCCCCAGCGATTGCATCCAGCCTCCCCCTGTGTTTTCGTAACACAGGAGTGGGCGGTTTTTAATTTAAGTTAGATATGAAGGCATAAACCAAGGCCACGTTCATAAACATGGGAATATATAGATCTGTGTAACTCAGTTACTGCATTTATTCATTCAGCTTCTGGCTAAAAAGTGCTTTATCCTGCTCACAGCAAGTCATGGTGGTTTAAATGAATAATTTGTTATATTTGGGGATATAGAGCCAACTAAGTTTGTTAGAAAATATTATGGCCAGGTGCAATCAAGTATAATAACTGCAGGAGTGGGTAGGATTGGTAAAACTTTCTGTAGGAAGGGGTTTAAGTGGGATTAAAAAAAAACAGTCATGTGCATTCTATGATGCTAGTCAAAATGGTAACATAAACTGCCACTGAGAAACAAAACATAACCATTAAAATGTCTTATTTATAACTATGAACTAATCATTAATGGTTAAGAATTAAAAGGTAACTCTTGGGGCAATTCAGCCATGTTACTGTAGTTGCTTATCTGGACCTTTCTAAGTAAGAAATTTTATGTTTGTAACTGGACCTTCACAAATTTGAGTTGAATACACCTGATCTAAATGCTTCTTCTTTTTTCTTTATACACATAATACACATATTACACAGCTGTTACATAGTAAAATCTGATAGGAAATGACAACAATAGCCCGAAACAGATAATAAGGGTGTATAGCTTTAACTTCACTTTCTTCTCTCTGCTACAACTCTCCTCCTTTTTCCTTCTCTTTTAAGTCCTCCACCCATTTTTCCACTGCGTTTGAGGGCTGAATGCAGAGCTTGTTATCACATCCTGCCAGTTGTGCCTGCCTTTAGATTACTCAAAACAACTTTCAAATGCATTACTCTGTCCTGTCCACCTGAACAGACATAATTTATCCAGACTATACCACATAAATATGGTTAGATTTGTAAACAAACATTAAAATTACACAGCACATATACCAGTCTAATCCTGAGGTTCATGTTAGTGCAAGTTAAGTTCTGTTAAATCCAGATGTGTAAGTAAAATCACTCACTCTATATACAGACGATATCACCTTATCCAAGTACAATTTGAAAAAAGATGTATGTTATAATGCAATATAACTTGTAGTACATATACTGTATAACCACAGCAATGCAGTTATGAGTAGATATTATGACCAGATATTAGATATTATCATCAAGTCATAAACGTATGATTTATGAAGTGGCATTCATATAACTATAACTTTGAGAATAATGAATAATACATTATAATGTCATAAAAGCATTTACAATGCATTACACTGGATTCATAGGAAGTGTTACTGCACTTGATTTATGTAAGGAATGAAACAGGAGATGCTGTTATAAGAAAACAATCAACGATGGAGTGGTGTGATGCAGCCAAACGCAAAAGAAAAAGTTTTTCATTTTTCTGTAACAATACGTCCCAGAGTGCTTTATTCTTCTTGTGCCGCAACTGTTCACCAAGGATTACATTTCTGAATTAATTAAAGAATAACCCATAATATTTTTTCCTCAGTTTATAACTACATTTAACGTTGTGCAACAAAGTGAGTTCTTGTTATCGCTTACATAATAGCAGCCTCTCCAATAGGTCATAATTATATTTGTCTGGTACATATATTGCATACTGGATATTCAAAAATGTTAATAATAAGTGCTAAATCATAACTGGTATTTATCAGATTAGTGTTAATGTACATATTCACAAAGTATTACATATGAATTTCTTTCTTTCTTTCTTTCTTTCTTTCTTTCTTTCTTTCTTTCTTTCTTTCTTTCTTTCTTTCTTTCTTTCTTTCTTTCTTTCTTTCTTTCTTTCTTTCTTTCTTTCTTTCTTTCTTTCTTTCTTTCTTTCTTCTTTCCTTCATTGGCACCCACTTTGTTCTCGAGTCCCTTAAAGATGACATCATGACTGATGCTCATAAAGCAACAGGAAATTTTATCAGCAGAACAATAATGATAATGCACACACACACACACACACACACACACACACACACACACACACACACACACACACACACACACACACACACACACACACACACACACACAAAGTTTCTGGGGGGTTGATAGGGGATGTTGTTTTAAAGGTAGACAGATGTAAGCTAGAGAGACTTTTTCAGAGGGACATTCACTTGAGTTCTGAACTTTGTTCCTTGGTTTTAGTGTTCACTGGGTGAGTATTCAACCTTAATTAAGTTGACGTAATCTTATATTTTAACTGATATATCTTCTGATAGCTACTTTTTGAACAGTGCTGACCTTTCTCAATTGGTTAATAAACTAAAAACACTGTGTAAAAATGCATCTGTCATTACTTTATGGCATTCCTGGGATAATGCTCTGATTGACTAGTGTTAGAATATGTTTAATTATTACATTCAGTTATTCAATTCTATTCTGTTCTTCTCTGTCTTTCTTCTTTCTTTGTCTTCTTCTTCTTCTTCTTCTTCTTCTTCTTCTTCTTCTTCTTCTTCTTCTATTCTATCCATATTGTATTGTATTCCTGCTTCTTGTTCTTCTTCTTCTCATTTTGTTTTCTTCATTGTCCTCTTTTACTTTCTATTTTCCTTCTTCAATTTCTTCTTCTTCTACCTCTTCACCTCCTCCTCCTCCTCCTCTTCCTCCTCCTCCTCCTTCTTCTTCTTCTTTCATGCATGTTAGGAATGATTACTGTATTGCAAATGTGTATCAGATGTCCAGTCAAGGACAAGTAACCAGTGAGCCAAATATTTCAATCATTCTAATGTGGTTTGTATGATTTTCAGTGTTGTGTTAAACTCGAATGCACATTCATAGATTTGTTTATGTTCTTGTATAAACTTCTTGCATTCATTAGTTTGCCTTTACTATGATACAATATACATTATTTATTTGTTTTTTTTAATTTTTAATTTTAAAAAAATTTTATTTAAACTGTTTAAAAATGAGTAAAGAAGGAATAGGTATACATGAACAGAAAAGGCTTTTTGATCTTTTAGTTCATTGGAAATTAACTGGATGTAATTGTAAAAGCCCTGGATCTTGATCACGCTAATTAAACATACAACATAATTAATTCCAGCACTGTCTATGAGCCTTTTATCTACAGGCTTGACTGCTTTACCCTCCAAGTGCACCTGCCTTTAATAAAGCACTAATTTAAAGTCCCATTAGGATCTGAGAGTGGACCGTTCGTCTTGAAATTCAAAGATTGAGGTGTTTGGCTGAACATTTATTTAATATATTCATTCCCTTATTTAATTGCCATTCTGCAACCTTTTCCTTGTTATATGTGGCACTAATAATGATAAAACTATAACAAAACTGTTCAAAAACCTCTGGCTGGAAGTGTATTAGCTAGGCATAATGGCTCTCAGAGAGAATAATGTATTCCCCCTCTTCCCAGAGTGCAAAGACGGGACAATGCACCGAGTTCTGGACGTCCTACTGGCTCTGCTAAGTCGTTTCCTGTTTGCAGTGCATGGCATCGTGACGGTGTGGCGTGTTGTGGTGGTGAAGGGCGAGCCCTGCTATTGGCTGCTGCTGATGGGCGTGGCACTTCTGGGTGTAGAGATGGCCGTTACTATCAAATGCACCCGCAACGCAGAGTGGAAATGGTGACATTTGATTTGGATTTGGTGTAATTACTAAGCAGGATGTTTGACTGTTGAGTTTACTAAAGAAACCCTAGAAATAGCTATTGATACACTGATCTGTTGATACAGCACTTTACATCACATAGCGTCAGATCAACTTGCCTGTCCACATCGAATCCTTTAATCTGTACCACATACAATATAAGCTTTTGCTTCGTGACTGGATGTCAGAAATGGCTTAGTGTTCAGGAGATCATGAGTTCAAATCCATAACGATCTGTGGCTGGGAATCCAAGAGATCAAAATTGGCCATGCTGTCTGGATAGGAGGAGCATTTCTGTCTCCTCTGTCAAGTGACACTAGCCAATCATGGGCATCTGTGAGCTCATGTATATGGAAGAGGGCAGATAGCGCTTTCCTCTGGGTGTGCTCATCTGCCTAGTGACAGAGCACTAGGAGAGCAGCACTTTGAGATGAACTGGCTGGCTTCTCATGTCTCAGAGGAAGCACCCTGGCCTTTAGCCTCCCTGGTTGGTAGCTGTTGTCTGATTGGGGAGTGCTGAGTGGTGGGTGGGAATTGACCAAGATGAAATTTGGGGGGGGGGGGGGGGGGGGGGGAATCGAGTTTACTCGAGGAAACCCAAAGTCATGGTACCATGGTATACTAATTTTCTTTTGTTGTGAGAGTGGAGCACACATATAGACTCTCCTCTGTAACTCCTTTGTGTCCAAGTGATGCTTCTATTAATACTGCTATTAATATTTCAGCTGACAGTGTCTTTATAATGTCTACATTTACATAATGAATTCATGATCGTGTCTCGATCACTTTTTAAAAACTTGCCAAGCAAAATCATATCACTGGAGATTTCAGTGTTAAATATCTCTAGATCCTAACCGCCTACACTGTCTTTGGGCCTGTAAACAACTCAGAGCTCATGATGTTTCTGGCCTTCATTTGCTCCCCTTTTCGTACTCATTTCTATTCACATTCTAGTTTCTTGACACTGTGCTCTCTTCATTTTCTCTCTCTCACACACACTTTGAAGTCTCGCTTCTCTTCTCCAGAGAGGCTTGGCTGTATCGAAAGGGATTTGCATAGCTGATGGGAATAATTTGCAGTCTGAATTGAGTCCCTTCTGGCAGCAGTAAGAGCCTCTGTGGTCTAGATCATTGTTAATACTTAACCATTTTCTCTTCTGTTTCTGTGCTGTTTTTAAGTCTTAATCATAAATCACCTTTCAATCAACCAATCTATCTATCTATCTATCTATCTATCTATCTATCTATCTATCTATCTATCTATCTATCTATCTATCCATCCATCCATCCATCCGTCCATCCATGTATCTATGCATGTAATCTAATTTGAATACATTATTTGAAATGAACAGATAATGTGTTCTAAACAGATATACAGTAGATATGAATAGAAGGGGGTATTTACTTATATGTGGGCACGAGTCATGCTGTCAGATATGAAGCTTGCAGGATAAAAAAAAGACCACATTCATTAACAGAAATCATTAATTCATCTTTAGTAACTGCCTGGGCAGGGTTATGGTGGTTTAAATTTGGCTACAAGTTTGTTTCTGTTTTGGGAAATAGAACAAAAATTTGCTTAAGCAATATTGCACAAGCAAGGTTATACTGAATATCAGCACGGCCGTATGCACGAGGCTACAGGTAATCACAGCTGTGCTGATATTCAGTATAACAGCATGATTGTGAGTGCAATATTGTTTTCAAAATAAGAAATTACTATAGAGGAACTGACATCTCAGACACAATATGGCCAAATAATTTGTTTAATTTTGCTCTGCGTAAGATTGATTCCTGTGAAAGACATACTCACTGATAGCCCACCAGCTAGCTGGCTAGCTAACTCACAATGATTTGTACACTTGCTTTAAAGGTGCATCTATCTATCTATCTATCTATCTATCTATCTATCTATCTATCTATCTATCTATCTATCTATCTATCTATCTATCTAGCAAACCAATATTATAATCAGGAGAATAAGTACTACAAATCAACAAAGTAGCATTTAGAGAAAATATCCCGCCTACACTCCAGGCAATAAACAATGTAAGAATGAAAAACAAAATCTGGCAATTTGCCTGCAAGCTTTGTGAGAAGAAGCATAGATCAATACATGTCTAAATCTGAAGGATTGTGCTGAAAATCCCCCACTGACTCTCTCTCTCTCTCTCTCTGATGTTCCTCTGTGCAGGTTCTCTCCTATGGTTTTCCTTTATCTCAGTACTGTGATTCCCTCCATCTGGTTCCTGGAGCTGAACCTGCTGCAGTTCAAGCTGCCAATCAACTCGTCTTCACCTGATCTTCTCCTCCTGTCTCATATCCCCATAGCAGCGGTGGGTGTTGTCAGGTTTTTTAGAGTGAAACATCAGTTTTCTATATCATATGAAATGTACTGTATGGTCCTGGGATCTCAGAGTGCTTACCCAGCATCTTATTGGCCTGGATATGAAAGACAAAGTGGCGTTTGTACAAAAGTCTGCCTGATCTTTTTTTCCTAGCATCAAAAAAGGTGTAGCTGATATAGGTGCAGCTGATACTTGATGCTCTCGGATATTTGATGCTCTCTGTCAGCTGTGACACTTGAATCACTCAACCATATACAGTATATGTGTATCTGGTTTGTTATGTATTGTCAACATTGCAATCTGACTCGAGCGAAAGTGACGATTTCACCTCATTTCCATGACCACCTATTGATCTTTTTATTTATTTATTTTTAAATCTTCCTAGAAGGATTAGCAATTTGTCTGACTAACCTGTAGGCTGCTTGTAGCCTGCATCATCCTCAGAAGCAGCTAATAATCACTTTAGCTGCTGATATCTCCATGCAGCAGGGCTCCCAACCACAGAATCCTTCCTCTGATCTGTTTTCAGACGCTGAAAGATCTGAAACTGTCACAGTGAGATTAAATGAGAGGCATCACAGGCTTTTGGCTCTTGCTCTCTGATGGGGTTAGCATGTTGCTGCTGATATGGTGAAAGCAAAGGCCAGTCAGCCCTCCTAGCATGAACTAAGCCTTGTAGATGTAAATCAAGGATTTATGAGTCTGGGGATTTACACTGGACTAGACATTTGAGTAATGCAGTGAGAAGAAGTTAAAGGAAAAGCATTTAATATGCTTATATTGTAGTATCTGTGATGTGCTTGTTAATAAGAAAGCCAATGTAGAAGTAGTAGAGACAGCAAACACTGGACTCCAGAATGCAATGCAGGTACACCATGCAGTTGCACAAAGTTACACCAAAGACTTAGTTAGCAGTCTATAAGTTGACAAGCAAGATGGAATTGATGATGATATTAGCACGAAAGTTGAAACTTTGTAACTTTGAAGCTGTTCAGTGTGTTTGGTATTTCCTATTTCTATGTCTATGGCTTGTATGTGAGAATTTCATAACAGCATTGGAAAAGAGTATTTCCGTCTTCAGTTGTGTTTCTTGCCAGATCTTGTATTATAATTGTGCTCTGCATGTATATCTGTCTTAGGGATTAATAGATTTGGAACCTGAGAACTGGGTGGCCGGTTTGGAGCAGACCATGCTTATTGTACTGGTACTAGGACGCTGGCTCATGCCCAAAGGTGACATGTCACGTGACCAGCTCTCACAACTCCTCATGGTCTACGTGGGCCTGGGCGCAGACATCCTGGACATCTTTGACACTTTCAAGGAGCCTGAAGTGAAAACCAACCATGCTGTAATTATTGTGGGGCTGAGCCTCTTCTCCTGGGCCTTAATGCAGTTCCCTTTGGTTCTGACACAAACAAATCCCCCTAAACTTCATACAAAGATCCATCTTAAACCCACCAGACCTGGGTTACTGCCCTGCCCCTATACCTCCTGCTGCTCCACTGAGATCTGGAGCCTTCTTCTTACTGTTGGGCTCCAGGATGGCCCGTTCCTCGTGTACCGCCTCTACCTGATGCTCAGAGAAAACGTTCTGAACCAGCTGATGATCTTCTTCACGTGTAAGAACATCCTTATTGTCATGTTGGAGCTGTACAGGATTGGCGTGGTACACTTTGAGCTGCACAGGCCTGGGGGGAAAGAAAGATCACCTGACGAACCTCAAAGACAGACTGAAAGAGTTGAAGGTGAAAGATTTGAAGTTTTAGAGTTTAGTGGCCAAGCGGTAAATGAAAGTATTGATGAAAGTTGAAGTTTCTGATGTAAACTTCGGGTTAAGATTAGGTGAGAATCTATAGTACTGTGAGTAAACAGATTTTCAACAGTCATTTGGAAGCCATGGTAAGTTTCAGCCTTTCTTAAACAAAATCACTTAAAATCAAGAGATAAAGAGGCTATGTGTTGTCACTGTGTCCTCACATTGTTTCACATCGCTTCACATGGCTTCTGCATCATTAAAATAGTATGAGTCAAATATTCATAGAAGATATTTCAGTTTACCACATCACGTTGCAAGTTCATTCATTCATCTCCAGGAACCGCATTACCTTGGTCAGGGTTGAGGTCAATCCAGAGCCTATCACAGGAATACTTGGCACAAGGAGAGTAGACCCTGGATGGGATGCCAGTCAGACACTCATTCACACCGAGGGGCAGTTTAGAGTAGCCATCCCTGTCATCGTGTCCTCACATTGTATTATGTCCATCATTAAAATATCTCAAACATTCCAGTTTTCTCCATGATATTCCAAGTTATAATTATGTCTTTCCAATATTCTTTTGTTCCTGCCTGATATTCTAACTTGATATAATGAAATAATGCAGACTGAACCAATTTAAAAAAGTTTAAAACAAATCGTTTCATGGAACTTTCCTTTTTTGTGCCATTTTAGTTCTGTATGGTTTGGCTGTGTTATTTATTATACACTGCCTGGACTTTTATTACAGAATAAGCAATATTAGTGCCAGAGACAAACAGAAAAAGCCACAGAGAGCCAATTAAATTAGGAAAATAGCAAACAAATGTTCTATTAAAGGACCAAATCTTCATATTTAAGTTCCTACTAACTGGCTGCTCTTAGATCCTATTTTTAAATTAAAGGCAGGCTAAAGCAGTTAAGTCTATAGATAAAAGATTCATAGATAGTTCTAATATTTATTGTAAGACAACTATATCTTGTGTACTACAGATACCTAATGAGAGAGGACAAGATCTTGGTCGCTTCCAATTAGATGTAGATCATTTCCAACAAAATAAAAGGCCACTAACTATTCCTTAATTATACAGTTTAAAACAAGCCATTGCTTAAAGCTGAACCAGAAATCCCACCATAATTAACTCAAAAACCTTTTATTTATGAGTTTTTATAAGCTAATCCTTTATATTTAGTCAAATTATTTATTAATATTTTAACTAATAACAACATTCTCTTAGTCAATATGGACATGTATTAAACACTACCAAAAACTTGTTTCTAACATTCTTGAAAACACTCATTTGGAACAGTGTGAATTGGACAGTAGCCTTAAGAACCATGAGATGGCAGTGTTCACATATTATTTAAGCCACCATAACAAAGACATGGCACAACTACATGCTTGCTAACATCAAATGAATCCTTTTTTTTTTTTTTTGTCTGGGGTTGATTAAAGAGCTGCAAAAAACCTCTGTTCATACAGCTTTTATGAACAACACGAATCAGGCAGATTGTGTTGTTTCTGAAGATGTGCAGTAATATTGGTCTCATTCAGTGTCATGTCTTATGAACATGGTCTCAGTCTCAATTACTACATAATTTCCATGATATAGAGTATTCTCTATGCTCAAAGCTTTTGGGAAAAACGATTACCTCAAATCTACTGTCCAGATATAACATGAAGATTAATTAGAGAGTGTGTGTGTGTCATACTGTATGTATATTCTAATGGTGTACAACTACAGTAAATTTGAATAAAAACATATATCATACTGCCATGCTTGTTTCTTATTTTCACAAACACTCCACAATTTGTCTAAAATAAGAAATGGGCAGCATATATACTGTCACAGTACTCATACTGGCGATGGCTGTCTTGCTGTCTTTCTTTCTTTCTTTCTTTCTTTCTTTCTCTCTCTCTCTCTCTCTCTCTCTCTCTCGCTCTCATGCTGTTTTGCAATAAAAGAGCAGCAACATCTCCTGAGAACAATAAAACATAATGAAACACTCTCCCTCCCTCTCTCTAAGTACAGTCTTGTTTTCAAAGTCCTCCTCACTGTAGCAACTGTTTGAATCAGAAAAGCAGAGCAAGACAGAGAGAAAGTGAGGTGAAATCCATAGCAGCTTGTGTGAAGTCAGAGGCAATATATGCTAATGTACGGTCTTTAAAAAAGCCAGAAGGCAAATAGGCTAGATGTGTTTGCTAATTCACAGATTGCTGTTTGAGGGTATTAGCTCTTCAATCCGCAGATTTGCCACCCCCCCTCACACCTCTTCCTCCGTCTCTTGCTGTATTATTATCATCATCACCATCATCATCATAAAACTATATTTTAATGGTAATCTTTAAGCCCATATTCATAAATCATTGTAAATGTGCTTATAATTCTTTGTAAGTTGGTAATAATTCCTTCTAAGCATTTTATAAACTCATTTAATGGCTCATAAGAAATTCATTGATGGCTGTGTTTGTATACTGCACAACCTTTATAACTAATGATGTCCTGTGTATGATTATAAAGCAACTGTAATATTTATTAGCAAGTACAAAAACTTTATAAACATTTCAAACATCATCACTGAGTACATCAAGTAAAGTGAATATGTTCAGTTATTCGTCATTATAGGTAAGATGAAAAGCATGATTTGTTTATGTAATGTAATATGGAAACACTTACTACGAGATTCATTACATAAATGACACGGACACACCTCCTTAACTTTAGAGAGACAGGAAGCTAGGTGTGACATACTGTATATGTGTCCTTGTCATTTTTTGGATGTCATATGCTGTGTTTGACTAAAACTTGTGTTTTCCAACCTACAAAAACCAAAGAAAATGCACCTGGACCTGGAATTCTTACTCAAAATGTCAGGAAGGTCTCCTCAACACATCAGGCGTCAAATCAACTGGCTGCTCATGGCATCAACAGCAAAGTAGCATTTCTTTACATTTATACTGTATTTACTACAGGGTGACCCAAAAGTTTTCATACCTTGGGTATTTCATACATTGGGTATTCCAACACCATGTTGGTTGTGCCTTCATCAGTGGATGTTAGTGGACGCCCACTTCCTGTTTTTTTGAATTTCCTGTTAAAGTCCATCAAAACCTTGCGACAGCTTCCTGATCCAGCCATGAGAATGATTTCAATACATTCTTCTTTTGTCAAAGGCATTCTTAAAAGTGTTAAAAAGTGTTAATTTAAATTGTATGGAGACTTTTGGGACACCCTGTAGTATTTGTTTAGCTCAATCAACTTACAGACATATTAGTTTGTTAAATCTATAACACTCAGTTCGCTGCTATGTGGAAGTAACCGCATTACTCTTATCAGTAACATTAGCTGGTAAGCTTGTTGCTAGCAAAAGATGAAAATGGAGGCGTCCATGCTTTTTCCCACTTTGTAGCTCTAACACAGAGGTTGAATATTATGTAACACTTCCAAGCTAAGCTGAATGCAGCATTAGAACAAAAAACATGCCTTTTAATGTGCCTTTTATACCCCCATACTGTGGCTGTGTGTTTTCGTAGTTAATCTGAAACCACGTTTTTATAATATTTATAATTGTAAACAAATATTACAGTTGGTTTTATAATTATTCACAGGTCATTAAGGTTGTGCCGTACAACACATGCCATTATAATGAATAGTGCACTTGCATTATAACATTAAGTTTTCAAGGAATTACTTATAGCATGTTATCAGAGCTTTATAATAATGTACAAATAATGACAAGCACAATTATAGCAATCTATGAATATGGGCTTCGTAGAATGTGTTTCAATCTTATCTATAATTTATGAGTCTGCTGGAAAAAAAAAAAAGTGTACTATAGGTTTGGTCTTATTGTTTTCATTATCCCTTAAAAATCATCAGGTACCTACTGATGGTTCCTGGAAAACAATTTTGTCAATTCCATTAGGACGTGCTTTTTTATTCAGCAGGGTTGTGACATTTTCCATAGCGCAGTGATGTACACAGGGCTTTTGCCTTCAGAAAAAATATTCAAGTAATATTGCATATTAATATGCAATCATGGCTAGTGAAAGATCTCCTGGCTACAAAGTGATCAAAAAGCATTTACATTTTACAGAGGAAGGACAGACCTCCTGTACATCAGGGCTTAGTCTGTCTCTGATCACGACTTATACATCAGTCATGTGGTACAATGCTGGAGTTACGCACCAAGGCAGAGTTGGATCAGATGTCAGTGATGAGACTGGCACTGTGGCAGGCTGGTAGGCTGGCAGCATAGGTAGGAAGGTGTGTGTGTGTGTGTGTGTGTGTGTGTGTGTGTGTGTGTGTGTGTGTGTGTGTGTGTGTGTGTGTGTGCGTGTGTGTGTGTGCTTGTGATGTGCGCTTTAGCTGGGAGCACCTGGTTGGATGAGAAGAAAAACAAAGGCGATGAGAAAAGGAAAAGGCAGAGAGAGCAACTCTCACTCACAGGAGCTTTAACGAGACTGTGATGTGAGAGGATGGCACACAGTCAGCTGATCAACAATTGCTACAAGAGCTTCGCCTGCCCTAGAAAAACAGAGCGAGAGAGAGAGAGAGGGGGGTGGGGGGTGGGTCGGAAACAAGCAAAACAAAGTGAAAGAATTGAGGAATAATCAAACAAAATAGGAAGAAATTAAAGAGTGTATGGGCAAACAGTAAGAATTATGAACTCAGACTTCATAGACACACTAATACACATACCCACGCACACCTACACACACCCACACACATCCACACAGACAGGGTAATGACTGGGTTTCTCAGGAGAGAACAGGTTGTTCAGTGAGCAGGTGCACATCTGTAGCAGAGCAGCCGGCATGATTAACCTGTCCTCTGAATTAACTCTGAGCCACATGTCTCACTGACTCCCTCTGATTTCTCCTTCAACACATAAGAGCAATTTCCATCTCAATCATGCGCGCTGAGAGCCCAGAGAGATGACTGACAAATAAAGCAAGGTGCTTTTAACTCGACATTAATACCAGCACATAATTTTCTTACATAACATATTAGGAATATTAGGAAAATATATTCCTGAAGTTGGGAAGTGGCCAACAGTAAGATGCAGAAATGACTCATTATGAAATAAGCCTTTTTAATAAAACATATTTGCAGTGTCCCCTGGATGGGATGCCAGTCCACAGGGCACTGCATTATAATACTAATTCTTAAAAAATATTCTTTTATACCTCAGTAATGCTGAATTCTTTATTCTGATTGGTCAGAATTTTCTATAATACCAGCTCTGAAAGTTAAATCACATGCACTCATTCTAATACTTTATTGTTTCTATAGTAATATTGAATTCACAGGGACATCTATGGTGGACGCTCCATATAATCTAAGGCTATTAGTAAATGAATAAAAATGTTATTTTTACCACCAAAAACCTAATCACTGATATGGGAGTGAAAGTTAGCTTGTCTGCTCCGATCCCTCAGAAGAGCTACTGTAGCACAAATTGCTGAAAAAGTTAATGCTGGCTATGATAGAAAGGTGTCAGAACACACAGTGCATCACAGCTTGCTGTGTATGGGGCTGTGTAGTCACAGACTGGTCAGAGTGTCCTTGCTGACTCCTGTCCACTGCCGAAAGCACTTACAATGGGCGCATGAGCATCAGAACTGGACCATGGAGCAATGGAAGAAGATGGCGTGGTCTAATGAATCCCATTTTCTTTTACATCATGTGGACAGCTGGGTGCGTGTGCATCACTTACCTGGGGAAGAGATGGCACTAGGATGCACTATGGGAAGAAGGCAAGCCGGCGGAGGCAGTGTGTTGCTCTGGGCAATGTTCTGCTGGGAAACCTTGGGTCCTGGCATTCATGTGGATGTTACTTTGACATGTAGCACCTACCTAAACATTGTTGCAGACCACGTGCACACCTTCATGGCAACGGTATTCTTTAATGGCAGTGGCCTCTTTTAGCAGGATAATGCACCCTGCCACACTGCAAAAATTGTTCAGGAATGGCTTGACATGACAAAGAGCTCAAGGTGTTGACTTGGCCTCCAAATCCCCCAGATCTCAATCAATTGAGCATCTGTGGGATGTGCTGGACAAATAAGTCTGATCCATGGAGGCCCCACCTCATAACATACATGATTTAAAGGATCTGCTGCTAACATCTTGGTACCAGATACCACAGCACAGCAGGTCTTGTGGAGTCCATGACTCAACAGATCAGAGCTGTTTTCGTGGCACAAGGGGAACCTACACAATATTAGGCAGGTGGTATTAATGTTATGGCTGATCGGTGTATATGATATGTTGAATGATCTTGTTCAGCATCAGTTGAACCAATATATTCAAACTGTCTTACTGATGCTAAGCCTGTGCTTGCTCTGAGACATTTTGTATGTCAATATGAATCCAAATGTCACATCCATAATGCTGGAATTGCCTCATTACACACCCGAATTCACAGCCGATTGTGCTGCTTTTTATTTATATATCCATCTGAAAGCTAAAACCATGAGTTGGGTAAAAAAAAGAAAAAAAGAAAAAATTAAAGAAAATCTCTCACAGTTTTTCATCCAGTGTTTAAAATCCTGTACATTAAGCATATATATCAGGGGGTGTGTTTCACATCCTAACAGAGTTTAAAGCTAATAATTCATATACAGACTGTAATAATTTTGCCTCTCTGCCGCAGCTTGACATAGGGACATGATGAACGAGATAAACACTTTCTTTTTTTGGAGGTGCCAAAATGAATTATTAAGAAGCCAAATCTCACCAGACACCTCACTCATCTATGAAAATCACACACAGGGTAAAAGAGAGAGAACACAAGTCTTTTGAGTGAAGCACATGAGCTGTCTAAAAGGAGCTGAAACTCAAATTCAGCGTTACTTGTCCCTCCCGTCCTGGCTCTGCTGGATGTCTAGGCTGTGGGCAGTGATTTCCATTTTTCAGTTTTGAACCAGCTATAAAGGCACAAAGAAATGTCAGTCAGGTGCTACGTTACCTGTAATCAGTGTCCTTTTAAAAAGAGGCCTAAAGTTGGATCAATGCTTATACCAGGAATTTATGTAAGATTTCAAGAAGCTTGCAGAGTACAGAGGAGTGGTGATCCTGTGGCATATAAAACTGGGCTGCTTTCCAAACCTTGTCAATCTGACATCTAAAACAGTACATTTTTTCTCTAGGGGTATTATCTTCACTTGAATTGTGAGACATCTCAAGGCTCCAATGTTACAACCTATTTCATGGGTGAACAAATAATACATGTTTTAGTTAGCCAATTAATTAGTGAGTGAAAGCTCCAATTTGTTTGTCCAGTCCCATGTTATACTTAACCAGAATTTCAGTGAGCTAGCCTAAAAAACAACACCTAACATTTAACACATGTATAATGTATATGTATAATCATGTATAATCAGCTAATTATGTGCATTAATACAGACTATGGTAAATAAACTGGTACCTGATTCCCTGAGAGGAGGTGACTTAATGTAGCAGCAGTCTTGATCCTGACCTGATAATGTCTCTGATGATGAAGCATCATGTTTGCATCCTCGACAAACGGCAGAAAGTCATTGGCTAAAATTTTGGTTATGAGCTATGGTGTCTCTCTCTCTCTCTCTCTCTCTCTCTCTCTCTAGCGCATGTAAAACTGTTATTTGAGTCTGACTAGCATCTTCATTTTCACTTGATGAGGTGTTTTAATGTGATGGGACCATATGTTGTCGCACTATTGCTTTGATGTCATATGACAGTTTCATGAATCACACGGTGAATCAGACACTCGGTTTGTCACTGCTTTCACGTCTCTTTGTATTCATGGTTCTGGAAAAGAATTTCTGCTTGTCTGCTTGTCCATCACCCAAATGGGTGGATTGGTAGGTGCGAAGGAGTGTGTGGGTATGTATGTGTGAATGGCGCTCTGTGGTGAACTGGCATCCCATCCTGGATATATTCCTTGTGCCTGGTATTCCCAGGATAGAGTGGTTCCAGATCTACCGCAACCCTGACCAGGATAAAGCGGTTACTGCAGATGAATAAAATTCAAATTAAGCTCATACACTTAAACAAAAAAAAGGTTCCATATAGCACCACTTTGGTCATAGACAGTATTCAAGTAGAACCACTTTAAGAAGCTAAGAACTCCTAACTTTCGAAAGAACTCACAGTCCTTCATTGGTTTTGGCATCCCTTTTTAATTCTTGCAACCCATCCTCAGATAAATATAACAAGTTTTTCCAGGCCAATTGGAATTAAGCTTCTGGCAATGTGGATCACAGTGCTGTCCATTATTCTGATGTGAAAATGTTGAGAAAGAAACAATGCAAGAAAACGCTTACATCTTGGAACGTAACATGAGTAGATTCGTAAGCTATATTATCTAACTTTTATACTCTACATGGCCCAAGTCCATTAATGGTACCACTAAAGGGATGTGACATTCAGTCCTCAAATTAATCATGAATGAATATAAATTAGATCATTATCACTGACTCTGCTTCAAGAATCAGCTTTTTTTCTGTTATATTAATCTTTATAATCTAATAAATAATGTTTAAAACTAATTTTCAAGATAATACAGGTCTGTCTGCCCTTTCTAAACAAACCCAAATGAAGTTTGCCTAAGTTGCTGGAACTACAGTACATACAAGTTACATTCGAGATGCAGTAATCCATTTGCCCAAGCACATTTAAGCCATTACACATACAAAGAACCACATGGACTTATTCATCATGGTGAGAAGTTTCAAAAGCTGACAGTACCATGAATCTTGAGCACCATGAGTCATCAACAGTTAACTGTTCATCTGTAACAGTTATGAGTCCTGCAGTAACTAAAGTTTTTCCAGTATCATTCAACACATTTAATTCAGTGTCAATTGTCACATAACACATGACCTTCATATTATATTGTACTAAAACATCTGTATGATCCGAGTTTATTAGTATCAGGAACAACCTACTTGACAATCTTTGATTGAGGTCCGCCATTATGGAGGTTCAAGCAAATCTGGTCTTGTAAATTTTTAACAATGGCATGATGTCATTTGGATGAAACACTGCAAAGGTTAATGTTAGGGTTAGTGGTTCTACCTTTCTTTACAACATCATCTGAAATCCAAGCATTGCCATTGCTGGCTCAAATTCATATGATTTTTTTAATGAGAATACATAGTATAATATTTATTGCGTCAACATTCAAACAATCTCACAACAGTGTCAATTTCTAAGCTCCAGAGCTGTCCAGGAATGGATGTGCTGCTATTTTAGCAGTTCCTTATTAGGTCTTTGTCCAGCCTCCCACAGACACAGTAAGTTTGACTCAATTACCTGCATCCATCTGCACTGACTTGAGAAAATAAGGTGCTTAGTTTAAGCTAGCCTTACTGATGATTCATCCACCATAATTACTCATATTCCCTGTCCATTACAGGCAAAGAGTAATTTGTGTTGTCAGGTCTAGCCGAGAACGACGAAATATGCCAGGGGCTTTTAAGAGCTTAAACTGTGTGCGTAGGTGCCTGCTGTTACATACATTTCAAACTATGGAAGACCTGAATTGTCTGTAGCATTTTCCAGTCTCAGTTTTCGAGCCCGATGTTATCTGCTTGATTTGCTGCACACTAAGCAGCATTCAACACTTCCTTTTTGGGAAGTAACATTGTTCAATTAATCAAATGGCTTTCAATTGACTTTTGAATGCAAATTACATACCTCAGAAATGACTAAGCAGATTCTTTCAAAATCCATTTTGCACGTAGTACGGTTTGTCTTTCAGCTTCATTCTTGCTAACAGCTTAGCTAGTTAAAAACCAGAAGGCTGAATATGCAGCAATTTTGCAAGCGACAGCATTTTACATTTACCGACAATCATTTTGGACACTATTGTCTGACCGTGCTGGACAGAATGAATGAGATTGCTCTCTATTCAGTTCCCTGTAAGTGAATACTGACATCTTTTACACAATTGTAGTGACTCCTGTTCATTATAAATTTCCTACTACACTGATGAGAAGGTGGAAATAAGTCCTTTGTGATCACAGCTGAACATGGCATTTGGTTTTAGTTGGACTAATTCTATGACTGATCCTAGTTCATTACATTTCTTTTGTTAAGGGTGACCCATCCCTTATGTAATCTCTGATTCAGGCTTTTGGGAGATCAAATAAATAGAAAAACAGTTTTCCACCTCTGATTCCACTCAGGACTACAGAGTCTGCCTAAGTTTTTCTTACTCAAAGTCACTCAAAGTCACAAATCACAAAAGGCATAGCTGCAGTGGGGGCTCTAGACCATCTTTATTGGGGAGTAAAGGTAAGACCATTTAGTCTGAACTATTGCTCCTCTAAGGAAAAAAAAAAAATCACTTCACTGACAAGCATAGGAATGTACTGCTAATTAGCTAGGTCACTAAATAGTGGCTTAATTTTACCCAGTCATACACATTGCAAAAATTTTTATTAGCTAAACGTCATTATTTGATATTCCTATTATTTATATCTGATTCATTATTTTTGTTGTTACAGACACACTGCACCCCTGGACCTCCTGTAAAAATTCCACTGCTTAAAAAAGCAGCTAAAAAGCAGACAATTACAGCATGTGTGACAATCTATATAAGCCACCATAGCTTTTGATAGAAAGCCTGGAGTGTTTAATCGAGGATAAGATCTGCCTGTGTGATTGACACTGCAAAAGGTGCAACTTGTTTACTCACCACTAACTATTTCAAACAAAAATCTAAAAAATATTTTTTTTCATCCAGTGACTATATTTTGCTCCAAAGGTCATTGTGTTATTGTGTTCAAAAGTTTGTTTTTGGATTCACAGAAGTGATAGTGCCAAGAGCCAATCATAATGCAACCTTCCAGTTTCTTAGAAAAGTTAAAAAAAGAAAAGAAAAGAAAAAAAAGATGACAGATACTCCTAGAGACATGAACAGACTACCTGAAGCTGAAACTAGTGATACTATGACAATAAAAAAGCTTAGATAACCAACAGATTCAGTTACACTGTAATGTAAAGCTAAATGAACAGGAATTGACATTCACTTATGGCATCTTATACGTGAATGCACATCATAACATTACAATAATATAGAGCAGAATATAACACGCTTTGGATAAATAGAATTGTTCTCTGAATGCATGTATGAAAAATGGTAATGGCATTTTGTCAGAGATTGAACATCTCAATAAACTCTGCACTAAACATACCACAGATTTAGTGTGATGCAACATCATTATCTCTACTGAGATGTTTGCAGTAATAGCTGCAGTTCCACATCCAGTTTGAAACCTGGATTTTATCTGACCTGGATAAACCTGGATGGTTTTATCTGAACCATCACACAAAGCATAATGATTAGCAATCAACCTAGATGTGATGTACGCAGCTTTCGCCGGAAACCTGAGCCCATCAAAGCTGATAAGATAGAGCGATTGAGGACTGTGAGTCTGACACCAATAATTTCTGAAATACTCATGTCCCAATCTTTGATTACTGCCTACCATACCTAACTACACATTTATTCAAAGCAGTTCAAGGCACTTCCCAAAGTGATTCCCTTTATCTAAACTTCTCTACAATTCTGAATCAAATCTATCATATCTGTCATCTATCAATAAGGTATGCAGACAGAAGCACTAAAGTTTCAACTAACTATCTGGGAAAATACAGTGCAAAAAATGTAGAATTGTATAATTCCTCACATATTTATTACTTACCTTACTTTATCACTTTATTAGGAACACATGTACACCTACACATTCATGCAATCAGTCATCAACATCATGCAGAGTCAGGTCAAGAGCTTCAGTTAACATTCAAATTAACTGAGGGAAAAAATGAGATCTCAGTGACTTTGACCATGGCATGGTTGTTGATGCCAGACAGGCTGGTTTAGAAACTGCTGATCTCCTGGGATTTTCATGCACAACTTTCTCTAGAGTTTACACACAATGGTGTGAAAAAAATCGTTCAATTCTGCAGGCTGAAATGCCCTACTGATGACTAAGGACAGGGGAGAATGGCATGACTGGCTCAACCTGACAGGCAAGGACAGGAATCTGATGCTACATGGGAAACATGTTCACTGATACTGGACAGATGAAGACTGGAAAAATGTTGCCTTGTCTCGGTCCAGTCTTCAACTACTCAGTTTCAGAGAAGCTCTTGACCTGTATCTGGATGATTTCATGCATGCTACATGATTGGCTAATTGGATAATTGCATGAAAGTGCAGGTGTACAGGTGTTCCTAATAAAGTGGACCTTGAGTGTATATGACAACACACCCAATATGTGATATTGTTGACTGTGTCGCTACCTGATTCACTTACAACTGCGGTAGAACACTGCAGTGACACTTTTATTTATTAAATGAATAGAAAGTATTTATGTATTAATAAAGACTTAAATTGGGAGGCACGGTGTCTTAGTGGTTAGCACGTTTGCCTCACAAACATTTGAATCCTGCCTCCGACCTGTGTCCATGGAGTTTGTATATTCTCCCCATGCTTTGGGGGTTTCCTCCAGGTACTCCAGTTTCCTCCACCAGTCCAAAGACGTGTTGTAGGCTGATTGGCATCTCTAAATTGTCTGTAGCGTGTGAATGTGTGTGTGATTGTGCCCTGTGATAGTTTGGCACCCCATCCAGGGTGTCCCCCGCCTTGTGCCCCGAGTTCCCTGGGAGAAGTTCCAGGCTCCTCCACGACCCTGTGTAGGATAAGCGGTATGGAAAATGGATGGATGGATATTCTAATGTAGGCAGCATTAGCTTAGCAGGATTAGTTGCGGATGGTACAGTAAAATTGGTTGGGTTAAACAACTTTAAGCAGTCTAGACACAGAATTCGACATCTTTCATGTCGACTAACTGTAGCAGAAGATTATAGCCAAACCAATTTAACCTAGATTAACAATGTGAAAAAATATTCACCAATCTGACAAGGAATTAGCAATTCAATTAAGTATAAGGCCTCACTGGTTCATTTACCTGCTAGCATGACAACCAGCTGGATAAAATGGCAGAACAATACATTGATACATTTTGGCAAGGCAAGTTTGTTAAGATTACAATTTGGACTTTGTCAGGGAATGCTTTTCAAAGGCCGCACTGCTTTAAAAAAGCACTTCAATGTAGGTTAATAACACATAGGCACACTTTCCAAAGTTGGTCACAACCATGCAAGATACCTTTGAGAATTGAAAGAACCAGCACGATTTGAGATGTGAGATGCCAGCTGTGCCTGCCTGCCATAAAAACGTTCTCTGCTTTGAATGACTCCACTTGTACATCGTGTTGGCAGTTTATTGAACACTGTGGACAATTTTCAAGATCAGGATCAGTGCTTTCATCACTATTTTGTACAATATACAAAGCTGTCTAGCAGATAGCTTGTTGGCAGAGGTATGGATGGGACATTTAGACTACCAGAGTCCACAGCATTTGAATATATGTTACAAATTGTTTGACAAAGTTGTAAATTAGTTTCAAATTGGACTCTTAGCAGTTTTGTTTGTCTAGTGTACACATTTAGAAAAAAATGTTCTTCAAAGGTTCCTTAAGGGTTTGATAATTATAATTAAAGGTTTGATAATTATAATTAAAGGTAACTAGCTTCAGGAGTAGTCTTTACTGTCATTCTTCTCATCACAGACGGATATAATGTTAGAGATGAAATATAGTTCCCCCCAGAATCACAGTGCTACGCTTAACATGAAATAATGTCAGACAAGAGGATACGTAACACAGTGGTGAACAAAAGACAAAAGAACAAACAAAAGAACACACAAGTAGCACCATTGATGTAATCCAAAGAGACTGCTGTGTATGTGCCACCATCTTGAAGTCTCACATAAAAGTGATAGAATATATCCTGTAATAGTTAGAATATATTGTAGCTCTTGTCAGTTTCTACAGAGGGTTTCCTCATTGGGACACCTTTAACGTTTAAAAAATGGACTTTCCCCACAATTTTAATTACATTTTTCCTCTGTTACATACTAATTAAGGGGGGCACAGTGGCTTAGTGGTTGGCACATTTGCCTCGCACCACCGGGGTTGGGGGTTCGAATCCTGCCACCTGCCCTAGGTTCTGTGTGAAGTTTGCATGTTCTCCTCATGCTTCAGGGGTTTTCTCCAGGGACTCCAGTTTCCTCCACCAGTCCAAAGACATGCGTTGTTGGCTGATTGGCATCTCCAAATTGTCTGTAGTGTGTGAATGTGTGTGTGATTGTGCTCTGCAATGGGTTGGCACCCCATCCAGGGTGTCACCCACCTTGTGCCCCGAGTTCCTTGGGATAGGCTCCAAGCTCCTCTGTGACCCTGTGTAGCATAAGTGGTACGGAAAATAAATGGATGGATATTCTAATTTAGGCAGCATTAGCTTAGCAGGATTAGTTGCGGATGGTACAGTAAAATTGGTTGGGTTAAACAACTTTAAGCAGTCTGGACACACAATTTGATATCTTTCATGTCGACTAACTGTAGTAGAAGATTATATTTAGCAAATTCAGCATACAAAAGCATTTCATGTAACTTAACTAATAAGGAAGAATCACCATCCCACACAGCTGCCTTTTCTGATGTATTCCAGCTACAGTAACTCTGGTCATAGATATGCTAACAAGCTAATTAACCCTAAACCTAAAAAAAAATTAACGATTCAAAAAATGTTCAATTTCAGAAAATAAACTACCTCATTTCACATGTTTTATTACTAGCATGTGAAATTAAAAGCAAGTTGACAGGTATTTTATGGCTTAATGGCCCAGTGTAAATTTCCAACTCAGCAGATACAGTGCCTATAGAAAATCATCATACCCCTTTGAAATAGTCACTTTTTTTGTCTTACAGCCTGAAATCAAAAAATATATTTTTTTGTTCCAGCTTTATTTACACATTCTGCCTTACAACATTCAAGTAACGTAAAAAGGCAACAGTTCGGAAATGTAAAAAAGAAAAAAAAAGAAAAAGAAAACTAGAATAACAGAGTTGGAAAAGTGATCAGTCCCATGATTTAATACTTCATAGAGCCACCTTTTGCTTTAATTACAGCCATCAGTCTGATTGGATATGTCTCTATTAGCTTTGCACACCTAGATTGGGGAATATTTGCCCGTTCTTCCTTGCAGAATTGTTCGAGTTCAGTCACCATTTTGTGGTGAGCGGCAATTGACTGCTGTCTTCTAGTCCATCCACAGATTTTCAATTGGATTTAGATCAGGGCTCTGACTTGGCAACTCAAGGACATTCACCTTCCTATCCTTAAGCCACTGTGTAGTTTTTTTGGCGGTGTGTTTAGGGTCTTTGTCGTGCTAGAAGATGAACCACCTGCCCATCTTCAGCTGTCTAGCAGAGGGCTGCAGGTTTTCCTCAAGAATTTGGGTGTACTTGGCAGCATCCATTTTCCCTTCAATCCTGACCAATTGCCCAGTCCCCGCTGAAGAGAAACACCCCCACAACATAATGTTGCCACCACCATGCTTCACAGTAGGTATGGTGTGTTTTGGGTGGTGTGCTGTGTTTGGTTTTTGCCAAACATAACGCTTGCAATTCAGTCCAAAAAGTTCAATCTTGGTCTCATCTGACCATAAAACCTTTTGCCACATGGCATTAGAATCTTCCAAGTGGCTTCTTTCTTGCCACCCTGCCATACAGGCCAGCTTTGTGTAAAGCTTGTGAGATTGTTGTCACATGCACAGACCGACCAATCTCAGCCATAAGTTCTTCAAAGTTGCCATTGGCCTCTTGGTAACTTCCCTGATCAATATCCTCCTGGCTCGGTCATCCAGTTTTCCACTTCTTAATAATGCTCTGAATGGTACTCAGAGGGATAGTTAAAGTCTTTGAATTCTTTTTGTATCTTTCTCCTAACTTGTGCCTTTCCAGAACTTTGTCCTGGAGCCCTTTTGAAAGCACCATTCCAACCATGGTGTATTCTTTGTGTTGCCATGCACTACTAGTAATGGTATCATCATGGAACAGCTGGTTTTCTTATGAAGTAATCAAAACCACTGCAGTTGATGTCAGGTGGGGGACAATTAGCATGGTGTGTGATCTGGGAAGTGACTGGTTGTAAATGAGCAAGTTTATAAAGCTTACTCTAAGGGGCTGATCACTTATCCAAACCAGGTATTTCACTAATTCAATTTTAATAATTGTTCAGAATTTTTTAAAATGTTATTTCCACTTAGATGTCAATTGTTATAATGTGTAAATACAGTTGGCAAAAGTTAGATTTAATTTATTTTAATTTCCCGGGTGTAATGTGACAAAAGGCAAGGATTTTGACAGGGTATGATGATTTTCTCTAGGCACTGTATATAGTCATTTCTTACTGGATGTAGCCAAACATACACATTTCCACAGTATTTTCTTAAAATATAACTTCTTAACTATGTCTTCGTCTTCCCCACTGTGTGCTGTTCTCGTCCATGTTCTGCCTCCTTCATCACTCTCCTGCCACTCACTGACTCTGACAGCCAATTACATTTTCATTTTAAAGGTGTAATATGAATAATAGAAGATTGAAATGATGTTCTGAGATGCATAATCAAACTAACTAACCCAGTTTCAACCCTCACAGTCACTCCACTGCTATGTCTCTCATTTTCACCTTGTCTCTTTAAGATTTATCCAAGATGTGACTTGTTTATTTTGGGAAGTTGATTTTCATCAACATTTGATGGGAGAAAATAAATTAGTAAACAAAACAAATTAGAGCAAGAGTAACAAATAACAAAAATACAGTGCCAGTCAAAAAACAAACAAAAAAACAAAAACAAACAAAAAACAAACAAACCCAATCAAACCAATTCTTCTAAGGGCAAAGCTGATACTTACACCTCAGATTTGATGCTTTAACATGTAAATGACATCTCTCCATGCAGAAATGTCAGGAAGACTGAATTATGAGGTGTGTTTGTAGGTTGACATCTTCTGTTCTACACACATTGTTCTTTTGCCAGGATGAAATTTGAATTATAACTTCAGCTTCTTTAATAATTGGATTTTCAGCTGTGCTGACATGTATGAGAGAGTCAGCGTGCTTGCTTGGTTGATAAACTGTTAGACTGGATTGTTGGGCCTCTTTTGGGGAAAAAAACGTTTATAGCAAATAAGAAAGATGAAATGAGAGGTACATTGTGCATTTAGCACATTGCAAAACACGTATCCCTGAACGCTATTGGAATAGGATATAACAAAGAGAATGTCTGTTTATTAAACAAAGCTACGTCCTCTTACCACTAACCTATTTCCTGAAATAGATCCTCCCCATTCATATTCTCAGATGCACCAAGGAGAAGCCTGGCAGCCATCGTCCTACATAGTACAATTATTTAAACTATATGAACAAAGAAGTGAGGTTGGTGGGAAATAAAACAGACATGACAGACATGCTGATGATTGGCTGAGACTGAGACACATTAAAGGCAAATCCAGCTGTTGTCTGAATGATCACCGAATCACCAGAAGTTTTAAAAAACATAAAAAAAATAGTAGCTCCCACAGACTAATACTTCAATTTACATAGATTATTAGAGAATCTTAGTCACAGAGAAATTTCATTTATAGAAAAAAAAAATTACAATTGATTAGGTTTTATAGATGTTCCTTATTTTACAAACATACCAACACTCGTCAAATGGTATATGTCAAGATATTAGAGGAAAAAACTTTCAAAATTATATCAGTTCAAAACTTTGTACCCTCCTTTTGAGTACTGCAATAAGGTATATGTCATCACTTGCCTTTATAACTGCCTCCAGCCTCTTTTGTATCTATTGCACAGCTTTTGAATCCTCTCAGCTGTAATGTTTTTCTTCTTCATATCATTTGTTTTGACAGAGACAGCCCTGACAAAATTTGTTTTAAAAAAGTAGTTTTTACAATATGCTTTGCATTGCTTTGTTGCAGGAGTCACCCATAAAAACATTATTTAACTCCTTTTTTTTTTTGTTAATATAATGTAAAATAGATGTACGGCCCCCCTTTTCCATTCAAAATCCACTGCAGATGCAAACTTTTGCCTTGAATTGTTCATACATATTTAATGTGCCACTTAAATGGCAGGAAATAAAGAAAGAGCAACTAGAATCATAAATTATGAATGGAGCATAGCCATTCTCATGAGAAATCCTGGGTTCTTATTATATTTTTAATTTATTTTGTCTTATTTCCACAGGGATTATCTCTTCTGAGACAAAAAAAAAAAAAAAAAAAAAAAAAAAAAAAATTCCACTGGTGCCCTATTTGTACAGAATAAAGTCATGTACAACAGTATAATTAGCAGTCAATAAGAACTTCTAAAAAGGCAATTATAAAAGAACAAGTACATTTAACAGTGGCTGAAGTCAGACCCTACCCGATCAGATTCCCAGGTGTCTGATGCAACACACTTGCAATATGAAACCCTAGTAGTGTAGTGGACGTTTTTACCTTTTCACCAAGCGAGACGTATTGCACATTAAAATGTTTTGTTTGACATTGACTGACACTTAATCATGCAGGGTGGCTCAATGCATCAAAACACATTCTCACACTCTTTGAGGTCACTGAGGCATTCAGAGTGTTTTCACCTGCTAAGCCTCAGTCTAAGACGCATGTCGATACAGTATTGAATTGACTGGCTGAAGCAGAATTGGAAGGGGTTTAAGTAGCACAATGCAGTTGAGAGTGCAGGTCCTTTGCAAAGCTGCTGTTACTTCAGAACCCAAGCTAGATAATGTCTCTGGAGAAAAGGAGCAGCTTATGATGCGAACAGAGGCAAACAGAAGAAAAAGATTCAAGAAAAAAAAAAAAATCATACAGAATGAAATCATTTTTCCTTAGAAGGCAAAAGACAAAAGACGGGCTTGTTTAAACAGTGATTATGTTCAATTAGGCAGACTTCATATGTTTGTCTGGGTAACATTCAAAGACTCACAGGATATAATTGCATCATTTAAGAGCTTTTTAAGCTTTTTGGAAAGAAAAACACAGGCAACATTAAAGAGAATGAAAGTTATGTAACTCATTCCCTTTCTCTCAAATATTTATTTCCCATCTCAATTTCACCTCAATATTTAAGTATCTATAAAGACCTGACACCCCCCCCCCCCCCCCCAGCAAATGTAATGTACGTCTTGTAATGTATGTAAGTTAATAATATAATATTTTGTGCCCATTTACAAATTCAGGCCTGGTTTTTACTGTCATGTAGAAAGATTAACATCCTTCTGTAAAGGCATTTGAAATGAGGCTATCACCATAAGCTGCTGATTGAAACAAAGGCCTAAGTGGAACAAAACTGAGTTGTAGCTGGATGACCTGGAGTTGGATGCTGTCTGGTTTATGTACAGCATCTTAGAACGTTTCTGAGCAGTGCATGCGGATGCAGAAATAAGAGTGAAACATGTCTTTAATTTTAACTTAGTAGATCGCAGGGTGAACCCAATACATACAGTCCAGTGGTATTTATTTGGCTGTATCTAATGTTTATCTAATATATTTATCATTACATTCATTGAACTATATTACACTCTCTATTTCTTATTACTTATCTCTATGTACAAGGACATCATCATTTTCTTAGTTCTTATGTGTAAGACATTACCCGATGTTCATTTCAATGCTTGCCACAATCTTATTCATACATCAATGAATTAGTATGTATGTATTTACAGTACTGTGCAAAAGTTTTAGACACCCAATTTTTTTTTTTAGTACAAACTTTGTTATTACTATTTTACTGCTCTTTATGGTATTTTTTTTTTTTTAAATGTAGAAACATTTAATTTCATTATTTTTAAGGCATCTTTGCTCTTCAGCATTTCTTTGCATGTGCCTAAAACTTTTGCACAGTACTGTATGTATGTATGTATTTATTTTTTTCATTGTATTACATTTCCTCAGGAAAAGAAAAAAAAAACAAAAATTTTTTCTTCAGTCTGCATTTTCTGTGTAAGTGTAATGACATCATCTCACACTTATACTTACAGTGAGGGAAAAAAGTATTTGATCCCCTGCTGATTGTTTATACAGCTTGTTACCTGTATAAAAGACACCTGTCCACAGAAGCAATCAATCAATCAGATTCCAAACTCTCCAAGACCAAAGAGCTGTCCAAAGATGTCAGGGTCAAGATTGTAGACCTACACAAGGCTGGAATGGGCTACAAGACCATCGCCAAGCAGCTTGGTGAGAAGGTGACAACAGTTGGTGCGATTATTCGCAAATGGAAGAAACTGTCAGTCTCCCTCGGTCTGGGACTCCATGCAAGTTCTCACCTCGTGGAGTTTCAATGATCATGAGAACGGTGAGGAATCAGCCCAGAACCACACGGGAGGATCTTGTTAATGATCTCAAGGCAGCTGGGACCATAGTCACCAAGAAAACAATTGGTAACACACTACGCCGTGAAGGACTGAAATCCTGCAGCGCCCGCAAGGTCCCCCTGCTCAAGAAAGCACATGTACAGGCCCGTCTGAAGTTTGCTTGAATGATTCAGAGGAGAACTGGGTGACAGTGTTGTGGTCAGGTGTGGTCAGATCTCTTTGGCATCAACTCAACTCACCATGTTTGGAGAAGGAGGAATGCTGCCTATGACCCCAAGTCATAACACCATCCCCACCGTCAAACATGGAGGTGGGAACATTATGCTTTGGGGGTGTTTTTCTGCTAAGGGGACAGGACAACTGCAGCGCATCAAAGGGATGATGGACGGGGCCATGTACCGTCAAATCCTGGGTG
The DNA here is from genome assembly GCA_023630585.1 of Cranoglanis bouderius. Taxonomy (NCBI): domain Eukaryota; kingdom Metazoa; phylum Chordata; class Actinopteri; order Siluriformes; family Cranoglanididae; genus Cranoglanis; species Cranoglanis bouderius. The sequence goes on along the minus strand of CM042556.1, from coordinate 11,926,311 downwards.
AGAACCTCCTTCCCTCATCCAGGGCATTGAAAATGACCTTAATGACTTGGAGAGCATCTGCAAAGAAGAGCGGGACAAAATCCCTCCTGAGATGTGTGCAAACCTGGTGGCCAACTATAAGAAACGCCTGACCTCTGTGATTGCCAACAAGGGTTTTGCCACCAAGTACTAAGTCGAAGGGGTCAAATACTTATTTCACTCATTAAAATGCAAATCAATTTATATCTTTTTTGAAATGTGTTTTTCTGGATTATTTCGTTGTTATTCTGTCTCTCACTGTTAAAATACACCTTCCATTAAAATTATAGACTGATCATTTCTTTGTCATTGGGCAAACGTACAAAATCAGCAGGGGATCAAATACTTTTTTCCCCCTCTGTACATGTCTAAGTCTAATTGCATCCTCTACTTCTTATAACCTAACTCATATGTATAATGACCATCATTTCTTCCTTATTACTTATCTCATGTGTAATAACATCAACACTTACTTATTACATATATCTAAGTATAATGACATCATCACCATCTCTTTCAAATTACTTATATGTATAATGGCATCATCTCTTACTTACTGCTTATGTCTAAGTATGACATCATCTCTTTCTTGTTACTTATGTCTAATTATAATGGCATTATCTCTTTGTATAATGATATCATTATATCTTTCTTTTTACTTATGTCTAAGTATGACATCATAATCTCTTTCTTGTTACTTATGTCTAATTATAATGACATCATCTCTTTCTTTTTTCTTATGTCTAAGCATAATGACTATTTCTTTCTAATGGCTTATCTCTAAGTATATTGACATAATCTATTTCTTATAGCATAGATCTAAGCATAATGAAATATTACTAAAAATGTTTGAGAGATGATGATTAGTCTTGTGGAATATACACATAGAGGAGGCTATTAATAACTATGCATGTCAAGCTGAATATAAACAATTGATAACTTCTCACAGTCAAAGTGTAACTGTAACATTACATTTGATAAGCAAGGTTATTCAGTTTTTTATGTATCCTCTTGAGCAAACCTAAATTATTAATACTGTCTCACACTCTCTGCACTGACACATTGAAGAAGCTCCTGGGTGTCAGCAAAAAGCAGGCAAGCAAGTAGTAAACAAACAAACCAACAAGGCAACAACACAAACGGGTTCACTTTGGTAGCAGTATTTACTGAGCTTAATACCTGATCCATGTAAACAATCAGTGAACACATAATAGTCCACTGTGCAGTTTACCTAAGCAATCTGACACATGGAGAAAGAGAAAGCACTTTATTACAAAGTAGAATGCAACATAACACACTCATAAAACAAACACAGGACATGCAATACGGCATATAAATACAAACCGATGCCGTTTTGAAATGTTACATGTGCAAGGGATAGGGTTTTTGTTTTCCGAAAACATTAAGCAGTCATGCGTTAGAGCCACTGAATGAGATTTATCACTGCCGTAAACTGCAGGCTTTGAGAGTACAATAGAAATATTACGGTAAGATGGAATAAATAAGCCTTTACTCCTTAAATGTTTAAGGAGAGAATAAAATGAGACAGTAAATAATAGTTGTTACTAATAGCAATTGTTATAAATTATTCATTATTATAATCATTATTGCTAGTAGGTTGTAGATCCACTGTAGATGTTTGGCATTTATTTCAACAATTTAATGAATGCAAATTTAAAAAAAAATATTACAGATTTTTTTTTTTTTAGCTTCAATCGAAAGTTATTGCATATTCCTTTAATGACCGTGTTCTTCTTGTCAATCATCACTGCCCACTAAATGCTATTGTGCAGGTTGAAGTTGTTTTAAGGACTTTAAAGGCTTATTTAGCCACTAAAGCCTCTATCATATATCTGTTACTGGGGCAGGGGTTATTTCCAGAGCCAAACAACTTTGATTACCTGCTTATTGCTTAATTTGCACCTGGCACTAATTCAATATAAAGTATTACCTGTGATTATTGGCATCAGTCTGAGGAGGCCTCTTGGCGCCTTGCACTTCATTACTGCCAGCTACTGAAAAAGCTGTTGTCCAGCAATAGGTTCATTTATCAATGTTTCAAATCTAATCAGTCTAACAAAGTTGTGTGTAAGTGTTTTTACAGGTCAAACCGAAAAACAAAAAAAAGTAAGTCTCAGATTTGGCAGTTTTGAAATAACATGCATATGTTGATAAGTGTGTTCATGGCACAGCTGATTTACATTTAGAATGACTAAATAGTGAAAGAGTGCCTCCTAAGCATAGTATGTGGTGCTAAATTTCCAATAATGCAGTTCAGCCATTGCAGCGAGTCAGCCTCCTATGGAAGCCCTAAGCAGCCATGCATTATTATTATTTTTCTTTCTTGTTTTCTCGTGATCAGGACTTAATTTTCTCGTGATCTCGTCATAAGAAAATAGTTGTTTTTAAAGTTCTGGAGGCAGCAAAAGCTTAGCGCAGTCCCACAGCATCACGGATGAACAAATCAGGGTCTCACTCAAGCTGAAATAGCTCTAAGTCTGTCAGTGACTGACACCTTCCACATTAGTGTCTGACACTTGAGAAGTGGACAGCCCTCTCTTTTAATGCAGAGATAAAGTCCATCTCTCCAGCAGGCAATTATTACATTTATGTACATTACATGATTTTCTTGTGATAAAATTATGTCACGAGAAAACAGCTTTTCGTTATGTGGAGATCACAAGAAAATTAAGTCGTGATCACGAGAAAACAACTTTTGTTATGTTGAGATCATGAGAAAACAAGAAAGAAAGAAAAAATAATGCATGGCTGCTTAGCTTCCTCCTTAAGAGGGTTGCATTTCTTTTGTCCTAATTAAATGACTAGTTTTATTTGTTTAAATTCATGAATTTCTTTTAGATTCACTTTCTTTCAAATCATTTATATGAAATGAGTGACTTTCACAAAATTCATGTACAATTGAAATAAATAAATGATTTATACATATTATACAATTTAATACAACATACAACATATAACATAATCAAAACATAAAGAAAAAAACAGGTACGATTTGAAAATTAATAATCCAAACAGAATTTTCATGAACTCCACATGTGTAAATGATCTTGCGAATTGTTTGGGTAAATGAGTCCCAGCGTGTCTGATAGTTTTCTGCTCGTACTAATAGTTTTAGGAACAAGCAATACAAATGGTTGTGAAGTGACTGAGTATTTAACTTGGATTGTACGTAAAGTCTTGTGCTGTAATAAAACAAAAAATAAAATGGAGAGCAGAAGTTTAGTGTTCATTGTTGTTTTCTGTTTAATCATAATCAATGCTAATCACATTGTACATCACTGTACGTTTATATAGTTGAATACATTTATTTTTCTGCCATAAGAACCGAAAGTTCTGTGACAAGGAAGACTGATGTTGAAGGTTAATTCCATACGGACATGTGCGCTTAAACGAAAAAAATTACCAAATGACCATGATGAGGTAGTTAAATTGCCCACACAGTGCACTATTACTATTACCTCACAGTGTGCACTTTTTTGTTTACCAACCTCTTGAAACCTTAAAGGGAACAGTTTTCAAAGTTATTGTGAGTTAGAGTGTGCATAAAAATAGCTTTAACCAGACTGAAACTTAAAAGCTTAGTCTATAATGCTTTTCCAAGGTCTTCATGGTGCAGTTGTGTGAACATAAATAACATGCACAAATCTACACCCACACACTGTGCGGCTTTCTATTCTTTGTTTGTCCACGATGCTGGCAATGGCAGCAGCACAGCACTAAGATTTCCAGGTCTCAAAACTAACATCCTGAAAAATTCAGATCCTAACACAGATGGTGGGACTGTTTATAGAGAGCATAGGGATTGTTAGAGGTATGAATGAGGTGTGAACACATGAATCCTGGGATCTAAACCAGATACCTTAATATATATATATATATATATATATATATATATATATATATATATATATATATATATATATATATATATATATATATATATATATATATACAGTATCTCACAAAAGTGAGTACACCCCTCACAATATTTTATTATAACTTTTCATGGGACAACACTGACGAAATGACACTTTGCTATAATGTAAAGTACTGAGTGTACAGCTTGTATAACAGTGTAAATTTGCTGTCCCCTCAAAATAACTCAACACACAGCCATTAATGTCTAAACCACTGGCAACAAAAGTGATTACACCCCTAAGTGAAAATGTCCAAATTGGGCCCAAAGTGTCAATGTTTTGTGTGGCCACCATTATTTTCCAGCACTGCCTTAACCCTGTTGGGCATGGAGTTCACCAGAGCTTCACAGGTTGCCACTGGAGTCCTCTTCCACTCCTCCATGACGACATCACAGAGCTGGTGGATGTTAGAGACCTTGCACTCCTCCACCTTCCGTTTGAGGATGCTCAATAGGGTTTAGGTCTGGAGACATGCTTGGCCAGTCCACCACCTTTACCCTCAGCTTCTTTAGCAAGGCAGTGGTCGTCTTGGAGGTGTGTTTGGGGTCGTTATCATGTTGGAATATCCAGTTTCCGAAGGGAGGGGATCATGCTCTGCTTCAGTATGTCACAGTACATATTGGCATTCATGGATCCCTCAATGAACTGTAGCTCCCCAGTGCCGGCAGCACTCATGCAACCCCAGACCATGACACTCCCACCACCATGCTTGACTGTAGGCAAGACATACTTGTCTTTGTACTTCTCACCTGGTTGCCGCCACACACGCTTGACACCATCTGAACCAAATAAGTTAATCTTGGTCTCATCAGACCACAGGACATGGTTCCAGTAATCCATGTCCTTAGTCTTTTTGTCTTCAGCAAACTGTTTGCAGGCTTTCTTGTGGATCATCTTTAGAAGAGGCTTCCTTCTGGGACGACAGCCATGCAGACCAATTTGATGCAGTGTGCGACGTATGGTCTGAGCACTGACAGGCTGACCCCCCACCCCTTCAACCTCTGCAGCAATGCTGGCAGCACTCATATGTCTATTCTGCAAAGCCAACCTGGATATGATGCTGAGCATGTGCACTCAACTTTCTTTGAATCATGAGCCCTTCCTTTCCTTCTCCATACTCTTCTCTTCCCATCATTCTGGTTCAAATTCTTTTTGGTGTCATCTGTCCAAAGAAAACTGGGCAGAACTAGGCAGGCTTTTTTTTAGATGCTTTCTAGCAAAGTTTAATCTGGCCTTTCTGTTCTTGAGTGTTACTAGTGGTTTGCATCTTGAGGTAAACTCTCAGTGTTTACATTTATGAAGGCGCCTCTTTATTGTAGACTTTGTCAATGATACACCTACCTCCTCAAAAGTGTTATTGACTTGGCTAGTGTTTGTGAAGATGTTTTTCTTCACCAAGGAAGAATTCTGTGATCATCCACTTTAGTTGTCTGTAATAATGTTCCAGGCCTTTTGGTGTTGCTGACCTCTCAAGTGCATTCCTTCTTTTTAAGAATCTACCAAATTGTTGATTTGGCCACTCCTAAAGTTTCTGCTATCTCTCTGATAGGTCTGTTTTTTTCAGCCTAATGATAGTCTCCTTCACTTGCATCAACACCTCTTTGGACCACATATTTACAGTTCCCATGAACAGATAGCAAATGCAAATTCAACACTTGGAATTTTTCATGAAATAATGAAGAAACAGGCCACATCTGCCCATGAAATACTGCCTGTTCACACTGCTTTAACATTAACAGTGACATTTCATTTTACCCATCAATGTGAGATTGAATGTTGAGATTGAAAAATCTTCACACATTTTATTGCTAACATTTCACTTAATTTGTTTATCACTCTGAATGATCTTTTGTTTATTATTGCGATAATAATGACACAGTGAGCATAGATTTTTCCAGAATAAGCAAGCTAAGTTACGTTAGTGAGAGAGTTCTGAATGCACATGGCTAAGCATATAGATTAATTTTAAAAACAGTAAGTCTGTGGCTTTTCTGAAAAAAAAAAGTATTTGAAGTGTATTTTGAAACACTTTAGCTGCTGTTAACACAACAAAAATATCACCATACACATTTTAAATATTTTTTAGAAACAATCCCACAGACCCCTTGTAATTATGACACGGACCACAAAGGGTCTGTGGACTTCTGGTTGAGAAATACTAACCTAGCTGTTCTAATTTGAAACACTGTGGCTTTGCTCAACATCTATTCTGGAGTAAAGCTAGTCCTGACTGGGACTTTCTCATGTCAGCTCTCTCCCAAAGACAGTCATGTTTGCACAAGGACACCTTCCGAGTCTGACAAGTTGATGCTTGTGTTGCTGCTTTACTTTTAATCTGGGAAATACTGAAATTGCAATGGGCCACAACATACCACTAATAATGAGTCACCTGCTTTGCCTTCAGGTCATTAGCGCAGTTTCTGCGCTTGTCATTTCCAACCCAATCCTCCTTGTCAGACTTTTACTCGTCTCGATTGATTTGAGCTCAGAGACCCTATTGCATTCCAGCCTCTGGCACAAGTGCCAACTGCTGATCAATCATGATCAATTTCTGGCACAGGCCCATGGATAATGAAGATAGCTAATGATGGTTTCAAATCTGTTAGCTGGGGGAGACAGCAGGTGACAAAGTCTGTTACCTCACCCAATTAAAATGTTGTATCTCTTCTCAATTAAATGCTAGGTCTTTTTTTTTTATCAGGCCAGGCTTACCATGAGTCTGGTTATAATTAAAGGATGTTTATCCCAGTCCTCCAGGGTGACCCGCTCAGGATGAGAGAAATAAAACATCATTGATTTTTCCTGTTTACCTTTTAATTCCACACTAGGCTGGAAATGGAGTTAAAGGCAATAAAGAATTGAGATGGAAATATGCAGTGTCAGTGAGAATTCTCCAGGCACTAGGGCTCGATTCCAGGTTTCAGAAATAGGGTAATTTCTCAATTTACATCTTGATTTGTAGAATTTTTTTAAGGGAAAGTGCAATGTCAATAGCATGACCAGATAATGCTTGAAAAAATATTGAAGAAATAACAGCATAAATTGTATTAGTTAAGTGCTGTGCCACTACGAGCCACTAGAGCACCCTCAATGTGCTTTGGCATTGATTCTACAAGTCTCTGGGACTGTACTGGAGAGACAAGCACTGTTTTACCAAAAGATATTCCCTCACAGTACATTTTGTTGATGAAGTACTTTCACAGATCACTCACAGTGACATGTTAGTGTGCGCATACATGAGGTTTTGTGGTAACCACCAGGTGCGGGGGGAAGAGGTTGTTGTGGGGTTCTAGTTAAGGTGCAAACAGTAGAAAAGTTTACATGCAGGAAAGATAAAACTTTTTGCTTTCTTTCTTCCTGTTCTAAGAAAGACATATAGCAATTAAATTGAAACTGTGCATGTAAACTTTCTTAGTGTCTACATCTTAACTAAAACACAAGAGGGACAACTTGTCTGAAGTACCTGATGGTTGCCATATGCTGCATTGAACTTACCATGGAAGTGGGAAGTCAAAACTCAGAATGACGTCATTTTCAACCTCTGTGACTTCAAGCTACACAGTGAAAAAAAGTTATCAAAAAGCTAGCCAGCTAACTAGCAAACTGTATAGTCAGTGTTACAGAATTAACAAGCTAATATGTCTGTATGTTGAATGATCTAAAGCAAATACTTGTATATATAGAATAATTAATTTACAGATAAGAGGTGCTACTTTGTTTACTGTTCATGCTGTGTTAATATACAGTACAATGTGTATATATATATATATATATATATATATATATATATATATATATATATATATATATATATATATATATATATATATATATATATTTATTTTAATATCTTTATTTTATGACTTTACTACATTGTTGAGTCAGGACAAAAACATTTTAGATTTCCAAACAAATGTTTTCCAGCACAAAATTAAATGTTTACTGACATACATGTTTGTATGTCAGTAAAGAAAGCAGCATACTACATGAGAGATCACTTTTCAGACAAAAAACATAATGAAGGCATGCAAAATAAGCAAGTGCAACAGTCAAAGTCTCCAGAAGAACTGTGGCTGGTTCTGCAAGAGTAAAACTTACAGCTTTAAAAAAAACTGCACAAATTGTACCTGAGACTACTCATTTTTTTTTTTTTTAAAGCAATGGGTCATCACACCAAATACTGACTTTGTTTCATTTATTACTATTTACTGTTCTTTATAGTATTTTTTAAAATAAATGTAGAAACATTTAATTTCATTATTTTTGAAGGCATCTTTTCTCAACAGCATTTCTTTGCATTTGGTTAAGACTTTTGCACGATATATACTTGTCTAATGTTAGCAAGGTCAAACATATTTTATTCAAATAAATTTTATTCAACTCAAAACATTCTCCATCTAGCTTTACAGAAAGTGAGGGCGAAATCGAGAGGAAGCAAGACGATTCGAGATATTACTAAGAGAGTTCAGGACATTCACTGTCAGTCATTCCAGATTCATATGTTGATTGATTCATCTTCCACTTTTACTGGGGAAAAAGTATTTTTGCATGATAACTCACATTAGTGCACTCTGATGTTATAATGCAGTGTTCCTACACAAAATGCAGAATGCTTGGCAGGTCTGGGACAAAGGTAATCAGTCAAAATAAATTTGTATTGATTTGCACTGACAAATAGACCCAAATCATGCCAGCAAAATGCCTCTCACAACAGAACTACTATTTTTTGTCACCCATCTGTAAATTACCACTTGAAATGCATGACCTGCATTCAGACACTGTACCATTTGCATGTTCAACACATTGAATGTACGAATATGACATGAATCTCTATTTCAAGCTAAAGCAACGCTGAAATTATACAGGATTTTAGTGTCTGGACGAGTAATGGGATAATAGAACCATAAACAGAAGTGGGGTACAGTACATCAACAATGAAAATGCCAAATGCTTTCCACACAGCTGTTACTCATCAACCTGTTTTCTTCAACAGACATTCGAAATATTTTCAATGTATACACAGTGGCTGAATTATTAAAATTATCTTTCTGGCATCATTTAATTGATCAGAATGTTATATTTTATTGATATAATTGTAACATTATCTGATTATTTTTGGATTTCTTCTACTCTAATTGCCTTTTGTATATACTGTACTTGTATGTAGAATAATCTTGTAATGTTTTAATGAAATAACAGAATAAAAGTAGGATATTTATTTAGTTGATTGTGGTGATGGTGGATGGAGGTATACCTACATCAAAATAATCCTAATAGCTCAGTTAGTTAGATTAGCTAGCAAAACAAAACTTGTAGTGTTTTATATAACAACACAGGGGTAGAAAAGGGATAGAAAATTGTATGTTGTAGTGTTTTTGTTTTCTTCTTCTTGTTTTTTTTCTTTTCTTTTTTTTAAACTGGGAGATGAACCACTCCTAATTGCCACTCCCACTGGTAGCTAAATACTACTATGTGTAAGAATTAGTTTTATATTCAATTACTCAAAAAAATTGCATAAACTATCCAGGGTACTTTGGCTTATGAATATGTACTTGTATTAATGATGGAAGCTTTTACATAACTAACACAAAGTAATTTACATTTATAGCATTTAGCAGACTAATGTTTAGGTCAACGTTTATGTTACGTTGATGGCATTTGGCAGACACCCTTATCCAGAGTGACTTACATTTATCTCATTTATACAACTGAGCAGTTGAGGGTTAAGGGCCTTGCTCAAGGGCCAAGCAGTGGCAGCTTGGTGGTGCTGGGATTTTTGAACTCATGACCTTCCGATCAGAAGTCCAATGTCTTAACCACTTAGCTACCACCAACGGATTAAAGAATGTGTGGTCCTGCTGATATGGCAACGTTTTTTGTGAGGAGACTTTTATTTAGTATTTGTATTTAAACAAATATCTAAAAGACTTCATCAAAGTGCATTTTTACTGGATGACATATACTAATGTAGCTCGTATTTAGGTCATTATGGGTATATAATAAATCTTACAGCGCCCCCGGTGGCCCCCTGTCCTACATAACGTGGTCTTTTGCCCCACAACATGTTATTTTATAATAAGATTTATAATTCATATTGTAATTTGATTTGTTCAAAGGAATTTAGTCCTTTATGGAATTGCTACAACATGCAAAAGCTTTGTAACCACTTTGTAAACAATTTCCCTCGTTATTTTAAAATATCTTGACAATTGACAATTTCTTTGAGGAAACAAGTAGCTTTATCATAACTATAGCTGTTTCATCAGAGTAAGATTCATTCCAATGGTAAAATGTTTTTAGTATGGTAGTATTAAGTATGGTAGAGTTTAGTTGTACTTCCCTAACCTGTAGCCTTTTGTAATACTGCTTGTGTGTGTGTGTGTGTGTGTGTGTGTGTGTGTGTGTGTGTGTATTATAATGTGTAAATATATACACATTAAGGATGATATTTACCTCTACTCTCCTTTCTCACCTCTAGATTCATACATAATCACTATATTATGAATTATATTTTTTAGACCGATGACAGTGTATACATTATGCAGATATTCCCATTGCAGTAATTTATACAAGGCTCCCTTATGCTGGTGGAAATTAGTTAAAATCTTTATATATGTCCTCCAGTAAAAATGCACTTTGATGAAGTCTTTTAGATATTTGTTTAAATACAAATGCTAAATAAAAGTCTCCTCACAGAAAGCAGTACCACACATTCTTTAATCCGTTTATGTAGTACATCCTCCATATAAGTCCCTGTGTAAGTTGTGTAACCCGTTAGTGCATTAATATAAACCTGTTAATTACTGTCAGAGCTGCTGTTATGGAAAATTAATCATCACCTTCCTACCAATCAGATTTGAGAATTCAAGAGCACCGTGGTATAATGGAAAATAACCATATCATCTGCTTATGCCTTTATTTTCAAGGTAAGGAACACCAAAACAATTTAATGCAACTTAATATATAATTATTTCAACATATCACATAACTTAACCTTTCTGTGCAAATGTTTCAGTATATTTTATGATTATTATAAGTATGATAACTTACCATTTGTTGTGAATTAGCATTAAACCGAATTCATGTTAATGCTGTTAACATCTATTTGGCAAAATGGTACTTAAGTTCTACATATCAAGCATTAAAAGTGGCAGATATTTTTTTAATTAGACATAATTAGATATTTTGTGTCAAAACATTTATTTCTGTAGGAGATATTACAGAAACTGTAAGTGTTAAGCACTGTCTGACTAGCTATCCACAGCTAAGATTGAATCCACAGCAAAACGCTGAATGCCAGCCAGATTTTAGCCTACAGTCAATTTTTTTTTTTTTTTTTGCATAATTACTTAAAGCATATAGTACAGTTAGAAACATAAGAAGCATTAATGCAGTCTGGCTTAGTTTATTATGACCTTTTTTTTTGTTAGCTAATATATTAAAACAGGTACTACATATATTAATACCTAGCTAGCTATATTATAACTTGATTAGCTAGATTCTATTTATTCTTATTGAAGTTTGTTTGAAGTTACAAGATTTATAATGCTGTAATATTTGTTTTTGTACAGTTTATACATTCACACTGGTTATAAAGCATGCTTATACTACTATATATACTGCTATATTGAGTATTAAGGAATATGTTTAATTGCACATCAGCAGCAGCTCTCTATGTGATAATGTTGTCAGTCCATTTCTGTACTATTAAACAAAGATATACAATCTTTCATTTTCCTTTGTTCTCTATAGTCCTATAGACTATAGGCTAATACCAGTGGTGGAAGAAGTATTCAGATCCTTTACTTAAGTAAAAGTACTAATTACACACTATGAAAATACTCGACTACAAGTAAAAGTCCTGCATTTAAAAACTTACTTAAGTAAAAGTATTATCAGCAAAATGTACTTAAAGTATCATATGTAAACATACTCAGTGTGCAGTAAAATTGTCCCTGTCAGTGTTTTACTATTATATATGAAGTTTTTGGATTAATATTACTTTTTATAATATTAGTATCTCTAAAAAGTCAACAGCTCTGTTTTCAGCTTTGTGACAATGCATTTTCCAGCTAATCCAAGCAGGTTTAAATACTTTATTTAGATTAAGAAGTAGGACAGTTTTCTCAACCTATAAAGGAACAGTTAATCCTTCAGTTTATCACAAGCATTCAAAATCACCAAATTTGGAGATACACAGTTTTCACTGGACAGGAAGGGCATGAAAAAAGTAACTAGTAACTAAAGCTGTCAGACAAATGTAGTAGAGTAAAAAGTACAATATTTGCCTCTGTGATATAGTGGAGTAGAAGTATAAAGCTGCATAAAATGGAAATACTCAAGTACAGTACAAGTACCTCGAATTTGTGCTTACATACAGTACCTGAGTAAATGTACTTAGTTACAGTCCACCACTGGCTAATACTGCTAAAAGTATGACATTAATGGGCTAATATCATTGGAAGGTTCAGCTGTTAACTGTATGGCAAGCACGTTTTGTTTTGTTTTGCACAGACGTATTAGACTGTACTGCATAAATTGTAAACTCTTGATAGTTCTAAAAATGACTAATTAGTAATACCAATATTTTGTAGTTCCACTGCTATAATAATTCACAATATCAATCTTTCTGCTTGTCCCATCTTGCCTGCAGATTTGAAAAATGTACTATATGGTGTGTGTGTGTGTGTGTGTGTGTGTGTGTGTGTGTGTGTGTGTGTGTGTGTGTGTGTGTGTGTGTGTGTGTGTGCTATACAAAAAATTAGCTGAATTAATTAATAAAAAACAATAAACATATTCACACACATTTTCAAATATTTATCATTTATCCTGGTTGGGGTTGCAGTGAATCTGGAGAGTATTTCTTTACATCCTGAATGAGAGGCCAGTCCATCACAGAGCACCATGCATACACACATTCTCACCTAAGGGTAATTTAGCATAGCCAATCAATCTGCTGGCATATTTTGGGAGGTGGGAGGAACACAGAAGAAACCCACATGGCAATGGGGAGAGCAGACACAGAAACTTTCATAGGTTTCATAGAAACCTCACACATAGTAACCCAAGCTCAGGATAGAACCAGGGATGCTGTTGCTGAGAGGCAGCAAAGCTACCTGCTGAGGCACAATGCTGCACAGTATTTAATTTTGTTATCAAATTATGTGATTCATTTTACGTGTAGTCTATTACAATCCAGCACTCTACATGATAAATGACTTGCTTTGGTTATTAGAAAACATCATCTTTCCCTCACTAAACTTGTTTTTCTCCATCTCCATTACCAGTATTATTTGCAAAGGAAGAAAAATGTTTGCAGTTATTTAAAAAAGTTTTGAGAACAGTTGGGATACACTGTATAACAGGAAAACGGTAGCCCTCTATGTTATACAGCTGTTTTAGGTGAGTTATTTTTAGAGTTCCTTGACGTAGAGTTCCTGGATGTGTGACATTTTGACATTGTCTTTTTCTTTGCAAACCACACATGATGATGCCTCTTTATGTTGGTAGCACACCTTAATTGCTTTCATGGCAACACATTTCTGATGCATCATATTCATTATTTGCATACTCAAATTGCAATCACATTATGTTTGACATTCAGTGTCATGGTCAAAGCTGTAAATTACTCTAGTTTGCTTAATATGGCCTGGTTTATTGGATTAGGACATTACAGGCTCCAGATCCAATTTGACTGCATACCATGACGGTCTCTCACCCTCCCACTGTGGAAAAACCCATCATAATATTTCAGGGGTTTTTGCATGATAAATATCTTTTGACCCACACATCGGCACACTCACATATTTAGCGAAGTGCATTAAAATGAGAATTCCATTTGAAGTCCAGGACACTGCATTTTAGTGGGATATTTTTGCCTCAATTTGTGATGTGGAAACGTTTTTACAGCATTTATGTAATTCTCCTAAGTGGTAGCTTGTACTGCTGGGATGTGTTGTGATTACATGCTCGCTGTGATAAAACATTCATGTTCCTCTTTCAGATATCTGGGATCATGGCTGATCTGCTCAAAAAGTAGGCTTCATGGATTATTGCATTTTTAAATGTTTCAAGGCTTCACATTCTTTTCAAACTGCGACAAGTTTCGCATCTTTTCAGACAGATGCTTCCTGTTGTCTTTGTATTTATTCCTTTTCATCTTTGCTTCCTTTTTGTTAAGAAGTGTTTTTTGTGGTTGGCGAGTCAAAATGACAGAAAGTCTACCATAACACATTTTGTAGATTGTGAATCATTGATAGACACAGATAACAGATCAGGACTAGGACTGGGATCCTGCTGGACCCAACTATAATGTCATGGGAGTGGACCATTTTTACTTTCTTGCGGTTGGGAGCAAGCAGACAGATTTGAAGCTCACAGGACAAAGAAAGGCCACGTTCATTTACATAAGCGTATGAGGCATATACTACTTTCATTCATTCATCATCTGTAACTCCTTTATCCTGGTCAAGGTCATGGTCATTTAAATTAGTAATTTTTTGTATTATGAAAAATAGAAACAGCTAATATCTTCAGAAATTTATCAGACTTTCTGCGGGAGCAGTGGGTTTGTAGAGTGTCTGAGGAAGTGGGTAGGATTGGTCAAACTTTTTGTAGAAGTGGACAGGATTGGTCAAACCTTCTGCAGGAGCAGATGAGATTGGTCAAACTTTCTGTGAGAGTTGGTGGAATTGGTCAAACCTTCCATGGGTTCAGGTGGGATTGGTAAAGGGTGTCTGCAGGAGCTGGCAGGATTGGTGGGATTGGTCAAGAATGTCTGTGGAACTTGGTGGGATTGGTGAAACTTCCAAACAAAAACAAACAAACAAACAAACAAACAAAAAAAACATCCCCACTGTAACGAATCAATCATTACTAGCATTATTCTTTTCCACCAGAATAATGTAATGGATCAACTTTAAACATGAAAAACAAAACAGAAGCGCACGCTTGGATCCAAAGCACCTTTTTAAAGGAGACGAGTTTTAAAGTGTGCCCGCATTATCTACCAGAATGTGTAGTAACTCGGATGAATCTGCAACGTTTAAAAATATTCTCCACCAGTTTCAATTTATGTAACGAATTAAAAGATGTTTAACACGTTTAAATGTATTCTCCAATTTATATAAGGAACTAGCTCGAATGGCATGAAATATATCTATATATCTAATCAACACGTGTTGTGACCAGTTATAAATATACATCAGCCATGAAAGGGAATTCATGTATGTGCACATATACATATAGATAATTAACTACAACGGATTATAATTAATTATAACTATGTATGTGGTATAGATCAGCTTTTAGGATTAGCTGTAGTCTAGTTTGGAATTATGAACTCTAAAGAGGGAGTTTATCCTTCTGGCCAGGAAGGAAATCTCCGTTTCCAGAGTGTGTAGCGAGATCGCAGTGTTTAATTGACTCATCACGTGACCAATCAGAGACAAATCAAGCGTGGGATAATAGATTTTAATAACTAAGTGTAACTATGGATACACACGACTAACTCTAAGCAAACCATACATATGCACATCTATATACAAGGAAAGAAAAGGGATAGAGAGAAAGTAATGAAATAAAAGGGAATGGCAGACAAAAACACAACTAATTAGCCTTTTTCAAAACCAGCAACGAACTTAAATCTCCTGTAAACAGGGGTACAATCTTAAATGCAGATATAGATCCATTAACTATACTTGCATGACTTCGGTTTGAAAGTTCGCGCGAGGTCGTGTAGAGTTCGCTGGTTCGTCGTGCCGTTTGAAAAGGCGTGGGCCGTGAGGCGGTTGCATCTTTTGTCCAGGAGAGAGAGATCCTGACTTCCTCTTCCCGGGGCACGTGGCCCCAGGGGGAGAGAAACCGGAAGAGTGTCAAGTTGAAGTGAAGAGTTGAGAAAGTGTAAGAAGACTGAAGAGAGACTGAAGAGAGAATTTCAAAGCGTGGTGTTGTTTTAAAGACACCAACACACACACCTCTTTGGGCTATGGGCCAATCAGGAAGTTGGATTTGTTGGCAGGATGAACTCTCTTTGTCTGGTCTTAGACCCGAATTTGCATGTCCAGGGAGGAGCCGGTTTAAACCGTATTACGTGTGAAATTAAGAAAAAGCATGAAATAATGTATCCCATTGCAATATGATATGCATAATCAATCAGGGTATCGCAAGACGATTAACCACATACCAAATTCGATGGACTTATAAAGAATATTACAAGTAAAACATGGTTACAGACATTTAAAATAATATCCTAAGTTAAGCTATCTAAAATCATTATAGTTACGTTACATAAACACACAATATATGTAAACAAGATGACATCATACTATTTAGGCATTGAATAATTACATATAATTACATGTTACATTCAAAAGAAATTCTTACATTGTGTGTGTGCATGGGTGTGTGCATTGTGTGTGTGTGTTTGTGTGTGTGTGTGTGTGTGTGTGTGTGTGTGTGTGTGTGTGTGTGTGTGTGTGTGTGCGTGTCTGAAGAGGGGGGGTCGTGTCGCATTCCGATGGCATCTGGTGAAGAGGTTAGATAAGGATCCACAGCTCAAGGAGACAGAGAAACTCCTTTGCTAAATCCAGGCTGGTTCAGAAATCAGTTTGATTCGTTCAGACGTTATACCACTCACCTCTAGAATGCACCTTTTGTACTAGGCCAGTGTCCAGTGTAATAATAGTGTCCTTCATAAGCAATCCCTGTAGTAGATTATCCACTGTAAAGTGACAGTAAATGCAATGTACCACGTGTAGATATAAATATATAAATACTGCGTTTTAGGGTTTCATTTAGTTGTAGTCATTTTTTTTTTTGCCATGAAGTTCTGGAGGAAAATTGTTGAGGGGAATTTGTACATGCAATTCCATTGCTTTTAATGAAACTCATTTAAGCCACAGCAGATTATGTAGCATCAATTTTCATGTAATTTTCTCCCCTTTGAGAGAGTCAAAGAAAATGCAGCTGTTCATCTGAATATATCCACTGGTTCAAAAGACCATTAATGTTAGAATGGTCAGGTTCTGAAGATACTGTAATAACCAACCAGCACTAACACATATATCCTCTCTCTCTCTCTCACTCTCTCTCTCTCTCTCTCTCTCTACCATAGTTGTAATCAGGTGTGGAGTGGAGTTCAGAGTCAGGGTGAACTTCTCTTACATTACCATGTACACAAATCAAGTTACCAGAATCTACAGGGTCAGTGGAGCTCGATTAGATGCTTGATGGTGTTAGCATGACCAGTGATTTTGCCAAGTAGGCTATTCAGCAGCTTAATAGCCAAGTTATAACACTATAAACATGTAAAAATTCGGCATATTCTGATTTGCTGCTGAAAGAATGATCAGGACTGCCTTCACTGTCCTGTTTCCTTATTACCGAGCTCTCATGGGTGTTTCAGCTGACGTTAACCATGTTAACTAGTTAGCATTGTTAGCTGCAAGGGATTTAATAAGAATCAAATACAGCACATTTCTAGGAAGGTGGTCCATCCAAAGCATTATCTTACCTGACTTCTGTAAGTGATAAAATGTATCTACTTGATTATGTAAAGTTGGCCATAAATATGTGTCCAGGGGCAACGTTGCTAATTCTGCATCCAAATTCATCCACTTCTCCAGTAGCCTAATAAATTTCTCCCTCTTGGAAAAGCAAAGGGGCTCATGTAAATAAATAGAAGCAGTCCGGCCCAGACCGCAGTGTTCCAGATGGATTTTCTTGGCCACATAATACACATGCTGACGGCATTGCTTAAACAATTATTTTAAACAAATCGACATGTTTTCCAGGTTATTTGTATTAGTACAAAATCTACCTTTTTATTGCACCTTTACAACTACCACCACATTTTCCCAGATAAGAAGCAAACAAACAAAAAAAGCAGTTTCTAAAATATTTATTTTACTCTGGTCTCATGTTATTTCCTGTATTGTCATAAAGCAAGACCAATGTATAAGGCCTTATTTGAGTTTTTTGGCAAAATTATTTAATGTTCTAAATGTTATTCACATACCACTGATTATTATGAGAGGTTTTGTACAAAACTATTAGTTAAACATACATAACAATGCTTACATTTTAAAGTAAAAGTTTAAAAAGCTGTGTCTGCGTTCATATTATTAAGGATCAAACTTCATGGCTTAATATTTTAAAATCACAAACTGGTCAGATAGAATCTTATAAGTAAATCCTTCTAAAAGAAAGAATAATGATAAAAATGAATATAAAAATGAACTGACTTAAAGTTATATAAATAAGTTTATATAGTAACACAACTAACAATGCTAATTTTGAGAATGGGCACAAGAGGTTCTCATGTAAAAGGAGGCCACTAATTCCTGTATTAATTTACACGTATCATTAATCGAATGCATACAAAATGCCCAACCCTCAACCCACAAACAAAAATGATATAACAGTTCCACAGGAAAACTATGCATCTGCCAGCATTTTATCTTTCTTCTTCTGTTGAATCTGTTTTTAGCTCTTCATGTGTCTGAGAGTGTATCACTCTCTTGTAATAAAACTCTCAGCTCATTTTAAATCTCTCAGTGTGCTGATTTATCTCGGTTGCTTTTATCCACCTCTCTGAACATGTGAGAAACAGGACCAGTGTCTCTGACCTTGCTATCCTGAGTCATTGTTGGCATTTTCTATGGACTGTTGCAGAATTATGCTTTCCAGGGGTAATAAAAATATAGAGAAACACAAACAAAAATGGAACCTCTTGTTAATGCCCTGTTTTTACAATGTACATTAAAATGACTACTCAGGACTGTCACTGACAAGTTGGTCTTGTTATTCTTGTATGGGTCACAGCCCAACTTTCCATGCCAAAAAAAGCCTGCTAGTTGTTTCAAATTCAGAGAAATAATGAAGAGACTATGACAAAAGTTTGGAGGAGGCAGTTTTGATGTTTAATAAGATTTTAGAGAATGCCACACTGCTTTGCAATTATGATGGCTCCAAATTCAAATCCAAATATAGACGTGATGCACAGTAGCTTAGAGGTTAGCATGTTTTCCTCGCACCTCCAGGGCAGGGGGTTGAAATCCCACCTCTGCCCTGTGTGTGTGGAGTTTGCATGTTCTCCCCGTGCTTCGGGGGTTTCCTCTGGGTACTCCGGTTTCCTCCCCCGGTCTAAAAACATGTGTTGTAGGCTGATTGGCATTTCCAAATTGTAGTGTGTGAATGGGTGTGTGAGTGTGTGTGTGTGATTGTGCCCTGCGATGGGTTGGCACCCCATCCAGGGTGTCCCCTGCCTCATGCTCCAAGTCCTCTGGGCTCCCCTGGGACCCTGTGTAGGATAAGCGGTACAGAAAATGGATGGATGTATCGATGTAGATGTGACCATTCTTCAGTAAACATCAAACATACAGCAAGATTTTCTTGTTACAAATTCATTTTGTCATTACAGATTCATCCTCTTTTTTCCAAGTCAGTGTTTCAAATGACATTGTTGGAGGACAGTATTGTATTGAATTTAGTTTTTCTGTGCTTTAGCACAACTGATTCAATTTATGAAGGACTTGAAGATTAGGTCTAAATGACATTGATTGACTGAATTGTGTGGGTTTGAAACTAAATTCTGCAGAAAGTTTGTACCTCAAGGAGGAGGGCTGGTGGTCATTGATCCAGGTCACTGCAGTTTAAGCTGTTGGGTACAAATTGCACCAGGTTTAAAATTCAGCCCAGGGCCCTGTGATGACTTAACCTGCTCTGTGAATATGACTTCAGCAATTTGAATCCTTTTGTTGCCTGGAGAAATGAGATTTTATGGAATCTCTCGGGTCCTGTGATGACTTAACTTGCTCTGTGAATATATCTGGCTCGAGCTGTTGGAAGTTTTTTTGTTGCTGGGACAAATGAGATTTCGTGGACTTTGATAACCTCAAAGAAAAAAAAAAAACTTTTTTTTTTTTAAAGTTCAGACACTGAACTTTAATAGAAAGAAATAAAAATGAGAAAAAGAGAGAGACTGCACTTGTGGCAGGAACAATAGATAATATAAACGTCCTGTCTGTAATTCAGAGGAATATACAGATCGATAATGAGCTGTACCTGTTCAGACTAAGGCTAATTGGATTTATTTTTCTTCTTAACTGATTAGATTTGCAGGTTTAGGCACATTAGAGGCGCAGAAACATTTACTGAATGATCTGATCTATGAATGTGGCCCTAGAGAGATCTGGTTCAATGCAGTTCATACTGGATATGGAGGAAGCCTGTTTAAACACACTCTACACCTAATACTGCATCGATGCTTAATGTCGGACAGACAAACAAACAGAGGACATACTCATTGTCTTGTTTAACAAAATATGAAATTTTATAGCATGCATTTGTTTGTCATCTGATTTAATGGTTGATTCAATAATGAAAGACAGTGATAGTTAATGGGTTTTGAACATAACGACTGTGCCATTGGCTTCATGTAATTGATTTGAGAATAAACTTGCCCTTGGTTATATAGCCTGAGGACGGCAGCAGGATGGTTCTGTGTTCATGAAGTGTTACATCAGTGTTAAAGACACAGATCTTGGCTAAAGCTGGAGATCTTGTCAGATAAAAAATAAGAACAAAACCAGTGGACAAATAAATGCATGTCTATCTATATAAGTTGAATTTATGACCATTAAGTTCTGGCTTTTGAGAATGAATGTAAGTGAACTAAACTTTAAATCTGACATTTCTCTCTTTCTGCTTCTTTCTCTCTTTCACTATAGCTCTTATGTGCATGAGCTTCACAGACCATAAAATCAGTGATTTTATTGCTAGGCAACTAGCATTTGCAGAAAGCAAGAGCCCACACTATGTCTCAGTGTGTTCTCTGTGTAAGAATGTGGGAGAGGGCTATCACACACATTTGTATGTAAAACAAACACTAAACACCTATGGCCATTTTTCATAGAATCAAGTCATAGAGTCAAGTCTTCTTATTTCATCATGAATCTTTGTTATAAATTAAGGATCCTTACCATCATCAATAAATTAATTAAAAAGGACCCGGCCCAGTAAGTGTCATGGTATTTGCAGGAATTCATCCCAGCCTTGCTCAACACAATCTGATTCACAAATTAGATTTACTCTTGTGTTTAACAAACAGAGCTTATCAGCAAGGTCAGGTAATGTTTAGAGCCGGAAGAAATACTTGTAGACACTGCAGGCCAAAGTGCTGACTTTGAGTCTCAAAGTGCTATTAGTGTCACTGAGTTAAATATACTGAGATGCCAGGCTGTTAATGTTGAAATCCATGCATTATTGTCATGAGTTAAAACACCACCATAATAAGACTTATGGTTTATCCTTAACATGGTCCTGTCCAGTGAATAGATATATAAATAAAGAATAAAAAATAAATAAATAAGAGGGTTTTGACAGGATTGTGTTACCTCTCCAAATCGCTCATCCGACCTCACCCTGCTATTGTTTTCTAGAGTCACATCCGTCACTACATGAGTGCTTTGTTTAAATGGGCAAAACGCGCCCCATTTATAATAATTATTGGCACTTTAGCAACACTGAAAAGGAAAACGGAAATAGCTACTTTGTCTGTGTTTAAAATGTACCCACAGCATTCAAAGGGGTCATTTCTCATTTCAACACAGCAAGCAGGTAATGGTGCAAGCATTAAAATGTTGTATACAAATTCAGACTTAATAGCTCTCATTCATCACACGCAAATGTTAATGCTAGAATTCTGACAAATGCAACCTCTGGAAAGAATTGAGCCGTCATCTATCGAGTTGACTTAATGTAAAACTGAAATAAATTAAAGGTTAATATGGAAATTCTTTAATTTAGAAAATCTTAGAAAGCTGCTGTAGAAAAATTGGAAACATTCCAAATAAATAGGATTTGTTTTAACATTGCTTTGAGATAATTAATTAATACATTTATTCATTCATTCTAGTAAAATATTAAAAATGGCTGATTCATTAGCCATATGCTTTATACCCCCCCAAAAAACCTAATTATAGCTTGAGTAACACTTTATTTGGAGGACATCTACATTCAGACATTCATTAGCATTGCAAGCATACAGCATTTTATAAAGCAATACTGGAAGAATTATAAAAGGCTTACAAGGTGCCATTAAATGTTTTATGGTATTACTTTGTTTTTACAAGAAAAAGACAAGAGGCCTCAATTATCATTATGGGTCAACTGTTCAAGATTATTATATTACAGGTTACTAAAGGTTAATAGTTTTGTTTTGCCAAAAGCACATCCATGAAGCTTTGAGACTTTTTCTGTGAAGTATCCATTCCATTACTATTCATTTAAGAAGAAGAAGAAGAAGAAGAAGGAGAAGAAGATGAAGAAGAAGCCTTTATTTGTCACATACACATTACAGCACAGTGAAATTCTTTTCTTCACATATCCCAGCTTGTTAGCAAGTTGGGGACAGAGCACAGGGTCAGCCATGAAATATGGGGTTCTTCTCTATAAGATAATAGCTTACAAGGCAAAGATAAGAAATTATAGATACAAAAGTTGCATACTATTTAATGTTGCATCATGAGTATTCATTGCTTTGTAAAACATTTATGCAGCACATCTGAATGCATTAAAAAGGGCCCATGATAGCTACTCTTCAAATAAAAATGTAGAATAGGATTGAATAGGCTTTGACTTTCTCAGGTGGAAAAAAAAATTATTTGATGGGCGTAACTGAGCGAATATGATGCTTTATTGGTATTCACCATTTATGGCTGCGAAAAAGGCAAGAAACGGCTTTGACCTGAGAATTTAGTGTGCAAACTGATTTACTGAAAACGTGTTAGAACTAAATTTTTTATTTTATAATACGTAACAGAGGTTGAAGTGACTATAAGTGACTTATGACCGCTTAATAAGTGACTTATTCAGTTTTTATTAGCTGTTAAAGCCATAAACTGCAGAACTCACTTGATGATTTATCTAAAACCTAAAGGTATAACATTGTCTAATATGATGTGAATTAAACTTATTATTTCATGCTCAATAATTTACATAACATGTTTATTGTGCATTATACTGCAATGTACCACAATATACAGCAATGTACTGTTGGGTACTCAGATCTGAAGGTGTGGATTGATTTTCTGTAACAGCACGGTTCTGTCACTAGTTCCAGCTATATTTCAAATAATAGGTTTATATTAATGCACTTGTTTAATAGATGATCCTTTCTATAGTAACAATTTATTCACTGGAACTTGTATGGCAGATGGTCTACATAACCTAAGTCTAATAATAACAACAATTATACACTTTGGGAAGTGCTATTATAGGAAAACAATCCTCTTTGGTGTGGAAACCAAATCTTTAGGATTAAAAGCTAATACATCATGAATAAACTCGTTACAAGTGTCTAATTTGAGCTTTATTAAACACATAACTAGACCTTAATTAACCCCTGAATATACATTGCTTAATAAATTATTTAATTATAAAATAATACATTGTTACTGATCTTATTAAAATGCTAGCTCAGAGAGATAGATAGATCAATAGAGAGAGAGAGAAAGAGGGAGAGAGAGAGAGAAAGAGGGAGAGAGAGAGAGAGAGAGAGAGAGAGAGAGAGAGAGAGAGAGAGAGAGAGAGAGAGAGAGAGGAAGCTCAGAATGGATTGGTCTGTTCACTTAAAATCAGCATTTTGCTAAATAACAAGCTGGCTGTGGTTGGAGAGTGGTATTCATCACTGTAGCACTTATGGCTTACTCTCAAAAGCTTGCTTAAATTACTTAAAACACTTAATTTCTCCAGTGAAATGGCAAGCACACACACTCATTTACATGGCTATTGGAATTCAGAGTGTAATTACCACTGCCTACATAACAGTCAAACAAGCAGACTGGGCACTAAACATGTGAAGTGAACCATGAGGGATGTCAAAGACATCTGTTGAATCATTAGTATCCCCTATTTATTTAAAAAACAAAAAACAAAAAAAAAAAACAATTTATTAAGCGAGCAGCCCTAGTTAACATTGCGGCACACTTCTAAATGTAGTGAAACGTTAATGAATTATTAATATGTTTTTTTTTAATTTATACTAATTTAGCCCACAAGGAGAACCAACACACTGTTGTGTTGCAAATGTCACATAAGCATAAGCATAAATTAGCTGTAAACCAGGGCTGAGTTTAGAGCTAATCATGGATTTTTTTCATCTAAGTTTCATTTTGAGATGTTTTGCAAGAGTTACTTTTAAATGGTTAAACAAACCAGCAAAAAGTAGACCAAACCAGCAACAAATATGCATACACAATATTAGTCTCAATCAGATTAAGCATATTGATGCTCCTTAACTAACAACAAAAAAACCCCATAAAACTACCATATACAGTAAAGTTACTTCTTCCTCTTCCACACATCCATTTTCTGTACCACTTACCACCTACACAGGGTCACGGGGAGCCTGCAGCCTATCCCAGGGAACTTGGGGCATGTGACAGGGGACAGCCTGGATGGGGGGCCAGCCCATCGCAGGGCACAATCGCATACCCGTTTACTCACTATGGACAATTTGGAAATTCCAATCAGCCTACAATGCATGTCTTTGGGCTGGGGGGAGAAACTCGGGGAGAACATGCAAGCTCCACATACACAGGGTAGAGGCGGGGATCGAGCCCCCAACCCTGGAGATGCAAGGCAAACATGTCCCCCACTTCTTCTTCTTCTTTTTATTTATTTATTATTATTTTTTTACTGAACAAATCAATCACTAACTGAAAAATCATTATGAGTTTAAAGTAACTCTGTGAGGGTAATTACATTTGTTCTAATCAGGAAACCATTTATGTTAAAGTTTATGCAAATGTGACACTTTAACATAAATGGACTGTTCCTGTGTCTTTGGTGCAACCCAGTTTAGTCAACAACTGTGTCAACAACTGTGTATTTGATCCTAGGAAGAAATCTCATCCATTTATAGACCTTCAATTTAAAGACTGATTAATGACGATGAGATCCTGATCAGCTTCCTCAACTTTCTGTTTGTGGTTTAAAGACCAAAAGCTACTCAGATGGCTTTTCTCTCAGATCTCTCTGCAGCAAATTGATTGATGGGGTAGAAAGCTGGTATCTTCTTTGTTTTTCTTTCTCTCTCCCAGAAGACACCTGGGCCAATGCATAACGGGTCATTTCGGTTCACGGGTCCATTCAACCCCATCCACAGAGTGAACCAAAGTGACAGGCAAAGACAAAAAAAATCACAATAAACCGACAGAACTGTGAATTACCAACATGAAAACTGGCAGAATGCAGAGATCGAACCACCCATTGGACATGAGCTCGAGAGTCAAGAGCATCCAAGCAGAACAAGTTAGAAAGCAGTGGATTGATGTGTAACTATATGGTCATGGTCTTTGACCTTCACGCAGTCTTAGGAATTACAAATTCATAAAAAAAAATAGATTTGATTGGTGTGGTGTATAATCTGTCATCATGTTACAGGCGTGAAATGATCTGAGACTGGGAGTTTCTGTTCTCACGTTTAAAGATGAATGGATGAATGTGAAAAGGAACATGCACGGAAAGTGAAAAGGCCTTGATCATTCAGGTGTGAGAAGGACAAAGATTTGCTTCTTTATTATTGACCATGCACTGCAAATAGATTATGGTACTATGGTCATTATACGCTATAATCAGACTTGCCATGCAATTTGCCTGGGCTTGGGACAAACTATTTAACAATCCATGAAATATAAAAAAATCTCAAACACATAATCTAGTCAGTCATTATCCTAATCAAGTATAAAAAAATAATGCAAACTCTTGGCACATAAAAAACATAAATTGTTTTTTTTCATCAGTCTAATTTACTGAATGCACACTCACCACCTGAGACAGTGGCAGACTAAGGAAAATGTGCAGTTATATTTTTAAACACAAATCTGTAGCTGTGATATCTAACTAACTGTAGCTAGCTGATGGCCTCAGCTTGCTCTTCCTCATGCGAAGTGGATGCAACTAAGTGGGTGTAACTAATAGCCAGAGACAAAATGCCTGTATTTATCCACAAAATTTTCAGTGGGTGGGGAAGCTTTTACTGTGAAAACAAGGGAAACATTACTTTTATAATGAGTTGCAAACAATTCATAGATCCTAATTTTTGATCATCATAGTTTTAACAAATAGATGTATGAATGAACTACTAAACCTTCCTGGGCCACTCAGTTTCCATGGTTGTCCCTCCATTATTTCGGGGCTGTAAATAGAAGTGTATGCTCCCCATCACTCAAAAATTGGCGAAATCACTACTCAAACCTGGAAGCTTTGCTGAGTATTTTTTGTTGCTCTGTAGAGACACTGCTTCAGATGTGGTACATCCTATGCTCTGCCCTGTTTGTATACTTCTCTCCATCATTGTTAGATGTGCTTCATCAGACGAGGGGCATGCAGGCTTTAAAAGAGCTCACTGGTCTTGACAGCTCACTTAAAACACCCATTTTCTCTGAGATGGTGCCGGTTCAGATAACTGGCAAACTATTCTGGTCATGATTGTTGTGGATCTGGAACCTATCCAGAGCAATGGTAGGTTAAGCCGTTGGACTACTGATCAGAAGGTTATGAGTTCAAATCCCAGCACTACCAAGCCTTGAACAAGGCCCTTAACCCTCAACTCAGTTGTGTAACTGAGAAACATAAGTCACTCTGGGTAAGGGTGTTCGCAAAATGCCATAAATGTAAATACACCCTGGACACCCATCAACTCACACACCTAGGGGCAATATAGAGTAGCCGATCTAATGTTACCAAATGCAGGGCAATCCCAAATTAAAAACCTGTTGGAGGTTCACCTTTCAACAGGACATTGACACAAACTGTACTCCAAAAAGCTACACGTTTTTTGTTTTTTTTTTGGAAAAAAACAAAAAACAAAAAACAGGAACCTGAATGTGTTAGAATGGCCCAGTCAAAGCCCAGACCTCAATCTGATTGAGAAACTGTAGCAATGATCATCACCAATGATTGCTGATTGCTGTTCATCTATGATCCCCATCTAATCTGACTGAGACTGAGCAAATATGTCAAGAAGAATGGGCAAACATATCTCGATATAGATTTGCAAAGCTGATAGAGACATATCCCAGAAGACTTGCAACTGGAACTGAAGCCAAATATGGTTCTACCAAGCAGGGGGTTGAATACTTTTTGTTTGGCATATTGTATATTTAAGTCCATTTTAAATCTAGGTTGTAACAGGTTGTGAAGTTGAAGGGGGGTGGGGGCAATCCTCCATAGTTCTTGTGTTGAATACTACTGTCAGTTTATTCAACACTAGTGATTTTACTGTGGTGGAACTGTTACCAAAATATTTTAGAAGGTTGAAAGAAACCCATGCAGACTTGCAGAGAACATGTGAAACATCTACATAGACAATAACAATAACACACCCTAGAGTTGTGAGATTGTAAATAAAATGCCTGTTTTACCCCTTGAAGCAGTTTGTTTGAGTGTTTCACTCCTAAAATGAACTTTTCTAAACATTAACCATGTAGCACTCATTGACTGTATTGTGAGTGCCATTAAAAATCTTAATTCTTAAATCTTAATCCTGAGTTGTTGTTGTGGCAACATGACATCATGGTTGGTAGTGCTAAAACAAAATTAATTTTGTGGTGAAATCTGCAGAACGATAGCTGCAGAACCACCACCTTGTCGATGGAAAATAGCTAAAAGAGAGTGAGCTGATAGAGGCTGATCCTTCAAAGCTGTGAGCAGACTCATTTTGATTTATAGTCATTTTGTATTTTCATTATGTTTAAATAAAGCTCTGCTATTTCACCTTTGCTGTTCTCTGAATATGTATGTGTTTTGAATCCCTGACTATTTTCTTGGTCAGTGACATGGCCATCATCACACAGAGCACATTCATGATATGTGATACACAAATTTATAGTTTTTCTCTAATTAATGTGTTTAACTTATGACTGGTACTTAAATTTGTAGGGATGTGTGGTATGTTTGTGACACTGTTCCCGTAAGGTCCTCTCACTGTGACACTGGTTGTGCAGTAATTTTCCCAGATGCTTTTACACAGCATGCATCCTTTTACAGTCACTTTGATTTACCTAGGGCATGCAAAGAGCTCCTCAGACAGCTGCAGCTCTCCGGGGACAGCTTTCATTCCTCGACTGGATATGTAAAACAGATAAATGGCTTTTTGCTTGAGTGATGTCCATTCCTTTTTTATTCCCCTTTACACACCCTCTGCTATTTGTTCTCCCTCTATTTATGTTGAAGTTCTTACCTAAAGTGTGCTGAAATCAAATGGATAAAACTTTACCTTCATGCCCTTTCCTTTTCATTCTTTCTTTCATACTATATTTACAAGTTTTCTGTAATAGACAGAGGGGTACAAGTTCACTTGCTTTAAATGTTAGCAAATATGAAAGAACAGGGGTGGTTGCCTGACATTTTGAAAGTAAATGCACTTTTATTTCACTGCATATGCATGTGCTATTAAAACAACAACAACAACAACAACAACAACAACAAAACAACCCATATATATATATATATATATATATATATATATATATATATATATATATATATATATATATATATATATATATATATATATATATATATATATATATATATATATATATTTAGTGACTTGTTCCATCAAAATGTTTAAGTTGTGCAAATCTTGAGTACTGCCAATAGCATTATAATGTTGGTTCAAATAGAAATATTAAATTAAGTACATTAGGTTTAATATGCTTCATATGCTTTATATGACTTTAAGTCCACACTATCAGTGCAATCATGACATTCTAGAGATTTTGAGATTTTGATTCTGTTCAATGTTCTGGTTCTTAGGTTGCAGTGATGAGTGTAAAAGAGTCACTTGGATATCAGAACCATGACAGGCACACGTGCATGAAATCAGCATGTTATTCTGTAATGTCAGTCAGGAAGGACGTGAAAGAGATAGAGGGAGAGAAGGAAAAGAGAATGAAACATTGGTTTTGCATTGAGATGTTGGAAAGCAGCCCCCTGTTTTGCATTGCATTTTTTGCTGTGGGTGAAATTGAGATTGAATTGGTCCCTTATCTACTAGCTGTGGTGGGTTTTCATCCATGGTTAATTCTTACCCTCCCACACTCTCTCTTCCCCCTCTCTTGTCCTTGATTCCCTCTTTGTCTCTGCACCTTTGGCTATGATAAGTCAGGAGAGTTTAATAGTGGGTCCACATTTGTTAAGCATCCTTGAAACATGGTACACAGGACAAGACAAATAACTACCACTGCCCAAAGTACCCCAATTCCTGGTAAGTCTAAATTAATGTATATTCAGGAAATGTTGCCGCCTCACAACTCTAGGGTCCCCGGTTCAATCCTAACCTTCCAAAATCATGCCTGTATATGGATTGACTATGCAAATTTCAAAGGAAGGAAGAGTCCATGGATGGTGTATATAGGTGTCATGTAATCCTATGAACACAGCCCATAAATGAAGTATTTTCACAGTTATTGCTTGTTTTCTACTCAAGACAGAATAACTCTGTGAATCATG
The DNA here is from genome assembly GCA_023630585.1 of Cranoglanis bouderius. Lineage (NCBI taxonomy): Eukaryota > Metazoa > Chordata > Actinopteri > Siluriformes > Cranoglanididae > Cranoglanis > Cranoglanis bouderius. The sequence goes on along the minus strand of CM042556.1, from coordinate 11,896,834 downwards.
ACTAAAGCTGCAATTTTATTTACTTTAACCATTTAATAGAATCTGTGGTGCATTTGTCTAGAAGAACGAGATGATCTTTTAAAGAGCATACAGTATCTCTCAGTGACACTGTATTAAACTAAAAAGACCACCCCCACAATGAAGCACAGTGGTGGTAGCATTATTGTGTGGGTGTTTTTCATCCATAGGAGTGGAAAACTGATCAGAGTTGAGGACAAAATGGATGTCACCAAATGCATTTAAACAGAACATTGACACAAACTGTACTGCAAAAAACTACACTGGAGTGGTTCAAAACCAGGAACCTGAATGCGTTAGAATGGCCCAGTCAAAGCCCAGACTTCAATCTGATTGCTGTTCACCTATGACCCCCATCCAATCTGACTGAGATTGAGCAAATTTACCAAGAAGAATGGTCAAACATATCTCGATATAGATTTGCAAAGGTGATAGAGACATATCCCAGAAGACCTGGAGCTGGAACTGAAGCCAAATATGGTTCTACCAAGAATTTGCTCAGGGGGTTGAATACTTAGGCAATGTCTGCTTCTTTGTTTATTTAACCTTTGTGTCACAATAAAATAATATTTTGTGAGACATTTTCTATCCCTTCAAATGTTTGGCATATTGTGTAATTAAATCCATTTTAAATCTAGGTTGTAACAGGTTGTGAAGTTGAAGAGGGTGGGGGGTGAATACATAAAGCAAGGTGCCATATTTCTTGTGTTGAATACTACTGTCAGTTTATTCAACACTAGTGATTTTACTGTGGTGGAACTGAAGCAACCCTTGTGCTTTTACTGTGTGAGTACCATATTTAAAACTATTTTTATCACAGCCTTCCTACTGTGGAGAACACACTTAGAAAAATACACATACCTTACATTCACTGCAAAATACATACATTCCAATTGAACAATATTGCTTCAAGTTGTGTTTGTAAATATATATAAAAAAAAATCTTGCCTATCTTTAAAACATATGTTGTCACTAGTTCTGAGAGTTCAAAACAAAACCACTTTCTCCTCATGTAGAGTCTTGGCTTGGCAAGAAACAGGTTGGAATGACTCCTTGTGGAGGCTTGATTAATAATGAAGTTTTTTCGAGAGTTGAAGAAAGAGAGAGACTCAGAACAGAAAACAAAAGCAAATGTGCAGAAAGAATGTGAGATCTGACAGCATCCTTGAACAAACTGAGTATGGTGGAGAAAACACAGGGCTCATATGAAGCCAAGAAAAATTCAGATCTCACTCTGCCAGGACTTGGATTAAATCATCGGACCTTTGGTACGTGTCCCATCGTGAAATTAAAGTCAAGTGTGTATTCAGAGTGGGAGTTTACATTTTATATTCACTTTATTGAATTGTGCATACTTTTCAGTGTTTCAGTGTCATTTTATGCAGAAGTATTCTCAAACTTTAAAGAATTCTGTCTTAAGCAGGGCTCCAAACTGAAAAAACAAAAACAAACTATATTTTACTAGACATGGAAAATTGCTTTATTTGTCTGATTTTGAAATCTTATTTTGAACACACTGCTGTTACGTTAAGAATGTTATTTATTATTATTATTATTTATTTATTTATTTATTTATGTTTTTATTTTTTTATTACTTTTTGGTTTGGCGCAAATCAAAACACAAAACAGAACAAATATTGATATTCAAATTAACAGCTTTATCTTAACAACTATACACAGAAATAAACATTAAAACATACTGACAGTATATGGCCTTTATAATGGCACATGTGTATTTAGGATGTAAATGGAATTAACAAAATAATTTCAGAATATAATATGAGCAATGGCCTATTTTCCTGGAATTCAACAGGATTACTAATGCATCATAGACAAATGTATTCATTGTCAAATGTATACTTAATGAATTCTTTCCCAGAATGATAGTGAACTGTCAAGACAGAGAGATTGCTTTAGGTCTGTATCTTTGCAATGTCTTTTAACATTAATTTCATCCAAAACTTATCACTAGATTTGGTATGTATGAATAAATGCACAGAAATAACAAATTTCATCCAGTTTGGAAGCAAAACTATGCAAACATAGGTAACATTTTAGTGCCTATGTAGAATGTGTCAATAATACAGCAGTCTAGTCTAATGGATTTCAAACAGAGAGACAAGGAGAGAGCTTTTTTCCTTAGACAGTTGTCTTAAGTGTAATAGGCTGCCACTAAAGCTCTGAAGTAGAATGTGATGAATATTTATGGAGAAAAAAAAAAACACTTAGCAGTGGAAAGTGGAACAGAATTGGAAGGAAATTTAAACAATATATGCATTGAAATGTTAAATTTGAACATTCACTTCTATTTTCTTTGATTTCTGATTTCTAATAGAAGGTCTCTTTTTACACCTAACATCATAAGACAGATTTTAAAAATACCTAAAATACACAAGATGGCAAAAATAAAACCTAAACACTTATAAAGGAACTTACAAAATTTGAGAAAACAGTAATATAAACCAGTTAAGAAACTGTTTTGTAAGTGAATATTATATTACCCTTTCATAAGTATATTATATATTATTTTAACTGTTTCATAAGTCCACTATTGATGATATAATTAGAAATGAGGTCAAAAGGGACTTAGGGATAAACTTGGACCTTCTTATTTTGATTCTGTGAAAAGCCATGCTTTTAGAAGCACTGGTAAGCAAATGAATAACACAAACAGCATTTTAGAAATTAAGAAATTACCAGTTGTAATAAAATAATAAATAAATAATAAATAAGCCAAATAAACACATTCATGAACCAATGTTTATTTCATCCATGAGAAACAATATTTAAATAAACAACCACCAATATAAACCTGTGCCATGATTAATATATTTGCAGACTTTAATTGGCATAATTCATAAGGGAGGCTGAACAGAGTATTGGAATATTTAGACCTACTGGCTTTTTATTAACTGATTGTTTAACAAGTATAGCTGAACATTTAATAACACACTGTAATTTCATTTATGCTAATTTATGTGGACCTGAAATAAACATTACTTAATGTTGGTTAAGTAAATTATAAGTTTATTTATAAGTAAATTATAAATAATTAAACAAATATAAATGAATGCACATATTAATACCACAATCTATCGTACTTTGAAAAACCCGATCTCTGAACTCTGAAAAGTGCAATGGATTGGTCATTCAATTCAGAATTCCAAGGAAGAAGTCAGGAACTAAAGCAACATCTACCTTGCCTGGGCTGTAACAATAATATGGTGGCACAAAGTCAACAGTAAACAGAATTCCCTTTGCATTATTTTCTACTTCATAAAACTTGATTTTACTTGATATGTAGCTTTTCTGTTTTGAAAGTTTGTCTTGAAAGCTTAAAGTAATTCTGATGATTTCAACCCAAATTTACTAAAATGACAAGACCACTGTAACATCATTTTATGAGCAGATGAACAAGACAGTTAACCTACATTATATGCATTTTTTCTTCATTAATCATGCAGAAATAATTCATGTACACATAATTAATATGTTTATCAAATTCAGAGACTAGGCATAGAAATATGCCCTTGCTCTGGGCATCCATTTTGCGAGCTGAAGCACTGAAAAACTTTTAGATCAGCCCTCTGGAAAATTAACTTGGAATTAGGGTTAAGGGTTATAGTTAGGGGTTAGAGTTCAGATTACAATGGATTGCAGCTTATCTTTGTTGATTTGTAAACATTACACATGGCATAATAATGTTGAAGTTTATTGTTTTTTAATGTTAACCGATGAAAAAATTTATTTTTTGTTCTTTTTTTCCTAACACAAACAGGGTCCTCAGTTTCTGACTACTATTGTATAATGTGTTATACTTTTACAATAAGTGAAGTAAACACTAAATATAGACTGAAAACCTTCACAGGAAGTGCTTTTTGATGGAATTGTGAATCAATACTGTTAAAGGTGTCTTTAGTTGAGTCATGATTGGTTTGATAAATAAAAATGGTAAGTGTCGGGCTTTGGTTTTGGAATCAACCTGATGGATACACCTTTTGCTTTGTAATTTGTAACCTGACTGAAAAGGGATTAATCAGATTATCTATCACTTGGGTATTCTGTAGCTTTTTCACATTAATCCAGGAATTCCCTACTGCAAGCAATAAAACAATCTTTAAAAACAATAAAAACAGCAAAACTTTGTGAATCAGTTAGGGCCCAAACAAAAACAGTCGACGACACATGCCCACACTTTATACAATAATGATCTGCAAAATATGGCAATTAGCAGTGTTAAACTGTGTTCTCGAGCTGCAGGAGTCAACATCTCATCTCGGCGCTGGTGTGCGTGGGTGCCGTGTCGTCTTTGTGTGGCTGCGCTCTCTCCTCCCGCAGACTGCGTCTCTGTGCACAGGCTCAGATGCAGAAAAGAAACCAGCAGAGCAGAGCCTCAGACATTCAGGCTGTAGCACATTAGTGGGCGCGTGTGGGAGTTTGTTCAATATGCAGAGCGCAGAACTGCCAGCTATTCTACATATATGCACACACTGGAATATAAGAGGAATTGTTGTCCGAGGTGATGTTCTCCTGTTTGTGTAGTGTGTGGCCTGGAGACCGTGCAGGTTATGCAACAGCTGTGATTGTTCAAAATACAGTACCTGCCAGTAGCAGGAGACTGTAAAAGAGAATGAGAGAAATGTGTTCTACAGTGAATTATGTACAAAATGATGGAAAATAATAGTGATGTACACTTGATTGAATAAGCATGAGCATGCAATGATATATACAGTAATTTCATTCAGAGATGATCACTAAATAATTGATTGTAAATCTACAGTGGGAGGATTTTGGGTGTGGATGAGCTAAAGGCGCATGACACGTACCGGTGCTGTTTTATATACAGTGGTGTGCAAATGTTTTAAGCACATGCAAAGAAAAGCTGTAGAGCAAAGATGCCTTCAAAATAATGAAATTAAATGTTTCTACATTAAAAAAAGAGCAGTAAACAGTAGTAAATGAAATAAAGTCAATATTTGGTGTGACAAAAAATTTAAAATAATTTTGCAGCAAAACCCAGCAGCCTTCGTTGTGTTATTTGTCTGAAAAGTGTCTCTTACGTAATATGTTGCTTTCTTTAATGACATACAAACATTTTTCTGTAGCATTTAATTTTGTGCTAGAAAACTAATGTTTGGGAATCTAAAATGTTTTTTGTACTGACTTGATAATGTAGAAGTCTACATTATAACAAAGTTTGTACTAAAAAAAAAATAGGGTGCACTGTTTTCACTGACCAGCTTAATTGTATTTTGTAAATCTAAACAAATTTAGAATTTGATGCCTTCAACACACTCAAAAAAAGTTCAGAATCAGGTTAACTGGTAACAGGGTATCAGGATTGGGCATAAAAGGAGCATCCACCAAAAGCTCAGTCTTTGCAAGCAAGGATGGGTCGTGGCTCACCACTTTGTGCCAAACTTTGTGAGAGAATTGTCAGTCAGTTCAAAAAGAACATTGCTCAACGCAAGATTGCAAAGAATTTAGGTCTTTCACCATCTACAGTGTATAATACTGTGAAAAGATTCAGGGAATCTGGAGAAATCTCATAGGACAAGGCCGGAAACCACTGTTGAATGTGTGTGACCTTCGAAACCTCAGGCGGCACTGCCTGAGAAATCACCATGCTACTGTGATAAATATAACCACATGGGCTCGGGAGTACTTTGGAAAACCGTTGTCACTTAACACAGTCCGCCACTGCATCCAGAAATGCACCCCAAAACTCTATTACACAAGGAGGAAGCCACACATCAACTCTATGCAGAAACGCTGCAGAGTTTTCTGGGCCCGAGCTCATCTCAGATGGACTGAAAGGCAGTGGAAACGTGTGCTGTGGTCAGATGAGTCCAAGTTTCAGCTTGTTTTCGGGAAAAACGGACGTCGAGTTCTCCGTGCCAAAGATGAAAAAGACCAACCAGACTGTTATAAGCGAAAGGTGCAAAAGCCAGCATCTGTGATGGTATGGGGGTGCATCAGTGCCCACGGCATTGACGTGGAGGTGTATTGGGATTTTAGCTGCCAAGGCAATGTCTTTTCCCTGGAAGTCCATGGTTATTTCAGCAGGACAATGCCAGGCCACATTCTGCACATGCTACAACAGTGTGGCTTCGTAGACACAGAGTGCATGTGCTTGACTGCCCTGCCAGCAGTCCAGATCTGTCTCCTATGGCACATCTTAAAGAGGAGAATCAGACAATGGCAACCAAGGACGGTTGAGCAGCTGAAGTCTTGTATCAAGTAAGAATGGGCAAAAATTCCACTTGCAAAACTGCAACAATTAGTATCCTCAGTTCCCAAACAATTAAAAAGTGTAATTAAACGGAAGGGTGATGTAACACAGCGGTAAACATGCCTCTGTCCCAACTTTTTTTGAGTGTGTTGAAGACATCAAATTCTAAATTTGTTTATATTTACAAAATACAATCAGGTAGGTCAGTGAAAACATTGAATATCTTTTCTTTGTACATTTGTCAGTTAATTAAAGTTTCAAGAGACTTGACAAATCACAGATTTTTGTTTTTATTGCATTTTAGAAAAAAATCCCAACTCTCTCTCTCTCTCTCTCTCTCTCTCTCTCTCTCTCTCTCTCTCTCGGGGTGATCGGAAGGTGTATATGATCATGAGCCCAAACAAAGTCTAGAACACTGAGCAAGCCAAAACGCTGCTGATTTTCACTTAAGCATGTTTTTTCCTTCCTTTTTACTAACATGTTGCGGTACAAGCTTAAGAGAAAAACAAAGTATGGCCTTAAGAGAAAAATAAAATACGAACTTAAGGGAAATATAAAGATGCTCACAGGCAAGTTCACGTTAGGTCATCTGGTTTCTTGAGTAGCATGCCATTGAAATCTACAGTCTTAAAAATCCACACTAAGTCTTGTTTTCAAACAAAGTGGTAACACTTTTATTAAGGGCAGTGTTTACAGGGCTACACAATTTTAGGTGCTAAAATTGCTAACAAGAAAATCCTGGCAGGCAGAGTGAAAAACCACAAGAACCCTAGCGCATGTTGATGGACAGATGGCTCCAAGTTAACAGCATGAATGACAAAACACGTATACTGTAGATTGAACAGCTATTTAACTACAGAAATGTTTGGATTTTTAAGCAACCAGCTGAGTGTATAAGCTTACTTTATACAACTGCTACAAAATTAACCTAAATGCATGTCTGATCTACAGTCTTTTTTCATGTCCATATCATTTTGAATACGTAATCAAATACTTGTGTATCATAAAAAAATAAAAACAAACAAAAAACACATTCCACATGTTTGCATAAAGTTAAAACCATTTCATTTTCCCCCACTTATATCCAGCCAGGCTTTCTTGGTAGCACATAGACTATCCTGTGATACCATCTATTTGCACGGATCAACAGTATATTTGTCTGGTGAGTGTCATTTTAAAGAGATTGTAAGAGTAACATTTTGTCAAGCAACAGTTAAACATACAGTAGCAAAGGAAGTCAGGTGTGACAGCTAATTAGCAGCGCCTCCATTTTTTACCAACCAAAGAGCTCACAGTCCAGCCATCATTCAGCACACAAGTACAAGTTAAGGGAATTCACAGACCAAAGCTCACTTAAAGTCGGTGTGATGTAGCATGATGAAGTAACTGATAATGGGTCTTTCTTTGCTCACAACCTTTCCCCTTGTTCGTTTGGCCTGACTGCTGCTTTAGTTGAAAAAGCAGGAAAGTGTAGTTTTCAGGTGTCTCCTGTACTGCTGTAGCAAGGTGTCAGAATTCATAAATGCTACAGCTTACCTGTCATGCTGGCAAATCTGGGCTACATGACACATGTACATAAACTCTTTTCTTGTTTTTTATTGCATATGGTTGTGTTATGACACTCTGATGGCCATTTCATATTTTTTATGAATGTCATAAACCAGCAATGACAAGGTTATGTATATTTTTCTGACCCTTAAGTTAATTTTAATTAATTTTACCATTTCTAAGATTTTTCTGAATACTTAGTGTTGTTATTATTATTATTATTATTATTATTATTATTATTATTATTATTACTCTACATTAGAGTGAATTTAGCTTTGATCACCATCATGTGACATACCAGAAGTACACTGAGCTACATACTTGACATTACACGTGACATAAAAATAGAAAATACTATCTTTATGTCAGCTAATATCCACTGGAATAAGCATTCATACATGTTTATATAGATTTATGTCCAGCATGATGAAGGGTTTATGCAGGTGTTATGAAGCCTTATGAACACTATCTCTAAGCAAAGTAGTGTTCCCCACATGATCTCTGAGACCTGGTTTGAAACATGAGCTTTTCTCATTCTTGAGGTTTTTTTTTTTTTTTTTTTTTTTTTTTTTTTTTTTGTTAACAGACTTAACAGAACAATATTTCACAAAAGAGGACAGGAAGATTTTAAAATAGTTGATTAATATTTTTACCTAAAATGCCATACTGATTCAATTAAGTTGTGACAGTTCTACAGAAATTAATTAGGAAAACTTGAAATGTCTCAAGGCATCTGCTATCAGTGCCAGTGCAGTGACTGGCACCATTTTTTTCTGGAACAAAGATCTAGTTCTCTATCATGACTGCTTTCCAAATTCTCCATAAAAAGAAGCTACTACAAGACAATTATGTACTGTATCTATTCAACTATAAATATATAATACAAAGTGGAACAGCAGCATCCCAACTGGTATTGCACACAAAGCAAAATGAGGCTCACAGCAACTTTTGAGAAGAGCCACCTGTCTTCATAATAAAGCTGTGATTTTCCCAATAACACCCCACCACCTGAATTTGCTTTCTTTAGAACATCATAATTACCCACTTTCGACCTGGGGCTTCAAACAATGTGCCCTTATCTTTGAAATGCTCTGACCTCAATAAACTTTTCTACAGCTATTAATTTTCATGACACAGATTTGAGCGGGAGTGGTGGGGCCTGGGACAGACCTGAGAAATCATGCCTTGTGGTGCTTCCTGGCTGGAGTCATCACAGCACAGACAAGTTGCTTTTTTAATGGAGATGTGTTCTCATAGCTCATGCTCCATATATATTCTTGAATTCCATGTGGTCTTTTCCCTACAGGCAATGCTGTCTGGCTTCAGCTTCAATCTTTCCCGCTTTTCTGCAATTCAGTGCAAAGAATAAGATCATTCATGCGAGGCTGTCCATGAACCTTCATTTTGTCTTCACCCTTTCTATCAATGGATGTGACCATGAATGCCGTGATAAAAATTATAATATTGGATGTGTTGTAGATTTTCTTCTATAATCTACACATCTACTATGCATTCATTCATTCATCTTCAATAACTGCTTTATTCTGGTCAGGACTGCACTATATCCGGCGACACACACACACACACACACACACACACACACACACACACACACACACACACACACACACACACACACACACACAGAGATTCACCCACTCATTTACACTGAGGGGCAGTTTAGCAATTTCGACAATCTGACTACCTGCATGCTTTTGGACAGTGAGAGGACACCAGAGAACCCAGATAAAACCCAAGTGTACACACAAACTTCCACACAGATAGCTACCTTAACTCAGGATTGAAACAGAAACCCAGGAGCCGTGAGGTGGCAATGCTACCCACTGGCCATCATGACACCCGAATGCAATACAGTGGAATCCAATTCAAACTAATTAACCAACCAGCTTTCTCCACCACTTCCCTGATATATCCAGGCTCTGCCCACAGCACTCCCATTCTTAAGGTATGTTCACACATACAGCGATTTTTTGCTACTGGTTGCCATAGTAACATTTATCAGTGGGTGGCAAAACACACTTTTGACAACAAACCAGTTTTCTTGCCGTTAAAATGAAACATTCTGGAGGCAGAGCATTTGTATATAAAATTCACCAGTGTATATATGCATCATATCCTACTAGATGAAGGAGAAGCAGGGTGTGCGGGGTGTGCCCATTGCAGACATCTATCTGCGGCGAAAGCACAAGCGATGGACTGTCTGGGTCCACGAAACAGTTCGGCAGCAAGGCAGATCATGGCTCACGTGCGCTCTACTGTCTTCACTCATATTGGTAATCGCTGCACAAAGTTGCTCCAGCTAAACTTTGTTACATTGCTTGACATGCCCACATCTACAACGGTCGATGTCACTCATGTCGCCGGAAGTTGCCAGCTTATTGAAAATGTATGGTCTCCGGTTGCTTTGTTGCTGCGACTCTCTGTATGTGTGAACGTTCCTTTACAGGCTCTAACTTTTCCAATTCTACTTGCTTAACAACTGATTACATAACATTTCTACAAAGAATACCAGCAGCTTTGAATTCTATAAATGTCTTGCAGATATGAACATACTGATAGCACTTAACATTTGATTCTTGTTTTGTATCCTTTCTTGTTTTTCTAGATTTATGAAGCTTTGACTGTATTTGTTTAGTTTACACATTGGTTAAAAAATAAAGAAAGCCTGTTCCTGTGTCCACATTCCTGGACTTGTTACAGTGTATAACCTTAAACAGAAATAATGCATACCACATGCATTCAACCAAACTCCTCTTAATACACCGCAAAATAGTAACTTGTGACAATACTGTCATTCCTGTGTAGTTTTTAATCTTCATCTTTTACCGTCATCCATGTTAGTTTTTATAAAATCCTTCACTAGTCATGTGGCTTTATGAAATCTTGTGCATGTACAAGTTGTCATTTTCAGGCTTGATTCCTCTTCATAAGTTGTGGTTTGAGTGTTTTCTGAACTTGACCTTAGAATGCATGTATGTCTGCAGAATGAGTATAGACAGATGCTGGCCTCTGCCATGGATTTAGATTAAAATTTTCAACTGTGCCTGAAGTAGTGGTAACCAACTCTCTTCTTTGAGATCTAACTTTCTGCAGGTTTCATCTCCAACCATAATCTAACACACCAGTTTTAGTTGATCAAGAACTTCTTAAGGCAATGATTAGATGGTCAGGTGGGCACGATTATGGATGGAGTTAAAGTCTTCAGGAAGATAAATCTTCAGGAACAGGGTTGGTGACCACTGGCCTAAAGAAAAAGACTCTGCACTTACCACCTACTCATGTTTTACAGAGTGACATGTGTGTGTCTGATAGACTATCTACTTATGTTCAGTAAACCTTCAAAGGTATGTTTTGCAAAAGCATCAGAGCACAAAGATCATCTTCTGATTATAGAAAATATTTCTTTGAACACTCCTATGGTGATGATCTTATCACTGGAATATTTTTGAAAAACAGACTGCATTTGGCCAACTAACCAATGGTGGCTTGTCGGTAAGGACAGGTGGGGCAGAGCACCACCATTTAACAAATGTTAATCTTCATAAAGTCTTCATTCACAACTCATTTTAAACTCCCTTTAAATACTGACAATTTAAAAAACCTCTTTTGAGTGAACAATGATTTTAAAAAGTGTTACTAGTTGACAGAAATAAACCAATGTTCTGTTGATTTTGTTGACATTGAGCTGCATGACTGTATGCTGGATGACTATATGTTCACTCTTAACTGCCTATTATGGGGTTACTCTAAAGATTTTGTAGACAGTAGCCTATAGCATAATCAAGTTTGACAGCCTCTTGAACAAATTTTTGTTTGAGGCTATGTCGTTATTAATGTTGTCCTGTCCCATCAAAATCTATGCGCTACTACAGCTTTATTCTATTACTATTACCTAATATCTGTACTGCATTTTCAGTGTTGTGGACTGATTGACACCATAGAAATCAAGCCCATGGTATATGTGCATGACTGTTTGCCAACTCGATATCTCAGCACACCCTCATGTTTTTGTGATTCACTGTTTATTTTCACAGTGTGGGCCACTCTATCAAGGAAATAGGCCCACTGTCCTGTTGTTCTTAACAGGTTTTAGTTTCATTGCCTTCTGTCTTTTAAGCCAAGCTAAACAATCAACTCCTGCTATGATAAAGCCACAGCAATAAAACAAATACAGGGTGTAATGCAGCCACTTAATCCAAAAGCATCTTTTATCTTTGTATTCCACATGCTACTCTTCTTTAAATAGATTATCAGACGCCTCTGAAATCATTTCTCTGAGCCCCCTAGTTGCTTTCTCATAGCCATCAACAATTAAAATGTCTGGGATAGTGTTTATGGCAATTTGTATGGGAGGCTTCAGACCATGGTTTGCTACAGCCAATGGCTCATTAAGTAATAATGCAATATTTTGTAGTATACTGCTGTTTATCCAAGTGAGTAATATCTACTAATATTGTGAACACCTGCCACATACTTTACTTTTGACCTTTCACAATAGCACAAGTGTGCATATACTGCAGACCTCATCAAATATCAGTTTAGTATGCCTGACCAAGTTACATTTCAAAACACATGGTGTCAAGGCCTGGATTCTGAAACCACTCCAAAAAGTCATTTCACACCAATTACAATTTATACCACCAGACCCATAATTCTGACTCAAAGCCTGCCATGGTCTGTCTAGCCCAAGGCAGAGCTGGAGATACAACATAATGCTTTGTAATCATTTTTGTGATTTCTCACTCAGCACAGAAGTCAGCATAGAAGCACTGGATTTGCTCTCTCTCCCTCCCACTGTGTTACTGTTCAAGCATTAGCATCTATAAATATACTTTGACTTGCTGGAATACCATTATGTGGGAGTTGTGTCAGTGTACAATACTTAACGTCCAGACGCCATATGGTCAGTCATCACCTGAAACCCTGAACCATTCCAAAAAAAAATGAACTCTGATCAGAGTAAAACATAGCAACATCCCTGAATGTCATTTTGCAATTCCTCCATTTGTGTGTAATGAGCAAAACAAAGGGTGTGGAGCGCTGTTGGGTGCCAGAGAGAGTAAACAGGAAGCAGCTGTTTAAAGAGACGGCACCATTAAGCTCATCGCAATGCCTCGCTCTGGCCCATTGACTTTCACAGCCTCTCCAAAATGCCAGATTAGACTTAATATGGACTGGGCTGTCAGTAAGGCCTTGAAGGATAGAATGAATGGAAAAATTTGTGCTGTTTTATGGATTATGAGTTTATACCATAAGGATGTTATTAGAGCACCTTTGGCTGTGGGAGAAAAACGCAGACTTTGGTTTAGATGTTATTATATAAATCAATTCTGAGACCATGATATTCATTTAAAAGCCTGCTTTCCATTTACCTTGCACCACAAATGCAATCTTCAGTTCTTCACTCTGTCACACCTTCTCTCTCTCTCTCTCTCTCTCTCTCTCTGTCTGTAGGTTGATTAGTACTGTATGAGTGCTGAATGAAGAACTCTGCATTTGAATATGGCTGAGACAGAAACACCTTCAGAGAGTGTTGCTTATTGGCAATGATGTCGCACTCCTACATTAATTAAACACTTTAGTTTTGATGGAAATGAGCTAAATAGTAATTATAATTAATGTGCAAGATACACACTGATGTCATACCGCAACACTACAATAATATATTATTTGAAGATAATTCACCTTTGGTTGAATAAAAAAAAAACACATAAATGAAATGCTCTAGCATTCTTTTAGCTGACTCTATTGTGGTTATCTCCATATCTGTTGCATCTAAAATATGTAAAATATGTGCATTTACCCTGGAAAATAATTTCAGCACATTTTCCTGTATTCAGGAAAAATAAGAAGAAATGTGCAGCAGGTGGTGATGTGGTTTAGCACAGATCTTCACTGGGAAAGATGTGTTTGGGGACAAGCTAGATGGATAATCCATACACTCAGAGTTTACAAAATGCAAAGCTGAGATCTGAGAAGAAAACACTAGAAGACGACCTGCACAGGACTCAGGAGTCCCTCTGGATTTGTCAACAAGCAGCTGAAGGCAGAGCGATAAGGCACTTATTCTAAAAAGCAATCTGGAGAATCAGTGTCTGTCGCTAGAAACTAAATTCAAGCAAAATCAAGTAATCTGAGAACCCAGGGGCAAAATCAGTAGAATCTCTGATCCAAGTGTTGGCTCCAAAAAGCCGCATGGAAATGCTTTCCATGCTGCTCATTATAAACCCATGGCTGTAAACCCACAGGTAAATAAAAAAAACTCCACTGATTAATGGTTCATTTCTATTGCCAGGCCATTTGTGGTGATGCAGTGGTGTGCTTCATGCTGTGAATGTTGGCTGGTGAATCTGCTAGCAAAGCCAAATGCACCATTCCACCCTCTTCTGCTTATCACGATCCGCTTGAATTGGTATGCTTGATTTGGAATGTTCCCCATACTGACCTGGGTCATTAGATGGGTCAGCATGGGGAGATTGCTTAGTATTAATACACATGGAGTAGGTGCCACAAGCATCAGCACTGCCAACGATCTCTGCAGTGAGCAAGGCAGAGGCACTGTTTCACTTAATCACCTGAGTTGGGATCCTGAAAGAGATCCTTACATATCAGGGCAAATAATTTATGTCTACACAGAGTTTTCCCATTTTGAGTTCCCATTTTGATACACTATATATATATATAGGTCCCTGTTGCTCTGGCCATAGCATTGGCAGAGAGACATGAGCTGGGACCAAAGTGCTCAAAAATATCAAATACTACTAAGATCTCATTTGGAGTCCATCTCTTGCCATCCTAGACGGCAGAGGCTGCAAGGTTACAAGCTATATTTTTGAATGCGTTTTTTTCTCCAGCCTGGGAGCATTGACCTCGTAGAACACTATATTGGGACTCCCCTGGCATGTTTGTGTGCAGCCAGCCATACTGTTTGCCTGAACATAACATAAAAGTGGTTCAGGGTGAACTGGTGAAAATGCTAGAGATGGAAGTAATAGAGTGAATGAAACAGTCCCATTGTGCTTGTGCCTAAGGTGCATGTGGCAGTCTGTTTCTGTGTAGACTTATGCATGGTGAATGCAGTTTAAAAATGTGAAGCCTACCTAATTCCTTGCAGTGATGAGATCCTGGATCGAATAGTCCAATGTAAAAAAAAAAAAAGCTTTCTCCACCCTTTCTGATCTACACAAGTTTGTCACTCTTCTGTTTGGAATTTTTGTAGTGACAGCTATTATTGAACGACTAATGGGCTATGTGCAACAGCTCCACTGCTCATATGCCTCTGCTTATTCAGATGACATAATGATGGCAGAAGCATATGCAGCATATGAGGGAAATCCTAAAATGCTTGAGCTGAGCTGGCCTCACTGCAAACCTAGTGAAGTGTTGTTTGGCCTTTGTAAAACAGCTCTCTGTGGGGGCCCTCTGGTTCTTTGGGCCTCACCTGTATACTCTCTCCCTGTTTGTGTTGCAGGATGAAAAAACAGAGAGTGCAGGAAGTAGGGAGTTGATCACCGATCTGATGGCTCCATGGTCAACATAGGGTGGAGTGTGTATGTAGCAGGTGGGGGCGTGGTTAGAGTGGGTCTGCACTGAGGAATGGTGTTTAGGGATGAGCTGAAGGGGTAATGACTAATGTGGCACACCGGAGCCCTGTTGTTCCACTTATATTTATGTGATCTCTCTCTTTCTCTTGCTCCATGAGCAGTGAGCTGAATGTTTGTGTTCCTGTGAAAAGAACAATGCCAACACCAATCAGAATTTGATGAGCCAGCTGGAAAGCTGCAACACAATTAGTTTTGAAAAAGTTTTACATTACTGTCTGATTAGCATGCCAAGGTAAAAAAAAAAAAAAGAAATAAAACAAATAAAAAACAAACACTTTTACCCTGGGTCTACTGTATTCTTTGAGCGGCATATTGACAAGATTGTTGCACCCTGTTTATTCCAAACTCACTAACAAAGGAAATCTAAGGACAATTGCTGAACGTCTCTAACACTTTCACAATAAAATTTGTAGGATGACACACACATGAGAAAATTCTTACCACATGAGAAATTTTTTTTATCAAAGTTGTTCTTATTCAAGGTTCCAACACTGGAGCAATACAGTCAGACTAAATCGCTGAGATTTAGAGCTTAATTAAAAAAAAAAACCTTCATTAAAAAATACCTAATTAAAAAAAACCCAATAACTGCCTTTAGAGTTCCATTATAAGTGAGTTTGTGTAAAAAATTGTAATTGCATCTACACTACAGGTGCAGCACGTAGAGGCTCCTCAGATCCCAAAGGGGAGGGTTCTTGTCAGGTTGATAGCATAGTGCCAACTAATACAACTGCCTGGAAGTAGTGGCCTGTGTGTGTGTGTGTGTGTGTGTGTGTGTGTGTGTGCATGTGTGTGTGTGTGTGTGTGTGTGTGTGTGTGTGTGTGTGTGTGTGTGTATGTATGAGAGTTTTTGTGCCTATAAATCGAGACCCTTTCCACAATAACAACAGAGCACAAACAGCTGCAACAGGCAGAGGAAATAGATTTCACACCCCAAACAAAGGCCACCAGAGCCAGAGCTAGGGAATTCAAGCTGGTTCAGCCAGACTACAGGCACAAACCCATGAAGGCTGGAGTAGATCCAGAGCAGACAGTCTGTTCTGTTTGTCCAGATCATTCGATTCACCCTGCACGGTGTGTGTTTGACCTGTGGTGTTGTACACAACACTTTGTCAAAGGCCTTGGTCTTTACTCTGGAGGCTTTTTACTTGGCCTGACCTTGCTTCAAATACACAATTACACAATGCTAATAATACAAGCTCTCACTTTGGACCTTTTCCTTGCCTGTAATATTCTCTTTCTGTTTCTGTTTGCATCTTTGTTTCTCTCTCAACCATATGCTCACTAGTCCCTTTCCCTGCTCAATCACCATCACTTCAGTGGAGTTTTTTCAGAAGTATCAACTTGATAATGCCCGTAGAGAATAAAGAATCTCTGACCTAGATCTGTTTAGTGGTGAGTTTTGTGTATGACTGAAGTTCCAGATAAA
Source organism: Cranoglanis bouderius (assembly GCA_023630585.1). NCBI lineage: Eukaryota > Metazoa > Chordata > Actinopteri > Siluriformes > Cranoglanididae > Cranoglanis > Cranoglanis bouderius. The sequence goes on along the minus strand of CM042556.1, from coordinate 11,879,982 downwards.
GAGATAAAACTGTGATTTTGGACTTCGGAGAGATTGTGAATTCCAATTCTTACAAAGCTACTGTCAAAAGATATATAGTAGATCAGTAAAATTAGAAAATATTATTATCACACAGGCTTTTAATTGCCAACCTGACAAGTATGAAAGAGTTCCTTCCAATTGCCAAAGTTTCTTACCAGACAAAGTAGCCCAGTTCATCTGACTACTCACAAGAAAGGCACTTGGATGGGCCACTGCTGTGTAGATGAATGAGATTGATATCACGCAGCCACATTCATCAACAGTTCATCAACCGTTTCATAACATGTTCCATCACCCTCCAAATCACAATGTCTCATGTCCCTAAAACAAGGTTTATGATCAGCAGCTGAGTAAGCTCTAGAGTTTTGCATGCTAGCTACTAGATGCAGATGAAATGAGTCTGCACTCATCACCACATTCTACGACTGCATTTAGAAGGGACTTTATTACAGAGTTGTTTTGCCTGTATAAAATGAGAACTCAATCTCTGTTCTGTCTCTGCAAGTGTTGAGAGTGAGATTTATTAAGTCCCAGAGACCATGCAAATTACTCACACCTAATTAACCATTTAAGAACATCAGCATCATCTGGATCAACATTTCTGCTGCTCCAGTCTGATTCAGAACAAAGGAGGCACAATGATCTTGACAGCAAATGTGGGGAGTACGCTCTGTACTGTTTCACCTGAACCATTCCAAATTCCTGTCATGGTCCAGCGTTCAGACACCTTGTTTCCTCTTTCAGCATTCGATACTGAGGCAACCATAAGCTTGATAGATGCCGATATAGTTAATTTCTGTGCTTCCACCAAAGGACCTTATTCATGTCCAAGTTTTGCATGGAAAACCAGTGGGTGAGGAGGTCATAACCCCTCAAAAATCAAATGTTTGTCAAAACTGAGAAATATGTCTCAAAGACAAATCCAAGGTCCGAGTAGTAGCAGCGTGGCCAACTCCACAAACTTTAAAGGACCTAGAAAGACTCCCAAGACTCTCCTTGTTTTGCAAATTTCTACCTATGATTCATTAGAAACGTCAGCATAATTGCAGCTTGACTCAGATCACTCCTTAAGGAAGGATCAAATAAACTACAGCCATCTTTCCCTGGAACTCCACACCCACAGATGCACCAGCACTTGACAAATGGTTTAAAAAAAAAAGTGAGGGAGCATGGGAGGAGTCACACTGACTGTTAAGCAATCAACAACAAAAGTAATTTGCTGACAGACACCTCTCTGAGAAATTCCTTTTTATGAACCAGGCAAATGGGGATGGCTGTCGACCAAGGACTCATGCCCTGTTACATTGGCCCACTGAGAGTAATCCAATGAGTAATAATAATAATAATAATAATAATAATAATAATAATAATAAACCTGCAAGCAAAAACTGACATGTCATTGCAGTATTTGCCAAGCCTTCATGTTTTCTTTCTCAAGCCTCTTATTCCTGGTCCAATAGATGAAGCCATCTCAATTGAAACCCCTCTCCACTGACATTGAAGGAACACCAGTAAGGTCCATCCTTGACTCTTGTTGTCACCAAGGTCAAATCCAGTATCTTAAAAACTAGGATGGTTATGGCCTGGAGGAACACTGCTAGGTTCCTTAAGGATGTCTCAAAATAAGAGAATTTCATACAGACCATTGAGACTGCCCAGCTCCATGATCCAGAGGTTGACCCATAAAACAATCCCTGCAGCTCCCAGAGTGAGCTCCCATAATTCAAGTCCCATGATCCTCAGTCTGTGATCTTGTCACATGACTTTCAGTCAAGCTCATATCTGATTGTCACCTAATTACTAATGGAAACACACCTGTTTGCAATCACACTACTTCCTTTGTGTCTTCTACAATTCCAAACCTTGTGTTTTGACCAAACCTTGTTTCACATTTTATGCCTGTTTTCTGATCACCTGACCATTTGCCTGCCTCACATTTCAGTGTTGCCTAGCCCTTTGACTCATCTGCTACCTGCATTTGTGTCTGTCTGTCATGACAATTATCAGCTGAGAAAAGGTCAGTGTTGAACAGTAACAGCAAGGAGCCTGATCAATAAGGAGATTAACCAGATTAAGGTAAAACAAACACATCTATACAATAAATTTCACCTTGCCAATTCAGTAATAAAATAGAATAGAATTCTGGGCATAACAAGTGTATACAAATATGCTGTCTCCAAACCATAATAAACCAAATATTTGTGAGTATATTGTTTTTGCCAGTTGGAGATTTTGCTCATAGTGTTTATTATGCACAAAAATATATTTTGTGCAGGTCTTTCCTATGGAAATCAGTGAAAGCAGGATGGGGACTATTAAGATGCCTGCAGTTCAGTCCTGCTTAACTATGATCCCAATCAAATAATTCATCTCCCTGCACTCGGTAGAAGGGAGGAATGTAATATAGACAAAATCAATGTCCACAAAGTAGAGGCTCTAGATAAGCTGAGGAAATTCCCATTGGGCTGCAAGATGACAGATGCCATTAAGAGAATGTAAATTACCTTTGCTGTCTCTATTCTAAATGTGATTAAAGCCCCCTCTTGTAAAAGAAAACATAAGAAAACTCAGGCAGATTACCAAAAACAAAATTACCCCCCCCCCCCCCCCCCAAAGTTTTTAACATGAACTTTAACTGATTCTCTTGACCACTTTTAATGCATTCTGCTGCTGACACATGATTTGGCGTACTAGATAATTGCACAGGTACAGGTGTTTCAATTAAAATGGCCAGTATATTGTGTAATGTGTAGTATGCAATTTTCAGTGTTATTATTTGGGAATGCAGCATGTTTACTTTACCTAAATATGCTTATCATCACAATGTACCACTGCCATAATAGTGGCTGTTAGACAAGAGGAGAGGTAAGAATAGATTCTTACAACAAACTGATTGAACCGATGCTAATTAGTCATGCAAATTATTATTTCAGCATATGTGATATTCCCCTAAATATTCTGTTATTGATTTGATATTGTCCTTCGTTGACTCTCCATAATGAAAGAAAATACATAGAGATCTATTTTCATTAAACATGTCCAGAACAAATTGAGTTTACTCTTGAAGCTGATTGTGAATATTTTTGTGACCCTCAGTATGAAGACCCAATCTGCTATGATGATTGACTAGAGAAAGACGCAACCTCTTTCTGCACAGTGTAAACAGAATTGCCCATTTTCTCAGTTTGAACGCCTTTTATTGTTTTCTTTATGCAACAGCAATTTAGCCTTTTTTGTCTTCCCATAAGCATTACAAGGAAAGAGAGACTCTATGTTTTTAAAGTAAAACCTACTGAGCAGAATACAGCTTACTTTGTTGATTTTTTAGAAGTGTGATCAGACAGTCCAATTTATCACATGATAACTTCTGAAAATAGATATCACACTGCATTTTAATCCATCTGGTATGAATAGAGCTTGATACTTTTGCTTTAGCTCTGTCATAGCTGACCACAGGTGAAATACACAAATAGAAGCAACAGACACAACACAGTGCTGCTGTGTGACCTGATGCTAATGAGAACAAATAAGAACAAGTGCCTTAACTGAAATTCAGGCAACCGTGGGTTACATGGTCATCCCTGAATACTGAATGCAGAAATTCATCCAGCTCAATGCCGAGTAGGCCAGAAACGTTACTGAGAATTTCTAAACTAAGCTGTGATATAGCTGGGTCAGATTCAGTTTTTTGACATCGGGTGGGAACAATAACAGCTTGTTAATTCAAAGTTGTTGCTTTTTTCTTTTATAATGATGTAGAAGGAATGTCTATCTTTGGGTCAAGGTACAGATATAATCATCAACCACCCTGGCCTCAAGCAGCTTCTAAATATTTCATCAGTATACCCTGGAGGTGCTGTATATGTCTGTCTTAGTTTTCAAGGTATGATAAAGGAGCAATGCATTCTGGATCAAATGCATACAGTGCCCTCCACTAATACTAGCACCCTTGGTAAATATGAGCTAAGAAGGCTGTGAAAATTTGTCCTTTTGATCTTTTGTTAAAAAAAATCACAAAAATTCTCTGCTCTCATGAATATCAAACAATTGCAAACATAACACATGTTTATATATATATATATATATATATATATATATATATATATATATATATATATATATATATATATATATATATATATATATATATTGTTAAATATACGTGTGGCACAATGAATGGCACCCCTATGAATTCCTATGAGAAAATATATATTTAAAGTATATTCCCATTGATATTTTACATTTTTTTTAGTACACCTGGGTGACTAGGAACAGGAAATTCCATGAATTCCAAGTCATGGTTCAACCATGACTTCCTGTTACACAGGGGAATAAATATGAGGTAACATATAAGCCAAATTCCCTTATTCATTCATAACAATGGGTAAGACCAAGGAATGTAGCTGTGATGTGCAGCAAAAAGTTGTTAAGCTTCACAAAATGGGAAGTGGCTATAGGAAAATAGCACAACCATTGAAAATGCCCATTTCCACTATCAGGGCAGTAATTAAGAAGTCTTTATTGTTTTTATTGAACAATAAAGACAATTTTTCATAGCCTTCTTTGTTCATATTTACCAAGGGTGCCAATATTAGTGGAGGGAACTGTACATGAGAAGAAGCAATGCAAAATGTAAATAGTGTGTAAACAGACATTCTTTTATTCTATTATTCTTTTGATTTTTGTTGACTTTTTCATATTCTCTGAGATTTCATGATTCTCCCTGAGTTTCTCACACATTTGTAAAAACAGCTTTGTAATAATCTCTTCTGAGGGACTCAATTTTCATAGAGAAGAATATAGGTTAATATATCCATTCAAATCTCTTTCAATTATAAAGACAGAGCCTCAGTCTTTACATTTAAAAGTGTTTTGAAAGGCTACAATTTTTGTCTATGAAAAATGAGTTCCTCAGAAGAAATTATTAAATATAATATGGATACTAATTGGCTGAAGAAGTTATTTCAATGATTACACTAGCTAAAGGGATGCGCTATTGATAACACATTGCTCCAAACCACAAATCTGATTCTGACACTGATTATGAAATGGCAGCTTCTCATTTCCTGCATTCCCTCTCATTTGCAGATGATCCTTCATGGCCGCATTTTACTGTTGTCAATTAGCACAAAGCATGTTCAGTCTGCTCACTCGCACGCATTTTGCTGATGGGGAGAATTGTGCTCCCATGGGTCATTTGTTCTAAAGCTAATTGGGCTTTAAATCAAGTCCCTCAGACCAGCTTGACACCGAGGGCTCAAAGAGCCTGGAATCCGGTGAAATGCAGAGGACACAGATAAATAGATAACAGTCCTGTGGGTAAAAATGGATTATGCGTATTTTCAGTTAATGTAACCTCTTACCATATTTTAGCTAGGAGTCAATACTGATGCATGGAGTCAGTGTGGAGTATTGATCATTACAAGTTTTAAGTGTGTAACCAAATGAGGAAAAGTGAAAATACACGAGTCTGCTAGTCACAGTTCCAGTGAAGTGTGATAAAGTGTGGATTACTGAAACAAGCGCTTCCTAATCTCATCATATAATTAATCAGGAAGCCCCATTACAATGTGCAGTACCAGAGGGCGAAATATTAGAATAGTGATCAGGCGATATGTGAGGTTTATTTATTTATTTATTTATTTTTTTTTGTGTGTGTGTGTGTGTGTGTGTGTGTGTGTGTGTGTGTGTGTGTGTGTGTGTGTGTGTGTGTGTGTGTGGTGGTGGTGGTGGGGGGGGTCATTTCTCCATTTCTCCATACCGGGCATTTCTTCATACATCTAAAGGGCTTACCATCTGTGTGATGAATAATGAAATTAGTTCATCATCACCTTTAGGACAACATTAACCCCTTAAAGTTAATGTCTTTTATTTATCATTCATCTTAAAGCATTTCTCATTAACTACTATGAATTATTCACTAACTATGGTAGAACTAATATCAATATATATATAGTTATGAAAAAGAGAGAAATCTTAGTCTGGGCTTGCTAGTGGGTCCTGTGACTTTAAGGTGTTAAACCGAGCTTGATCTGGTGTAGTTAAAGCTGTAAATATTACTTGAAGTTGTCAATTTCCAGAACCCTCTGTTGCCTGTGAGGTTCATTTCCAGGTCAATTTTTTTTTTTTTTAATGTAGCCAGAATTAACTGTCATTAAGCATTCAGCAGCCAGAATAAACTAACTAGATCACTGCATGGCAATATTTGCAAATAACAGTTTTTCTTTGGTGAATCATAATCATTATTACAGGACTAGAAAATTAGGCACTGTACCTTTAAACTTAAACTTGTTTCCTATCTTGGCCTTATTTGCCTCATTGTCTGCTCAACATTCCATATAAACCCTTCTGGATAGCAGGACATTGTCTCCCATAAGCCTTATACAAACCCACTACATTACTGGCAAATACCACCCCATATTGGGGCAATTGAAGAGATTGAGTGTGAACCCATGATATTTACTCTGCAGCTATTGGGAATGCAGATGACAATGCTCCATCAGTCTGTGGGTCTGCAGCTATTGGGGACCGAGTGCTGCCTGCAATATCACTCAGACCCCAAGATGTCCATTGATCTAGTAGATAGGAGCGGTGAAGGTGGCTTGTAGGATGGAGCTTGCATTGACTGACCTTTCCTCTGGGACACACAGCAGCTGGAGATAATAGTATAGATTTACACAAGGGCTGTACATCTGAAGTTAGCGCTCCCCTCTTGTTGCTTAAATTAGTCAACTGGTAATCCATTGCATGTGATATTAATGAGCCATGACAGTGTTAGAGGAGTGCATGCACATGCTATAATAATTTGGACCCAATGATTAATGATAATTTGAATAATTTGTAATTAGCCAAGAATGAGTTGTATATAGGCAGAAAACAAAATGCTGTATACATACACTCTACATACACTGTATCAAAAACAAAGCCCTGTATGTATAGTATTTATTCTCCAGAACTGAATCTGTATGGTCCAGTATGTATCAAAGAGACAAATTAAGAAAAAAAAAAATAAAGAAAGCATTTCTTATTGGAAATATTATAGATTTCTAATTTCTAATAAAATAGATATAAATTTCACCATGTGAAGGGTATTCCCGGGTGGCCACAGATATATCCATCATGAGTGTCTGAAATGCTTTTTCAGTGAAGTAAAATCAAACAGCGTGCTTATTTGCTGAAATTATTTTTTCTAAACTGCTTTAAAACTCTTCCATGAAAGGAGAAAAACACCAGTGTTACAGGAAAGAAATCGCCAGAAAAAAAGTATAACTCCTCGTGATGCACCATGTTTTACTATTGTAAACAGTGAAAAGGTGTGCAGAGTAACAAAACAGGTTTCTCTTTTCTCTGAATCACAGATAATTATGGAATGAATACGAGCTGAATATGTACACAAGGCAAAATCTGGATTTTGGGCTTTTGTATTTGTCTCACATCTGAGGAGCGCTACCACACATTGCGCTGAGAGCTTCTGCTTTCATCTCACACATAGCCCACGTACTTTTACACTGAAAGCCACAGCTGATAATGTTTCTCTTTCATGCGCTCTCTTTCACTTCATTTCTGTCTGCCATTTGCTCATCTAGTCATCCTCTCTTCTCTTTTCTTGTTTTAGCATGCAGAGCTGCATCTATCACTTTCATCAGACCATGTATCTCTGGATGGAGGAACTGCACAGAGGCTGAAACTCACATTTCCATGTTTGAACAGGCCTGCCATCTGCGATCGATGATGAGCAGGTCAGGAGCGAGTGGGTTCCATGTATTGATGCCATCTGTGCCATAGCCTGGTTTACCCCTTATCACCTTTGCAGCTTGTGAGGAGCACAACCCTGGTGATGGGGACTGACTCAGAGTGGCTTCAAGTGTTTTCAAGGACCATCACTTTAAACAGCTCAGATATGATTAAACACACTCATGAACTCGTGCTTTCATAAGGTCAGCAAGGTTAGTGTAAGTATAAAGACACGCCCAAGCTCATCTCTCAAAATCCAGTGTGGGAGGCTTGATGCTGAGGTCTAACAGACATCTGATACCGAGCTTTAACAAGGGACTGATACTGAGCTCTAAAGACATGTAACAACAGATAGGCTCTTGTTGCATGTGATGCATTTCCTCTCTGTCTACATCTATCACTTCAGCGTGGTCCTTATTCACAACACGACAGGCCACAGCAATATTATTTTCAGTGTACTTGGAGGAGACCAGACTGTTGTTTGTTATGTGGTTTTTCGATGGAGTGCTGCTGCTCCACTCTGTCTGATTTATTCCTTTTTTCACTCCTCTCTCGCTCTCTCGTTCTCTTTTCTCCCAGATCTCCCTGTAGCTCACCCGCGTGATTAATGTTTTTCATTTGATGTCCTCCTCTCCCCTCCACCAAGTACCGACAAATAAAACTTCCTGGCAGCGTGCACAAATTGTCTCTCAAAAGAGCAGTAAAACAGAGAGAGGAAGAAAATAAAAGAAAGAAAAAAGAGAGGGAGAGAGTGAGAGAAGGAGAGAGCACATGATAGTCCAGGGAATGTGGCCTTTGGAAAGAGGAGCGTTTGAGAAGAGAATCATTTGCAGTAGAGGATGTGTGTTTCAGCATATGGAACTCCTCCCTGGAGAAATCCCCCTGTTGCTAATACGCAGTTATTGCGATTGCCAATGGTGCTACCCAAATTAAAGCATGAACACAGGGAGTACTTCAAACCTTGCCATTCCCACAGATAACAGCATTTCCCACAATCCCTCAGAGTACCCATCTCCCGTTTGCTGCTCTGTTTCAGCTTTATTGAAACAAATAAATTACCAGGTGCATTCTCGATTCCTCACTAACAGATATGCAGCAATGGGATATGACTCTCACAGCAGATAAAGGTTACATAGCCTTTTTGATTTACAAAGAGAAGCTTATTCTGGGAAACCAGATTTGCATAACACATTTTCCATTACACTGCTCACATTTATGTTTCATCTTTCTGCACTGAATTTTATTTAAAGCATGATTTACCAAATTAATAAATACATAGATTAATACTCTGGTACTACTACAGAGCTAAACAGATCTGCATGAATTTCATTTCTCTTTCTCTGTCACTCACAGTCATTCTCTATAAACTGTCGTTTACTCACCAACCTTTTTCTCTCTCTCTTCAAGTTAATAAGGCAAAAATGCAGCAGGGACACCCAAAACTCCATCTGTTAATGTCAAATAAATGTCTCCTTACAGAAAACCTTGCCATTTCAACGATTATATGTTTTTATTTCTTAAACAACACATTTTCTTAATCTGTTTATTATTAGTCCCTGTGAATGAGTTGCTGTTACATAATTAATATTCTCATTAATATAACCCTATAATTTCTATTACAGCTGGAACCTCTGCCAGATTTGTGCTTTTATTGAAAATTAATCCACATTTTCAGATTTGAGAAGCAAATGGTACTGTGGTGTAACATATTTAACTACATTACTCAAAAAACAAAAAAACATTTTCTTGCTCAAAAAACATTTTCTTTGTAACTGTCATATTGCCTTGTTCTTCTGATAGCGATGTTACTTTGTACCAGAAATAAAATGGAATAAAAAATAGAAGGAATTACAACAGCTCACTTCGTGTGGCTTATGCAACAAAGTAAAAGTTTCATATCATTCATACATGCCATAATGGTACTTGTATCAAATGGTTCTGCACGTCTTCATACATATTTCTTTAGTGCTTGTTTTATACAGCAGGCAAGTATGTATAATTTACATGTGGGGGTTGAGAGTTTCATGAGTCCATCACGAGTCATGCATTATTTTCCTTTTAAATGAGAAATAAATGCAAACAATATATCTGAGACATAAATGCATAGTGGGCTCATTTCCTTTCATTCTGGAATTTAAATCTACATTAAAACGTACTTTGCACCACAAATGCCACTTCATTTGTCACTTTTTCATACTTAGATACAATTTGGCAATTTGCAACATGAACCAACTGACCTCTTCATAATACTCAAATTGTGTTATAGCATTATTTATTAATTAGTCAAGGCTCAAAGACAATGAAACACTCTCATAAGGTGTTTCCCTTTGTATGTTGGTGAAACAGCTGGCTATTTAGTGAAAGTGGCTTCTCAATCAGGGAAGTGCTATGGAAAGTGGCAAACCAAGCTATAAGAGCATGTTATAAATCATCTCCCTTACACGGACTGCAGTATGTAGTTCATTCATCACTTCACTGAGAACTCAGGCAGAGAAAAGCTCTCACCAGTGCCTCTCTGTCCATGTAATCACCTCTGTTTGGACATGAAAGGCAACAAGTAACCTTAAATTGCCGTGCTTGCTCTGAAAGTTGACACAAAAGCTCCAGGGAAGACTTGTTCAGCTTATCCCTGTAAAACAAAACCTGGCTATAAGACATTCAGGTTCTGTACAGTAAAGAACCACCAGGGAATAGGTACTAAAGACATGGAAAGACATGACAAAAAGACAGAATACACTGGAAGTAAAGTGATGTTTGAACATATAGATGTTTCAGATGTTCTGTTTTTTAATTTGTTTCTAATTGTTATTGTACCATGAGGGCATTCAAACATAAACCTTTTATTGTGTGTATTTGCCTGAATGATCATTAATTGAACCTGGCTCTCAGACATTCCGAGCATGGGTGTAACCTTGTTCTGATTGGCAGAACTGCCAGCATCTATGGTTTAGGGGTAACATTTAAGATTTTTTGACCCCCTTGCTATACCAATATGGAGGACACCTGAAAACTATGCTGTTTAAATTTCTCAACTAAAGCAGCAGTCAAACTGAACATAAATAAAATACACCTGGCAGAAAAGCCAATTTACTGAATAGGAAAAGGACGTGGGACATGAAAGAGGCACCTGCTTCTCTAAGTGGTTACTTTTGCTTTGCACACATGCTACAAATGGTACAAATGCTGTATCTAGGTGAAATTGTACCTGTGAATCCAAAAACCTTGGTATTGGGAGCCAAACTGTGGTCTCTTTTGAGCTGCTTATTATTATGTTTCAGATACACATACAACAAAATGCCTAGCTGTTTTCTAAATGTTGATTGGTGCACATATGAAAAAATTAGTTGCCAGCAAATTAAATAGTGCAGTGAAAAGTCAGTGTGATAGTGACCTAACATGTTCAGAACTAACATAATGTTGAAGCATGCGACTTGCTGATATCACGAACTCTGATTTTGGTCTCATTTTTGATTAAAAAAAAAACAAACCCAAAAAACATTTTTAATAGAAAATCTGATATATCTCAACACCCTAGCACAAATTATACCTATGATTCTGACTGAGTGTAAGTTACACTTCAGTTAAAGGTCTTCTTAATTGTATACAGTGGGTATAGAAAAGAATCACCTCCTTTAAAATAATCACATTTTATTGCTTTTCAGCCTGAAATGAAGATGGACACAGTTTTTGTTTTATCCAGCTGTATTTACTCAGTGCAACTTATAACATCCAAGTGAAAGATATAACACCAACATGTCAGAATTAAAAAAAAAAAAATTAAAGAATCACTGAGTTGGAAAAAGGATCACCCCCTTGCTTTAATTTGCCTTAATTTTTTAATTACAGCCTTTAGTCTGTTGGGATATGTCTCTACTAACTTTGCACATCTAGAGTTTGCAGTATTTGCCCACTCTTCTTTGCAGAACTGCTCAAGTTCAGTTAAATTTGATGGTGACCGTTTGTGGACTACAGTCTTCACAGATTTTCAATAAGGTTTAAGTCTGGGCTCTGACTAGGCCATGCAAGGACATTCACCTTTTTCTCCTTCAACCACTGTGTGGTCAGTTTTGCTGTGTGCTTTGGGTCATTGTCATGCTGGAAGGTAAACCTTCTTCCCATTGACAACTTTCTGGCTGAGGGCAGCAGATTTTCCCCCATCCATTTTCCTTCTATCCTGACAAGTGCTCCAGTCCCTGCTGCAGAGAAATACCCCCATAACAGGATATTACCACCTCCATGCTTTACTGTAGGAATGGTGTTATTTGGATGGTGAGCTGTATTGGATTTCCGCCAGACATATCGTTTGGTGTTGAGGCCAAATAATTAATCTGACCATAACACCTGTTTCCATGTGGCCTCAGAATCTTCAAGGTGCATTTTGGCAAAGCTCAGTCGTGTGTGGCTTTTTTCTTGCAACCCTCCCATATAAGCCACATTTGTGGAGAATTTGTGATATTGTTGTCACATGCACACAATGACCACTCTTTGTCATAAATTCCTGCAACTGCTTCAGAGTTGCTGTAGGCCTCTTGGTAGCCTCTCTGACCAGTTTCCTCCTGGCTCTTTCATCCAGTTTGGAGCTACATCCTGATCCAGGGAGGGTCTGTGTTGTACCAAATACCTTCCACTTTTTAATAATAGACTTCACTGTGCTTCTAGGCATTGATAAAGCCTTTGAAATTGTTTTGTATCCATCTCCTGACTTGTGCCTGTCCACAACTTTATCACGGAGATCTTTTGACAGTGCCTTGCCACCCATAGTTGATTGTTTACTTCATCTGCACTACCAAGGAATGAAAAATGCTCCAGAAAAGCTCTTTTCATGCTGAGCTAATCAAAATGACCACAGCTGATCACAGTTGAAAGTCAAATGGCTTTGTGTGCCATTGAGAAGGTGATTAGCTACACCTGATTGAGTTTACAAGTCATTTTTCGGAGGGGGTGATCCTTTTTCCAACTCAGTGATTCTGTTTTTTTTTTATTAAAAAAAAAAAAAAATTCTGACATGTTGGTGGTATATCTTTCACTTGGATGTTATAAGTTGCACTAGAGTAATTACAGCTGGATAAAACAAAAACTGTGTCCATCTTCATTTCAGGCTGAAAAGCAGCAAAATATGATTATTTTAAAGGGGGGTGATTCTTTTCTATACCCACTGTATGTGTCTGCTTACCTGCTGACACTCTATTTCTGTAGAGGCTGTGTATTGCTGACTGCGGGAATCACCGGCAGCAAAGTCCCTGATGCTGAATGTGCTGAGCTGAGGTGTCTAAAGTGCTCTGTGTTTCAACAGGGGCACTAAGGCCAAGTTTGAATTTGTCACATTTAAGCTGTCCTAAATTAAGCTGGGCAACACTTTCCAGTGACAGAAAAGTCAATGTATATAATGAACTATGAACACATTCAGAACGTTATAATGAATTTGTAAGCTATTATACAATGTTTAATTGTTACGCATACATAGTGTGAAAGCACACTATACCTTATAGCAACCTTTATTATGCATTATGAATTCTTAACTTATAACATTATAAGTAATGTTTGTAACGTATTATAACACCAATACCACTAAATCCTTCATTGTATAATTTTTTTGCCCATTACTGTTAATCATGGGCAACAATGACCTACATATATTTTCCCTATATAATACCAGAGCCACTGCCAGAAAGTCATCAAAAAAATTTAAACTTTTTTGTAACACTTTCTATGTATAATGACATATGAATACATGTATTTATTCATTTATTTATTAATAAAACAACATTACAGTTTATGCCAATGTTTATAATGCATTTATAGATTAGGACAAAATGCATTATATGTACTGTGTAGTGTTTATAACACATTATATTCACAAAACTAAATAAATTTATTCCCAGTTTGCAGCTAGGGCCTCATCTTTTCTTTCCTTAATGTTACATATTAAACATATTGTGTTTTAATCCTTACATATTCTAGGACACAGAAATGATTCTAAAAACCATGATATAACTCACTTTCTGGGTATAACTCACTTTTATCTTAATTTCTGAAGCACACAAAATTAATGTATTGAATCACTGAAAACATCACATAACTGAGTTGTGCTCAAGCTAGCAAGACACTGACATTCGGATAGGTATAGTGACATTCTATGAACGTCCTAATAATCTAATTTCAACCACTACCATTTCTGGTCCAAAAATGTTGGCAAAACAGTAAAAAAAGTTAGCTTGCTAACCCTTGGTAGCTATCAAGTTCTCTGTTTCTCAAACAGATTGTATTAGCCAATGTAACATTAAAATTGGTCATATTCACTTTGTTAGAGATTTACCACTACTTATGCTTATACAGTTTTATAAGGAAATTAGCTGGTAAGTTTTACTGAGCATCCTGCAGAACCAGCCACAGTTCTTCTGGAGACTTTGACTGTCGCACTTGCTTCTTATTTTTGCAGCAAAACCCAGCAGCCTTCATTGTGTTTTATATATATATATATATATATATATATATATATATATATATATATATATATATATATATATATATATATATATATATATATATGTTGCACTTGCTTATATATATATATATATATATATATATATATATATATATATATATATATATATATAAATATATATAAACATATATATATATATATATATATATATATATATATATATATATATACACACACACACACACACACACACACACACACACACACACACACACACACACACACACACACACAGATATAGAGCCATTAGAGCTTGCGCACCCTTGCTGTCTCCCTCATTCGTGTTTAAAATATTGTCTTACGTATAGATTTTAATGTATAGATTTTACTGTACAATAAGGTTGTTCCATCATACAACTTTATGCTGTATGTAATTGCTTTTGACTAATTGAACCTGGCACTAAGACATTCTTAGCATAGGGATAAGGATTAGAGTTGTACAAAAATAGCATGAGACTTGCATGATTAATGAGTGTGGATCTCTGTGTGGATCTGCACGTGTCTTTTAATATAATCTCGTATAGGGCATTCTGGACCAGAGGAAGTGAATTCTGCAACATAAAACAGGGAGAAAAGGTGGCAGGTTGCAATTGAAACAGAATTAGTTTAAATTTATAGTTTGACTCTACTGGTGCTGCCATGAGGTCAGGCTAAATCATCTCCCACTTCTGCTATAAAAAATGTCATACGACAGATTTGTGGTACTTTTAAATTTTCTTCCACCCTCTCTCTCTCCAACATTTACAGAAGCAGAGAGAGATGTTAGTAGAAGAAGCCTTTATTTTTCACATACACTTTACAGCACAGTGAAATTCTTTTTTTGCATATCCTAGCTTGTTAGGAAGCTGGGGTCAGTCATGATACAGCAATCCTGGAGCAAGCTCAAGGGCCTCAGTTTGGTGGTGCTGTGGCTTGAACCCCCAACCTTCTGATCATTATCCCAGAGCCATAACTATTTAGCCATCTTGGCCACCAATGGCTTGTCTTGGGTATCTTTGGCTGTGTCAGTAAGACTGCGAGGAGTGGCCTGGCCTGCCACGATACCAGCTGCAACTCTAAATTACTTTTATCTGAGTTAAAGAGGATTGATCACATGAGGAGCATTTACTACATCGTCTCCTTTGCTGTGTTTCAAAATGTAATAAATCATTAGGTAACACTTTAACCCTGTGAATGGCTGAAATAACCATATCATAAACATGTCACAGAAGATGTCATGCTGTTTTTATGTCATAACATCCACCATAAAACATGAAAAAATCATCCTCAGACAAGCTATTGTGACATTAAACATTATAACACCTATTATGACATGTAATAGCAATTGGAACATGACTCTGTTATGTCAGTGGACAACTTTGCTATTACATGTTTATGACAGTTATATCAGTCTTAAGTTGCAGGGTTCAAGTAAAGGGTTCAAGTGATCAATTGTTGTTGTTGTTTTCAAAGTAACTGCACTGTACATTCTGTGACATTACTGCATATAAACTGAAATGTAATACAATTACATGTATATATAAACTTGCACATCTTAAGAGCTTAAGCTCTTTGCAGGAATTTCTGTTCTATATGTAAGAGGTGGTACAGATGATAGACATTCAGTAGGTATACTAAATCTAGTATGAAGATGTCTTCAAGACATTCTAAGAAACAAATTATATGCCCCTTTTTGTCTGTGTATCAGAGTGGACTTGTTTGGATGTAAACATTTTAATTCATGCTTTTCCAATGACATAATTGCAGTATAGTCTATATATTGAAGGGTCAGGGACTAGGCAGAGAAGGTCTTTGTAAGCAAATCCATACTAGGTATAAAACACAGACAGGACCAAGTCAAAACCATGGGTGTGTCTAGATCAGCTCCCTAGGTCGTGAATCAGTATATCATGTGCATGAGTTTGGGCACTGGACCCTGTTAAGGACCCTGGCTCACTACACATTGGGACACTGATAACCCAATTTCCGGTGACATGACTATGTACTCGTGTTGTAAAATGTCACCAAAAAATAATCACATGCATTTCTGTCATGGTGCCTCAAGCAGGCTAGCTAGTGGATTTTTAGAAAAAAAAAAAAAAAAACATTAAATACTTAAAAGTCATTAGACTCAAACAAACCATATATAGAATGTCAAATAAAGTTAAAAATAGCTAATGTAAGTAATCATTTGAGCTTCAACAACGACAAAAAGCTACTTACATTTGTAAATGGAAGCTGGCCAAGAGTTCATCCCCCATTTTTTTTGAGCTGAAAGACTTCAGAAAACATGATGTCATTTCCAGTAAGGGAACATATTGAGCATCGATGCTCACTGGTTTTTGTGGTGCATTATGGGATGTTTTAGGGAGCGAACATTCCAGTGCACTGGAAGGATTTTGTGATTGAGACTGCCCTTAAAATGGCCGACTCCCTGATCAGTGCCCTGACTACTGAACTAAAAAGTTGATTGAGACGCACCCCAAATCTACCCGACTGTGAACTATACTAAAAACCCCAACATAGTCTCACACTTGTTATTGTGAAAAAGATTATCTTTTTTTTTCTAAGAGTGTAGGTAGGATTGGTCAGAATTCCTGTGAGAGCAGAAAGCAAGAATTTAAGAATGTAAGAAATGGCAGAACGTAATTTGTACAAAAGGTTACAAAGGTTAAGGTTAGACTTGGGGCAGCTTTTCATACAACTTCATTTATATAAAGTCCAATAAAATCAGGTATCAGGTACAATTTAGTACTTTAGAGTATTTTTTTTTTTTTTTTTTTTTTAAATAAGACTCCTTTCTATTTTCTCCTTCAGGCAATAAAATGAATGTTGGCAGATAATTAAATGGCACATAAATGCTTTATTTTAATCACCATTTAATGGCAGACAGTGTGGTCATTTTGGCAGGAAGCATAGCCACAGGGTGTATACATGAATCACACATTGATGTTGCACTTCAGATGTCATGGGGCTAGGGCAGAGTGAGGATGGAAGTGCCATAGGGGACATTTGAGACGAGGCCAGTAGTTTTCACACCCAGAATGCACTTAAAGATGGAGCTTGAAAAAGCTTCATCCTCTGATAACAGCATGCACTGTGTCCAACGAGAGTAGACTGCTGGGGTCTCTGGCAGACAAAACCATACATGTCAGTAGCACTCACAGGTTAACATTAAAATACATGCACATACATACACCAAGGGATGCACACTAACTAACAAATATAGAGATACGTAGCTTCTACACACATAAGCACACATACACAGAGATCCAGGCAGTGGAAAGTGCAGCCATCACACCCTGTGTGTATTTAAGGATCTTTTCCACAGGCTAGAGCAAAACTGTAGCGTTGATAAAAGACGAATGTGCTGTCAGCGAGATTGCGAGTGTGTCATCAGACAGGGTGAGAATAGGCGGGCCCCTCGGCAAAACTAAAATAGGTGATAGCCAAGCCTCTGATTTGAGATGTTGCAATGCTCAGAGTTACGCATGAAACACACGTGCTCCATAATTAGAGCGTTTGAAAATGTGCGTGCAATAAATAATAATCCTGACTCTAGTTATAGCTTATTCATGAAACTGTTTATTATTAATGTCTTACATTACTAAGAGTTTTAAAGCTTCTTCTTCTTTTTGACATGCAGTACATGTTATTTATCCAAGATGGAGCAATGAGTAACACATACACCCTATGTGAGGTGACAAACAGGAAGACAGCCATGTTTCCATAGCCAGGGATTAAAAGAGGAACAGGGCTACAAACACACAACCCCTGAAAAAGCCACTTTCCTTAAGTGTCCAGTTGGAAAACAACAACTCTTGTGCTGCGCAAAAAAAGCCCTCGGTACTCAACTTCCTGCCAACTCAGAACCACACAAATGTGTGTATAAAAGAAAAGAAATCAATTTGCTTCAGTTTTGTCTCTGAATCCAGCATTAATGAATTGCTCCAAAGAATATGTGAGTGAGCCTAAAAGTCCTGTGTGCCAAGAAAAGAAAACATCATCTCAAAAGAACAACATAACCGCCCAATACATGACGCACTCACAGAACTATTAGATTAAAAGAGTGAACAATCAATACATAGATAGAAATTCTAATGGTTGCACTGTGATATGGAAGTGCTTGCCAGTAAATATACAGTATAGCATATTTCTACTGGCTCTTATAATAATAATAATAATAATAATAATAATAATAATAATAATAATAATAATAATAATAATAATAAGTTTTAGGCACCCTATTTTTTTTGTACAAACTTTGTTATAGATTTTTTGTATTTTATGACTTCTACATCATCAAGTCAGTACAAAAACATTTTAGATTCCCAAACATTCATTTTCTAGCACAAAATTAAATGTTACAGAAAAATGTTTGTGCGTCATTAAAGAAAGCAGCATATTACGTAAGAGACCACTTTTCAGACAAAAAACACAGTAAAGGCTGCTGGGTTTCGCTGCAAAAATAAGAAGCAAGTGCGAAAGTCTCCAGAAGAACTGTGGCTGGTTCTGCAAGATGCTCAATAAAACTTACCAGCTCATTTCCTTATAAAACTGCACACATTGTACTGGAGACTACTATTTTATTTTTATTTTTATTATTTTAATGTAGAAACATTTAATTTAATTATTTTGAAGGCATCTTTGCTCTACAGCATTTATTTGCATGTGCCTAAAATTTTTGCACAGTACTGTGAACCCCTAGATGAGTTATTGTGTCCCCTCCCAGCAAATACTATTACTTCCTCTTTTAATTTTAGACTTCTTTTGTCTTTTTTTCTGTGATTCTCATAAATGTTTTTCCTTAATAAAATCAACTGAAATTCTTGAACCATAGGACTTTTGGCTATGCTTAGATTTCAAAGTTGGTGGAACAGAACTATATTAGTGTGTGTGCTTGATGCTTTGAATTTTTTTCTCAATATGTCACTGAACTGTGGCCGATAATATAAACTTAGGGGGCTTTCACACTGGCAGTTTAGTCTGAAACAGAGCACAGTTTGCATGAAACATTGGTCATTTGAAAGCTGTCACACGGACCAGGAAGTGCACCTCGGTACCAAACCTGAGACTACCTGTAGTAGGTGGACTGAATTCGGTTGCACTGGAACTGTGCCGCGATTCCCATGAATGTGAACGTAACTCATACTTGGGTCCACACTTGTTCAGGAAGTAAAGTAACCTGAACATAATAATAATAAATAATAAACAAAAACTATGGTGAGTCGCGTTGTGTTCTCCATGCATGTTTGTGATGATGTAAAATGAATGCAAATGCACTGGGGTTCGATAGAATCAAGTGAGTCTGAAACCAGACCAACGCACTTGGATTCGGACCACAGTAAACATGCCCAGTGTGAAAACAACCTTAGTGGATGGTCAACTGCTAGAAAACCAGAAGGAAGTAAATATTTTAATGGTGATTCTTTAAGGCATTTGTCATAGAGGGCCACAATCAGAGATTAGTTATCAATGCAGAGTGAGGATTTAATACTGAAAATGTGCACATCAGTATTCAGACCTCAGATATAACTATAGACATAAGCTCTACACAGAAAGTTGCACAGGAGTAGTACGCAAAGAAGTTTTCCAAAAACAAAGGCATGTCTCAGTTTTTCTTGCTTAATATTGGTTTGAGTGGGGAGCAGTATGAAGTCCAGTGTCACTGTCTGACTCTCTGACAGACTGAAATTTATGGTAAGTACACTCAAAAATAATATGGAATGCCATTGAGGAAAATATTAAATACACAAATGTGACATTATTGATTAGTTAATGAATTAATATGGTATAGTCTCTTTTTTTTTTGCTTGGAGGACAAAAAAAATCTATGCCAAATAATAAAGAAGTATAGTATTGTTAAATTACATTGAATTTGCAGTGATTAATGGGATAATTACAAGTAGGACTATTCACACAGCAGTATTAGATGTTTGTTCAAATGCTTGCCATCTTCTCACTTATATATAAAATCATATTAGCATTCTGTTATTTTTCACTTTTAAATTGTCCTTGCTTTTATGTCACATTGCATTACATTTGATGGCAAAGAAAAAACATGATCTGCTTCTTCAGTTCGCTTCAATTTTTTCTTGCTTAAAGGCAAGTGCATATATTTAAAGGTGGTGGTCTGGATGCTATTGAAAAACCTTGTCTCTGACACTTCTACTTAAGAAAAATGTGGCAACCTTGGAGGCATGAGATACATGCAAGTAATTTTAATAATCTGAATCAGGATCCAAGAAAATCAATTTAAGCAGCTGCGAAACCTCTGAATCTCTGAATACGAGGAAATTCCACACATGGTAAATTTATGTGAAAGTCAAACATGGCAAGTGTGTGTGTTTGAGCATCAATATGTGTTGGTGTGTTTCTGCATTAATTGGCCTGAAAGCATGGTTCCCAATACAATTTTCCTTTACCGTTCCATTTTTTAAGCAGCTGCCCTCTTGCAGGAATCTCAACCTGTGCCCTCTTGCAGGAAGACTAATACCCTCCCATTAGAGTTTTGCTGACTCTGATTGTGAGTTTTACAGCATACAACCCTGTTTACAAATATACGCAGTACTGTGCAAAAGTCCTAGTCAGCTTAACTTTTTAATTAAAATTTTTATTAGATGTTTATTTTATGTCTTCCACATTATTAAAAATATTTTAGATTTCCAAAAAAAAAAAAAAAGTCAATGTTACAGATAAATGTTTGCATGCCAGTAAAGAGAGTAATATATTATGTAACAGACTACTTTTCAGACAAAAAAGAAACATGCAAGCTGTCAGGGATTAGCTGCAAATACAGAAGCAACAGTGACAATGTAAGTCTCCAGAAGAACTGTGGAAGATTCTCCAAGATGCTTTACAATCAATTTCCTTATATACAGTGGGTATAGAAAAGAATCACCCCCGATAAAATAATCACATATTATTGCTTTTCAGCCTGAAATGAAGACGGACACAGTTTTTGTTTTATCCAGCTGTATTTACTCAGTGCAAC
Organism: Cranoglanis bouderius; assembly: GCA_023630585.1. Taxonomy (NCBI): domain Eukaryota; kingdom Metazoa; phylum Chordata; class Actinopteri; order Siluriformes; family Cranoglanididae; genus Cranoglanis; species Cranoglanis bouderius. The sequence continues at coordinate 11,858,749 of CM042556.1, read as the reverse complement.
TTATAACATCCAAGTGAAAGATATAACACCAACATGTCAGAAAAAAAAAAAAAATAAATAAAAAAAACAGAATCACTGAGTTGGAAAAAAGGATCAACCCCCTCCAAAAAATGACTTGTAAACTCAATCAGGTGTAGCTAATCACCTTCTCAAAATGTGTCTGTCTTCATTTCAGGCTGAAAAGCAACAAAATGTGATTATTTTAAAGGGGGGTGATTCTTTTCTATACCCACTGTACATATAGTCTGTTTAGAACACATTATCTGTTCGGTCCAAATAATTAATATTTTGTTACATCCCTAGTACATACATACTCATAGACAGTGAAAGACAATGGAAATTACTTTTATAACTCAGGAATATTTACACTGGCCACAGGACAGATGTGAGACTGTTTCATATTGTGAATCCAAAGCTTGATGTGTCTCAGCTAAAAACTGTCTCTTTAAGTTTGATTTTTTCCCCCCAGTCAATGCTTCTTCTTCACAATACTTGTGCATTATGCCTGTTTCCATAGCAATGACTTTTTCCAGGCTCCAGCATTTGAACTCCTCGCAGGTAAGTGCTTGTGTCATCAGGCTCTCGAGGATCTTATGCCACACCACTGGGGGAATCTGAGGAACACACAACAGCACAGAGTCAGTAAATGCTATACAGTATTTTACAAAAGTGAGTACACCCCTCACATTTTTGTAAATATTTTATTATATCTTTTCATGGGACAACACTGAAGAAATAACACTTTGCTACAATGTAAAGTAGTGAGTGTACAGCTTGTATAACAGTGTAAATTTGCTGTCCCCTCAAAATAACTCAACACACAGCCATTAATGTCTAAACCGCTGGCAACAAAAGTGAGTACACCCCTAAGTGAAAATGTCCAAATTGGGCCCAAAGTGTCAATATTTTGTGTGGCCACCACTATTTTCCAGCACTGCCTTAACCCTGGAGTTCACCAGAGGGTTAAGGCATAGAGTTCACCAGAGCTTCACAGGTTGCCACTGGAGTCCTCTTCCACTCCTCCATGATGACATCACAGAGCTGGTGGATGTTAGAGACTCCTCAACACTTAAATCTAACTTTTCCCACAGTATGAGGTTGGCTAAAAGGTCTTACCCAGTAACACACTATGCCAAAGTTGAAAGACATTCCAGAAATGATTAGGAAGGAAATGATTGAAATACATCAGTCTGGGAAGGGTTACAAAGCTATTTGGATGACATTATCTCCAAATGGAAAAACCCGGCACAGTAGTGAACCTTCCCAGAAGTGGCCGACCTTCCAAAATTCAATTACTCATCCAGGAAGTCACAAAAGAGCCAAGGACAACATCAGAGGAACTACAGGACTCTCTTGCATCAATAAGTGAAAGTGACATGTGAAGGCCAATGTATGGCAACCCATACTTGGAATTTGTCCTCTGCATTTAACCCATCCAAGTTAGTGCACACACATTAGGAGTAGTGAACACACAGTACAAACCATGAACACACCTGGAGCAACGGGCAGCCATTTTTGCCCGAGTAGCAGTTGAAGGTTAAGGGCCTTGCTCAAGTGCCCAACAGAGGCAGCTTGGCAGTGCTGGGATTTGAACTCACGACCTTCCAATCAGAAGCCCAACTGCTTAACCACTGAGCTACCACTGCCCAATAGCAGCCACTGTTCAGGACTCCTCTATCAGAAAGACACTGGGCAAAAATGACATCCATGGAAGAGTGGTGAGGTGAAAACCACTGCTAACCCAGAAAAACATTAAGGCTCATCTGAATTTTGCCAAAACACACCTTGATGATCCTCAAACCTTTTGGGAAAATGTTCTGTGGATTGATGAAAGTGCAACTGTTTGGAAGACAGGGGTCCTGTTTCATTTGGCTTAAGAATTCCACAAAAAGAACATCATACCTATGGTCAAGCATGGTGGTGATGTGGGGCTGCTTTGCTGCTTCACGGCCTGGGCAACTTGCAATAATTGAGGGAAACGTGAATTCTGCTCTCTACGAGAAAATGCTAAAGGAGAATGTCAGGTCTTCAATCTGTAAGTTGAAACTCAAGTGCAACTGGATTGTGCAGCAAGACAATGATCCAAAGCACAGGAGTAAGTCCACCTCTGAATGGCTAAAAAAAAGCAAAATTAAAATTTTGGAGTGGCCTAGTCAAAGTCCTGACTTGAACCAATTGAGATGCTGTGGCAGGACCTTAAACGGGCAGTTCATGCTCGAAAAACCCTCCAGTGTGGCTGAACTAAAGCAGTTCTGCAAAGAAGAGTGGGCCAAAATTCCACCACAGCGCTGTGAAAGACTGAGCTCCAGTTATCGGAAGTGTTTGGTTGCAGTTATTGTTGCTAAAGGTGGCACAGCCAGATTTTAAGTTTAAGGGGGCAGTTCGTTTTTTTAACATGGGTGCTAGATGTCGGATTTTTTGCTTCAATAAAATAAATAAATAAACAAATACATAAATACATTAAAACTGTATTGTGTGTTTAGTCCGGTTGACTTTGTTTTATGCTGTAATTGTTTTGAAGATCTAAAACTATTTAATATGAGATATACACAAAAACAGAAGAAATCAGGTTACTTTTTCACAGCACTGTATTTGTGTGTGTGTGTGTGTGTGTGTGTGTGTGTGTGTGTGTGTGTGTGTGTGTGTGTAGATCGTGCAGAGCATTTTGAGGTTTGTGTTTCTTAAGTTCTTCAACTGAAGAACAACTACAAAAGCAGCAATATGACTAAACCAAAGCCCAGGAGATATGTTCCAAGACCAAGGGCCCTTCCTGTCTCAGCCCTATGACATATCTGCTTGCCTGCATATATTCATGTTCCTTCAAGACATGGTGAAAGAAATGACAAGCAGACAAGATGAATAGAATTTTAAATGAAGGTTGAAGAGGAAAAAATCCAATCTCTTACATCTCCTGCCAGTCACATTTCCCTAAGAGCATGAAGAAACTTAACTCCCCATTTTGAATTGTCAACTTCAGCAGACAGAGGTGCAGCACGGTGGTCTGAGTATTGTATGGAAATGACTCTTCACCCCAGAAACTAATTTATGAATCGTGAAAAAAAAATTCTGATCTCTTCATTTCCTAAACACCTCAGTCTGGCCATGTCTAGGCTGGGTTGTTTTCTCGGGTGAGTTGACAGACCGTCCTGCTCCTCTTGTCCTTCTATTTCATGTCAGCAACAATGTCCCGATAGGATTTTAGGCTCAAGCTATAGCTAAAACTATAGCCCACGTCTTCTTAACTGAGCATATTGTCAGATAAGCATAGATGTTGTTCCTCAACATCGGGTGCTATCTCAACCAAAGTTGTCAACCAGCATAACCTACATTCTTTATGAAATTGAAAAGATTCTTCCCTTGTGATCATAATTTATTGGTGTCCATCAACACCAGCATCTTGTTAAACCCTCATTTTCCAAACCCCAATAACCCCCAGCTTTGTTCACTTCATTTTTTTTAACTCCCATTGTTCCAGACCATATCTTCTGACAAATATACCTAATAGTATTGTCTTATTCATTATTATCAATGTAAACAGCATTTATGGCAATGTATACAAACTTTGTATGTATTTGTATGTAATGTTCTGTATGTTAACTGTCATGTTAAAATTATTTCGAGAACATTAAGAAAACATATAAAGTTTGCTGGAAAAATGTTTTAGAATAGATAAATTTTGTAAACATAAACAGAGCATTTAATGGTTAAATATGTGAAACTACCTGCAAAAATTAGCAAAATACCTGATGTCTGAGTTAAAAAAAAGTTCCTACCAACCTATCACAGGGCACAATCACACACCCATTCACACACTACGGAAATGCCACTCAGCCTACAACACATGTCTTTGAACTGGGGGAGGAAACCGGAGTACCTGGAGGAAAACCCTGAAGCACACGGAGAACATGCAAACTCCACGCACACAGAGCTGAGGCAAGATGTGCAAGGCAAATTTACTAACCACTAAGCCACCGCGCCACCAAAAGTGCCTCTATCTATTTATTTATTTTTTATTAAGATGTTTCTGGTCAAATTTAGTCAACATTCTTCCTGGGCCTGTGTGCCAAAGAACTGTCTAGATACAGTACTAATAGCATCTGGAGCAGGCCCTGACCAAACTTCTTTTCATCTACATTGACCTCCTCATATGTGTTAACAGTCCCAGTGATTTGCCACACCTTGTTGCCATGACTCCAATAGCTTTAAAGTGCTGTCTTTAAGATCTCAGTGCCCATTGCATCTCTTGCTGAGCGCATTATTTCCTCAAGGGCCAGTCACAAGTGCCAATGCATTGGTGAGCCAACTTATACTCCCTATTATATGACATGCTTTACAAGCATAAGCCTATTATACTCATCATGGATTTATGTGCGAAACTTCATTAGCCTGTACTACTGATGAGGTGACCCGTCTCTCTACCAGAGTCACTGATCTTTAAGTCTAGGGTTTCTGCATCATTCATTGCAGCTGCAGCTTCAGTGTGCTTTTAAACACACATAAGGTCTCAACAATGACATCAGTACTTCGTGCCAGACATGCCACAAAATGGATCAGACACTTTAGCTGTATTGGATGGAGGATCCAACTCTAATTTTGCCAAGGCATCAGTCTGCATCGGTGTTGAGTTATCAAAAAGATAGTGAACCTCAAGTTCAGAGATTAAGACATAGGACTTTTAAAGGTTTTAAGAGGAGCTCCTTGCTGCTAGACATCGGCATAAACAGTAGACCATGTGTTTTTGCCAGCAAGACACCCAATTGTAGCAAAATTAGTCATAAGTTAAATATTAGAAATACCATCACCTACAATGCACCCTCTAACAGCACAGATTAAAACAATTACAATAATAATAGCAAAAAGCAAAGGATTACAGTGATATACTTAGTGCTAATCTCCTTGGCAGAAGATAATGGGAAAGAGGATGTGAATGACGTAGTGGGGGCCATTTATAGCCTGCACTTGTGAGGTTACAGTCATGAGGTGACGACTTTGCTTTAAATACCTGGCAAGGAAATGAGCAAACAGAAATACTCCAGTAGTTATGAATGAAATCATCCTGGTGGCCAGGAATGAAAGGAAGTAGAACCATCACTCAGAGATGGAAGAAACATATGCACCATTTTTTTTTACTTCACCCTTTCAACATAAAGGTATCCAAACCTTTGCGCTTAACTATAAATGATTCTCTTGTCACACTTCCGTCGCTTCCTGTGACAAAGCGGTGGCCCTGTCACTTGATGTGTGATAGGAAGGAAGGTATAAGAGATATGTTTCCTGTCTCATGGCTATGTTCCAGAATTGTGTGAAGTCAGCAGCCTGATAAAATATGTTTTGAAGGCTATTGATGTTCACAGTATCTATTGCAGGAGCGTCCAAAACAGTCACACTCCTCCACCCACCCACACACACACAAACAGTATTGTCGCTTTTATAGAATAAAGTCTTTATTATCTGAGTACAAGATTATTTTCTCTCAGAACTGTAAGTGGTAAAACTTGGAAGATGGACCAGTCTTAAGTAGTGCCAGACATATTTATGTATTTATGCTTCAACTACACCAAGGATCTCTCTCTCTCTCTCTCTCTCTCTCTCTCTCTCTCTCACTCTCTCATATCATATAAATGCTTTCTTGTTTTCCCCTCTTGTAAGAAATCATAGCTATTCTGATGGTTCTGTAATATACACCCCGGTTTCCCTTCCCTGGCTCAACGTAGTTGACAGTTATCAAAATGAATGCCAGGGTGACACTTTATTCTGCTTCTGTCATGTCTCATCAGCTTCAGCAAAAGGGGGAAAAAAAGGCTCTATAGAGAGAATCCTTTTGCCACCACCGCTTGACACTATGTATTTGACTGTGTGGTCTTTTTTTATGATTATTCAATAGAGTCTGTATAGCTTCACTACAGAACAGATAAAACACAAGTAATGTTAAAATATTGTTTCCTTATAGCTCATGCTAAGCTTGGGCAGATTTAAGCATGTTAGAACACACAGAGGGTTGGATGCAGGTGCAGAGCAAATTCGTCACTTTATTAGGAACAGATATAATATCAAAGCAACAGTTCCCAAAATCGCTAGGCAGAAGAATGGTCAAAAGGCAGTCAGAGTTCAATCACACGGGCAAACAGGGTTATCCAAGGCTAGGCAAAAGATCAAGGTCAAAAACGTTAGCAAAGTTCAGTATCCGTACAAACAATAAATCCAGGGAAAGAGCAGTAATCCAAAATCCGAAATATGTAGCGAGGTTCAAAGCCGAGATAAACAGTCCATATTAATATTGCTTGGTATTGTCAGTACACAGGAACGAACAAATACTTCGCGTTGGAAGTTAAAAACTATTGTCCTTATATAGTGAACTTGGGATTAACAACAGGTGTGTGCCATCAGAAGGCGGGTGACTGTGAGCGTAGGAGTGAGGGAGTGTCATGGGGAGTGTAGGCCGTGGCGGCCATATTTGTAGGCTGCTGTGCATGCTGGGAATTGTAGTTGCGCTCGTGGCGCGACCTAACAAAGCATGACCCCTGTCTTGTCTTGCACAGACAGACTAACTGTATCATAACCTCCTAACTGCCCTGTTATACACTGATAAGTGAATTTATTATAGTTCAGAGTAATTACCATGGCCAGTAGGCTCTGAAGTACATTTGCATATGATTAATATATGATTATAACCATTAATGGTTGACATGATCCTTCAATTTTTAAAAATTTTTTTTTTTTTTTTTAATTTTGTGAGACCAATACGGCCATGGTCATTTGCAAAATCTACTCCAGTGATCTAATTTTTTGCAAGTCATAGAAGGACAAACATATCCACCAGAACCTAAGTGCAATGTTTTACCAACTCCAGCTCTAGTCTCAGACACCCACTGACCTGCACAATTTCAAAGTTTCCTAAATGCCAACGTGCCTGATTCAGCTGATCAGCTTCAGGTGTTTGAGGTGCACTGAGAGAAAGGAAAATCTTGAAACATTGGAGGGCAGTAGGTCCTCAGGATTGGAGGTGAGAACCTCTGTTTTACCACATAATGGAATTTTTATCACACTTAGAGCAATTTTACACTTTTTTTTCCCCAAGCCAAAGGTTGCTTGACATGTTTGGTCATATGTGAAAGTTGTTTTCAAACCCAGGTGTGGTCCAAGTAATCGATCTCTGGTCCACTTGAAAACATTGGTCTGGGGTTCAAGTGAACCATGTGAGAGAGTGATTTACTCCTGATGTACTCCATCAAATAGCGCAATTGATTCAGCTTGTCATGTTATGTTCAGTTTCACAGCATCAGGAAAAGGGTTGTTGTGGGCTGAAGAAGAAGTGGAATATGGGATGTTTAGATATTTAGAGCAAAGGGGGCTTTTGAAAATGCTTTACAAATAATTGCAATTTATATAAACACTCAGGCCCTGGTTTAATAACGTTTGTGTAATGTGTAAAAACGCATGCAAACTTTAGAATATCTGCAAAAAATGTTCAATTTGCTTTACTAACAAGGTCTAAGCAACTTGTCTGTTTTGTCTGTACAAAATGCAGGCCAGTGTGAAGGCAAAATGATTCATTGTGATAATTAAATTTAGTAACTCTAAAAGTTACTTTGTGAATGGTGATTGTGTGCACAAGTTAATGTGCAAAAAGGGCAGATATTGAATTTGTGCAAGCCTGTTTCCATAAGATGCAGACAAAATTATGCTGTTTCCTAAATCATAATAATGAGGCAGTTCATTGAATTATTTTCTAATAACAAAATGAGAAACTTTCTTAAAATGATGACCTATTATTACCACAGTAAATTTGGTATCTGAGGTTTGCACCTCAGATACCAACAGCATTTCAACAGAGCCATTTAAAAAGGTTTCAAATAACAGTAGGCACACTCATGTCATCACTCTTTTATTCATTTATTCAGATTAAGATTTCTAACCATTTTTTGTTATTTTAGTCAGCATTATACTTACATTTCAAATTCAAGATTTCTCTTTGAGGAGTCTTCGATATCAGAACTCACAGCAGCTACTGATTTAATGCACACACAAAACATAATTTACATATTTTTCCCTCTCCATACTTGATGTAATTATCACAACGAATCTTTGTAAATTACCTGCAACACAGTCACTAGTTGTGTGCACACTTTATACAACTACACATGCAAATTTGTGCTTGTTATTTTGGATTATTTTGGAATTGTTTATGTATAAAGCAGTTTATACAATAAATGCAGGATTTACCGTAATCATTGACCAGTGTAGATAAACACATACATACAGTAAATACATAATACATACTATATTAAATAAGCTTTCTAAGAATGATCAAGGGATGTACATATTGTTCAATTCACAATTGTTCTTACAATTTGTGAAGAAAAAAAAAGTTATCTGTGGGAAAACAAGCCTGCAATGATGATGATGTCCTTTCCCATACGTGCCCAGACTCAATCCTTCAATTGAGTATTCGGGCCAAATGTAAAAGCAATCTTGTATCCTTACCTCATTTCATGTAAAAAAAAATTACATAAATTGTGAAATTGTGAGTTCTATTGCTTTCTCTAACAAAACTGGGAAATTCTCTGGCAATAATATGGTTCACAGGGACTGGAGAATGCTAATGAAGCCTGTTATTGGTGTCTTATAGTCAATTAGCATTTTCAAAGTTCCTCACATTCACATAAATACATTCCACCAGAGGGGACATATATTGATCCCTCAGAGCAGACTGAAGTTCACATAAATATTCGACTGTTCCGTGGACTCTCATTTCACGCTTAATGGTTGTGGTTACTGGCTTTTCCAGTGGTCTCCACCAAGTTGATTTAGTCTGACATCCTGATCTTGTAACTGGATAGATAAATGCATTATATATATATATATATATATATATATATATATATATATATATATATATATATATATATATATATATATAAGAAGAAGAAGAAAGTGTATCTCTCTAGGTAATTATGAGAATAAAAAACTATCCTCTGAAGCCGCTGGGATGGTTTGAATCCTGGCTTTGTTGCACCATAGTAAACATTAATGATTTATTTTCCCACTTTCACACACATACACACATGGAGAAATGCAATTTTTCAGTGCCATCCTTAATAGGCCACTTGGTGTGAAAGTGTGTTAAGTTTAGTTTTGTTAGAGTGTCTCTAGTCCACATTGATTTGCATAAGTGTGCTGCTTGCCAGAAGGCTTTTGTAATGTTTCCCCTTGGCCTTGGATGAGCAGGAGCCCTAAACAGATGTTTTGTTAGATGCTTTTGTGTTCCTAGTAGTTCAGAATAACAACACACAACAGGCAACCTGTGACTGCTATTCATATCCCACCACCCACCCCTAAACCTATTAGGGTACTATATATCGCAGTCTCTCTAGATGCAGTTTTCATGGTTTCCTCATCAAGCATGTTTGATATCCTGTCTCTCGCTCTCTCTCTCTGGTAAAATCCACAGAACATCTTCTTTATTGCCTTCTAAGGTTTAACTGCTCTGGTTAATAAAGATTCAGAGCAGCTCTCATATTTAACAGATCATCTGAGAGCAACAGAGACTCAACATTAGGTCTAAAGCAGAAGGATTGACTCAGACCCTGTGTAGATCTTTTCATAGATTGGTCTGTAATTAAATAATAAAAAGGTACAGTATAAGGAAGATAAATGGGACATATTACATCTTCTGATGTAATATAACTGATATGTTTTCAATGACATGGTTTCAGTGCAGACTTTAATTTGTGATAGATGGGTAGAGAGCACCATCCAAACCCCTTCTACAGGCATCTACTGTAACATTTACCTTCAGTCTGAGCAAACCTAAGGACATAGACAATTTACAAAAAGCCTTTAGCAACACCATATTATAATGTCTAAAATGGTACATGAGACATAATTAGACTATCATTACTATATATGGTGGAAAACAGCCAAAGATCACAAAAACGTTTTTTGGCCAAAATTGAGTTTTTTTCTGCCAGTAATACACATTCACATCTCAAATTTAAGAATGAATTAATATTTTTATTTGGGTTATACTGTATTATCATCTTCCTTTGGCTGTCTGCCTGCAAATATCATATTGAATACGGAGCCAGTTAAATAAACACAGTAGTAAATGCAGGCTATCTGCCTAAACATGGCTAAAAAACTTGCAAGATGAATGTCTTGCTTGTATCAAGTTGTTGGCTTACTACGTACTACAGCATATTAGGTATAAGCCCGTTCAGTTTGCAATCAGATACCAGCTGACAAGTTGTTAGACTACATTAAGATGAAACATACAAAGTTTTAAAATGTTTAAATGACCTAATAAAAAGTAATTAAAAGAACAGAACTGAGTGAATGAATCAGTATTATTTGTTATATTATTTGTTATATATATTGTTATATTAATTTAATAATTATTTCCCCACCGATGTTAGTGAGAACAGAGATCAGTCAAATGATGAGTGAAGACAGTGATAAGACTCATGTGTAAACACCGTGAGTGACTTTTACATCATGTGATGATGTGGATCATGCTCTTAATCAAAGTGAGAACTCATTTCTCATTGTTAACTTATAATTCTTTAAAATTTGGCAGTTTTCCATAGGCAGATTAGAGTATAAATGTAGATACAGTATAGATGGGCATCTATCAAAGTAACTGGACTGGAATCTTTACATACAGTACAGTCTTCTCCCTTTTTCATTTGGGGGGGGGGGGGGGGGGGAACCAGACTTGCTAGAAAATGCCAGAACTTTCATTCATTCATTCATTTTTAGTAACCTCTTTATCCGGATCAGGTTTAGGGTGGAACCTACCCCAGGAAAGGGACGCCACTCCATCACTGAGCATAATGCATGCACACACACATTCCCACCCAGGGAGCAATTTCTCTTAGCCAATCCACCTACTGGCATGTTATTGGGAGGTGGGAGGAAACCAGAGAACTTGGAGGAAACCCATGTGGACGTGCAGGTAACATGCACAGAAACTCCACACAGATACTAAGCTCAGGGTCTAACCAGGGACACTGGAGCTGTGAGATGGCACTGTGACACCAAGTATTTAATGTATGGTTGATATTTGGAAAAACAAAACAAAACAAAACAAAAAAAATCAGTTCCAGGAATGTTGCAGAACTACATAATAGAAAATGTCACAATCTGACCATGTGGAGTTTACCCAGGCCAGCATGCATATTTCATATCTTTTTGTCGAAAATGTGTACAATATTGGTCTCCGTTTGAGCAAAAACACTTAATACCTGGTGTGCGTCGTTTTTGTCAAGACGTCCTCTTTTCGGTTTTCGTCGGCACCGACGATATTGTACTTTAAAATGACGTCACGGGGGTGTGAGCCGAAGCAGCACTGGCTGTGCTGTTAGTTGGACGGGGGAGACGAGAGGAGAGAGGAGAGGGAGAGCGCGCGCGCAGAGAGAGAGAGAGAGAGAGAGAAGAGAGAAAGAGAAGAGAAAGCGAGCAGAGCGCGCTCGGGCTGTAACCACTGCGCAATTGCGCACACGCTAAGCGCGCTGTTTTCCCGTCAGCGCGCCTGAAGTGGCGCTCATCTCCCGCCGCCCCTCGCTTTCTCCACCGCGTCACATCACACCTTCTAGCCGCCTCCGCAAACATCGCTGAACTTCATCGACTACTATGTGCTACAGCTGACGTGACGACTTGGTCGGACTCCGCGCAGCGGACGGGTTTTTCCTTCATCTAAATGCCCCCTCGCGCCTGATCTCGAGCTTCCCGTTAATGACAGACGAGCGCACGGACATAATAAAGTGCGCGGTGATTATGCGCGCCACTTGGCGTTTTCACCCTGCATCCAGCATGACGCTTCGACTGCTTCCTGACTTTTCTGTAGCACTGGAGTGTATAGTCATGTTTCATAAACTTCGGGCTAAAGAAGACAGCTTTTGAACAACGTCTGGGGCGCGAGCGCGCGTCGCTGACGCGCATCCTTACTTAGTGAAGAAAATAAGAGGGGAAAAAATCCAAAGCGAGCTTGTTATCTTTTTTTTTGTGCGCTTCCGGAGATCTGGAGGTAGCTGATGCTGCTTGGCTGAAGATGTTAGCCTTAATGACATCTGGACGGAGATTCCTAACTTGAAGGTGTCACAAGAGCGAGCGTCGACATTTGAGGAGTCCATTGTAAATGGGAGCTGGGCTGATTCTGGATCGCTCTCGTGAAATATGTGGATAAAGTGGTGTAGAGAACGCAGGTAATATATACATATATGCATATCCATTTTTTTGTGCACAAATGGTTTTGGTGTTTTAGAGTGCTAAGAAATATAGTCTCATGCTGTTCTGAGTAATGCACAGGAAGAAGAGGAGGAGGAGGAGGAGGCAGGAGGAGGAGGAGGAGGAGGGAGGGAGGGGGGAAACTATGCAATCAAAACAGTTGTACTGTTTCAACGTTTAAACCTGTCATTTTAAATCAAGTCCGTCGTTGTAGTTCACGTGCATGATCTATTCCTACTGGTCGATCTGATCGATCACAAATCCCAGCTGTGATATTGGCAGGCTTATAAGGACACACATCGCAATTACGAAGCAAGCTTTCACGTTCACGCTCGCTGGGGGTCGCCACACAACCGCAAAGCGCGCACGCTACACATCAGCGCTGGCAATTAGGTCGGCTACCTGCTACACACACACACACACACACACACACACACACATATACACACGCACGCACGCGCAGCACAATGCAATTAACTCTATGCCCCGTACTGTCTTTTTAAGATTATTATGTAATCTACTCGGTTCATCAAAAGACAGTGCTATGAAAATTACATTTTAATTATAGGGCTCAAGCTTTATGTCAGCCGCCAGTGGAAAGGCATGCTTGAGTGAGGGAGGGTCAAACCCAATGAAGGTACAAATTAATCAACCCTCAGCTGTATGCGTGAGGTGTGTCTAATCTACATCTAGAGAGAGAAGTGTGCTGGTGTATCACCACCACAGAAACATCAGTTTCTTAGTCCTCTTAAATCTATTCTGTGCTACCAACTTGGTTTACCCAGAATATATCGTAACATATCTTGAGTTGCATGCCTATTTTGTATCTAATGGTGTGCTGGAGGGACAGAAGAAGTGTTTGCTTTTCTTGTTATGGCATCTGAGATAGGAGAACACATTGTGGAAGTGTGTATTTTCTCAGCGCAAACATTATCAGCCCACGCTTGATTTCTGGCTGTGAATACCTGTCATGCAGCTCACAGACAAGAGCTGTCAATTAAATCTAGGAGCACAATCAATTGACTTGATTTGTAATATAGAAATATATATATAACTTCAATGGTGACTGGAAAAATATTGATGGGGGTAGCAAGAGCCATATGAAGCTTATGAAACTTTAAAAAAGCTACAAAAAAGCTGTTATGAAATATTTATTAAGAGGTAGCCTCTCCGTGGCATCCGCTAGACACATTTTTATCTCACTCTAAGGGTAACTTTACATCAAAATGACGTCCACTCAAATAGCATTTGGCCTCAAATGGTCAAACATCCAAATTAAAATAATAGAAATGGGTGTGGTCTGAAACAGGAAGTGGTTTGTCTGTGACCTTGTATAGATCACGTCCTCATCTGTGGGCAGGGTGAAAGGCCTTTCCGTCAGCTGTAGATTTAATTAAGAACATGGTCTTGGGGTCTCCGTGGTCATGTCACTGTCAATATGGCTATGTTTTGTAGAATGAAAAAGGGGGAAAAAGTTAATCCTAGTGAGCACTGTGCTTTGCTAGATAGAGAATATGGTCTAGGATTAGCAAAGCCTAAGCTACTGTATATGATGATATGATATTGATATTGCAATATATTATCTATTATATATTTCATTGTAGGGTGCCATGTATATTACGTGAGCTTAGATTATGCTTTGTTGGTCCCTTCTAAGGAAAACCTGAACGAAACAATATCATGGTGAATTATTTACTTATTTACTTTTTTTTGTTTGTTTATTTAGCCATATCTCTCACCTCTAGGCTTTCCATAGCCACATAATCATTACTCATCAGGAGAAGAAAGATGAATGGTCCTCAGTGGGTGTACAGAGATAAATAAATAAATAAATAAAATTCTGTACCTCATTGATTCAGTCCTTAGAACATGTAGCACACCAAATTGTCTCTTAAAAAATGGGCTTTGATACAGTGGTCTGATGAGGACCTCGCTGTTAAAGCTCTGATCAGAGAGTTATTATTGGTTTGTAGAGTGAGCAGCAGAGTGTGAGAGAGGCTGCCTGCCTACATTCTCCCACAAAATAATTTCGACCATTTAGATTTATGTAAGGTGTTTTTAGTACTAAATGTTACACGGTTAACTAGGCACATTAGTTCATTATGGCATAATGTGGGAAAGAGTGCTTCTAGTGTTATCACTGTCTGATTTAATGTGACTATGCTTTTCACTGACACAAATGAACACTGATATCCATTGTAAAGGTTTTTTTTTCCAATGGAAGATCTGAATTGGCAGTGCAAGACAGTCCAGGTGTGTTACATCCTATTAGACAACCTCTTCTCTTCCAGTATGAGGCAGAGTGGAAGAAAACATGATGTTCCTGCCAGCATTTATCTCTTTAAGGGAGCTACAAGCAAGATATGTGCTTCTACCAGAGTCTAAGTTTGATATGGACTTCAATATACTGTATGTAAGGAATAAAACATGACAAGCCATGTTGTTACAGGAAAATAATCCATAGTGGGGTGGTGTGATACGGTCTGAAGTGAACCAACACAAAGTGTTTTATTTCTCTTATATCACAGTGATTGGCATTACAAGGATTACACATTTTAAGTTATTAATGAAAGACATGTTATGTTTATTAACCATTTATAGTTCCATTTAATGTTATGGAGCATCTGTGAGACAGGTTAGTTCCTGTTTTCACTTACTAAATATAGCAAATATAAACAGGAATTTCTTCACCAGCCTCTCTTCTGACCTAGAGACTCCTGTGGTGGAAAACCTATTGACCGTTGCTAAGCATTAACACTGGAGACTCCTTCCAGAAATGTAAAATAAATGTTCATGAACAGAAGTAAATAAATGTGTACTAACAGAAACCATATCAGCAAGTATAGGCGTTTTCTTTGTTAAATAACAACACATTTTTAAAATCCACTTATTATTATCCTTAGATTATGTGGCACATCTACCATACAAGTCCCTGTGAATGAGTTGTTACTATAGACAGAAGATAACGTATTAGAACAAGTGCATTAAAATAAACCGCTCACTTGAATTACAGCTGGAGCAATAGACAGAGTTGCTGTTATAGAAAATTAATTAATGCCGTCTAACCAATTTAATTCAAGAATTTAACAAACAGTGTTTGATAAATTTGGCATGGGGTCTAGACAGTTAGAAATGAAGATCTGCACTACTGAGACATGTTTTGATGTTCATTTTATGTTTGCAGACTATTTGTGAAGCTTAAAAAAGGCTATTTAAAAGAAATGTTAAATAAATGTATATATAGCTCATTTAATAGCATTGCAGCAGCCACTGCATCTCATTAGCAGAAAACTATCATGTTATATCAGCCACTCTGTAGACTTTTAATGCCAAATTCTTTTTTTATTATTATTATTATTATTATTATTATTATTTTTTTTTATCTCTCTTTCTTTCTCTGCTCATCTCTTTCGTGATATATTTAGTGTAAGCTGATTTTGGGTACTTGTTGCTGGTATAGGGTAGATAGGCTGATAGTAGAGTAGGACAGATTTAGATTGCACACTCTCAGTTAAAAATCATCGCATAACTAGCCCAGAGAGGTTCAGTAAGGCTGAAGTAGTGGTCTGTACAGAAGCTAGTGGAGTACAGAAGCTAGTAGAGGACATAAATGCCAAAATATCTTAATTTGATGAGTTTGAATGAATATAGTGAAGAATTCACAGAATATTATTACTGCTGAAAGTGTTCACCTTGAAAACTATGATACTATCTTATTGAACAGCACAGACTCAGTACCTCAGTAAGGAATAATTGATTTTTTTTTTTTTACTCATTTAACGGTTTCTTTTAATTTGGCGAACTAAAGCAAATAAGTCTTAAAAGCACTTTGGACCAGCTAACTGTACTAATTGACTCCCAGGATAAATTCTGAGGTTTGCAATAGATGCATTGCTTGCATGTTAAGCGGGCACACTTAAAGAGGAAATCTGACATAAAAATATAATTTAATATGTTATTTGTACTGAATTTACATCCATGAATATATTTGGTCTCAAACTCAGCATCTAGTATGCAAATATGTTATACAATCTTTGGGAATCCTTAATGCAAGCAAGGAATCATTAGTAGCCAGTTGACTTATAGTTGAGGTTTGCCAGGTTCAAGTATTTTCTAACAGAATTGGGCTACTTTTGAATTGCTTTGGGCTGCAGGCTGACTTTTTTGACATTTTGCCTATGGCAGATTTACATCAATGTTCTGCAAACCAAGTATGTAACATGGAGCCTTTTTTAATTCAGACACTAAATGCATAATCACTTATCTATGTATATGGGCTGTGATTATGTGCGAAAATCAAAAAAAAAAAAAAAAACATCCAGTGAACAGCAGTCGTGTGGGCAGAAATGGGAGAGTTCATGAGAATCAAGAATGGCCAAACTGGTTGGAGCTGACAGGAAGTCTACTTTTTACAACTGTGATGAGCAGAAAAGCATGTCAGAACGCACACCCTGCCACACATTGAGGTAAATGGGCTACAACAGCAGAAGACTGCATTGGGTTTAGTTTGGAAATCCTGCTAAATGTATTTTTTCATCATTTCACATAAATAGATATTGATAGATTGAATTTGAGCTCTTGTTGCCTGAACCCGCTCTCCCTTTACATGTCCTTCTCCAGCATTTGTCCTTTAATGCATCTTAAATCTGAGGCAGCTACCAAAAATAAGTTATAGTTTTTCTAAATGTACTCCCAGTGTGAAGCAACTCTGCCACCAGTATAAGACATGAGTAGACAACAGCCAAAAGATGGTATTTAAAAAAAATTTTGTCTGGTGTGTCCCTTTAATTCTTGTACTTGCATTCATCTACTGCTGTTGTTCTTGTTCTCTGAACGCACCTGCTGTTAAATCATAATGTGTCCTGCGAGTTGCAGCGATGCCTCATGGGAGCCATAAATGTAAAGACACGGGAACATTGTCCCGAGTGCGTCAGAGAGCGATGGTGTGGATGAGTCATAGTGACTGAGGGGTGCCCTCAGCCTTCCTGTATGAACTCTTTAATAGGGCTGAGGGAGTCTACATATACCTGATTCATGTTGGAGCTTTTGTTCGATCAATACTGGTTCTACAAAGCCTCAGATTTATCCATCACACTGCTACTTCAACTTATCCTTCTGTCCTCCTGGGCTTGCTGTCATCCTCGCTCTCTCAACTCATGTGGAAAGGAAGTGAAAAGGTTTCCTAGCTGATTGTGAACGCTCTCTGTGGGCTTTTTCTTGGAGTCCAACAGGACCAGACATTTTAATTGCAGATATGATGCAAACCAGCGATCATTGTTTATTATAAGTGGGATCTGCTGGAGGCGAGTGGATTGGTGGTTTTTAATAGCTTTGCCATTCACTGAGCTTTTGTACTCTGGCATTTGCGTATGTGTGAGTGTGGGAGTGTTTACTTCAGGGGATTTAAGGACAGTTGTGTGAGGGGATTTGTTGCTGGGTCATTCAAGTGCCTGCGGCTGTTGCTTCTTTTTATCAGTAAATTTTGCTCAGAAGGAACCAGGATGTCCCATCAGTCCTGATGCAATATTCCCTATTCTATTCCCTATTACTATTCACGCCTTATAACAGCTGATCCCAAGCCTGCAGGCCACTGCTGTACTCCGTATGCGCTTGTGTGTGTCTGTGTGTAGGCATGAGTGTATGAAGGCTTGTATATGTGTCCACATGTACATAAGTGTAAAAGAGGATATTTTACATAACAACAAACAAACTAGTCCAATTTTGGGGTTATTTGGGAATTCCCAAGATGATGATTATAATAAGGGTTGTCACAACGGTTTTGCAATTCATTATTAAGCAATGCATTCATCTAATTGCGGAAGTAAATTAATGCTTTGACAGGTGCCTGGTTATTACTCTTGATGTGTTAATATGATGATTAAAGTGTACAGTGCATGCATATTGACTTAATATTTAATAAATAACAAAAGGATTTGTACTAATGCTTGATTTGTAAAATTATGTTTCCATATACTGATATGTGCAATATCTCTAAATAAAGAATGAAGATGAAAGAAGGGGTTAAAATATGAAATAATTTCAAAGTTTGCTTTGTCACATTGTGAGGGATTCACTTGTATAAATACCCTAAAAACTAAAAAAATTTCCCTTAACAATACAATAACTCTTTCTTGTGTCTGAAAACTTATGACTTTTGACTATTTAAAAAAAATAACCCAATAATATCAAGTCATATTTCATTGAATGAATGAATGAATAAATAAATATTTGCTATTCAAATATAAAACAGTGGGAAAATGCTTTAGATAATTTCACTTTAGACAAGCTTTATTAAACCCTGCATATGTACATTATATCTCCCTCAACTGCAATATATTTTAATCAGCATTATGTTTTATGCTGTTTTATTTCACAATTACATATGAGCAAGTTCACAGGATGAGCTCTTTACTTTTGTTTAAGCTAACAAAATTTAGACATTCCAGTTGTTAAAGCTGTTAAAAGTTTGGAATGTTAAATGAACTACGATTAACTTCAGGCTAAACGCTTACTGTAAAAGCGTAGTGTATTTCCTCATTGATAAACACTAACAATTGGGCCATTTTTGTGTCATTAACTCAATGTCAATTGGAGGTCTATTCAGAAATTAGAAATGCTAAATTAGTAATGCTAATTACTTCTTTCAGCCCTAGTGAAGAGCATCTTATTTTTTACACAGTAATAAAACATCACATATATCTAGTAAGAATTAAAGTACTACGGCATCCTAGACAGGTTTAATAAAGCATATGATGCTTTAGAGATGTTGCATAAATAGTGAGTGGGCCATCCGTTAAATAGCTGCCTGCTACATCGTGTCCTGTAATGACGAGACTATGAGTCATTGTAATAAAGCATGGATGGTAGTTGACAGGGTAAGGCTAGCTTCAAGTTAGCCTATCGCTAATTACAACTCAGCCGTACATGAGTAATATAATTTAAGAAGATAATTGCTGGCTGTGTATGACAGTAAGACAGACTGTCAGTATTCCTATATGGGTATAATGGTTCAGTCAGTGTATTTACAGATAAAAGAATAGAATTAGGGTTTGCCAATGAGAATAAACACAGTCATCAGTGATTATCTGAATGAGTTCAATAGAGACCACATGTATTAAGCTTAACCCAGACTACAGGGACGATAATAAAACAATCTGAAGCAGATATATCATCAAGGTTATGCTATTAAAGAAATAAAACACTTCAGCATGTGCTGTTATAAGAAAATAATTAATTTCAGAGTGGTCACAGCCCTCTTCATTGCATTATTGGTTGTTGTCCTAGCAGCACATCCTAACATGCTTTTACTCCTCTTATGCTTTTATTCATAATGTACCACACATTGTACTTTTTACCCATTTATAGTAACGTTTAAAGTTAGTTCCTGTTATATGTTCCTGTTATATGTTCCTGTTATCAGTTCCTGTTATCAGTTCCTGTTATCAGCTCTGTTAGCAGCTATAAACAGTCTTGTCTTTTTTTCCTCCCTCTATCTTGAGGTTAATAACACTAAAATTGCAGCTTGTCATGTTACAGAGAAACTGGAAACCCCAAAGTACTTTGTCCTGAAGGCTTCCCATCTTGGAAAACTGTTGGAAAACTGTAAAAAGTGCTTTCCTTGCATAAATTAATATCTTCTTATAGAAAGCTTCATCATATCAATGATTATGTTTTTCTTTTTTAAATAACAACACATTTTAAAAATTATTATTAGCCTTAAATTATGTGGAGCATCCACCTTACAAGTCCCTGTGAATGAACTTTTATTATAGAAAGAATAATACATCAGAACGAGCACATTGTAAACCTGTCATATGAATTGCAGCAAACACTATTGTCAGAGTTGCTGTTATAGAAAATCAGTCAACATCTTCTGACCAGTCAGATTCACAGTGTTGTAGTATAAACTGGTATAAATAATGATATCATAAAAGAAAAAAAAAACATATTTCCAAGTGCTGCATGTCCTTCAAATTATTTGGCAAGATTTATAAATGACATGCTGGCCTGCTTTTTAAATATCAGACATATCAGGTGAAAATCAGACAAACACCTGCTAACACAGGGTCATTCCTAGCGATGTGGAAACACTGACAAAACAGTGACATGCCAGAAAGTTAACTAGCAATTAAACATAAAATGTTGAGCAAAAATGAAGACACAGCCAGACTCAAATAAGATCTTACAATTGAGGGATTCATACGCAGCTATTACAAAAGGTGCAAACATTCACTGATGCTCAAGAAGGCAACACACTACATAAAGAGGGGGATGTGAACTTTTGAACAGGATGATTGGTATAAATTGTTCATTTACCTTCATTTTTGCTCAACATTTTATGTTTACCTTGTCATACAAGGTGACCTGGTAATAAGGGGATTAGTCAGAGAAGCAATCAAGATGTCATGGGTAACTGTCAACATGATGCTACTACCACCATGCTTCACTGTAATACTACAATATGTGGAAAAGTCCAAGTGGATACATAGGCAATTCACTGTACTTCCACAAAGGATTTTCTTCACACCTCACATTAGGCTCTATGTGTTTTCTCTGCTCTTATAACACCTAATTCATCTCATCACTCAGTTCCCAGTTTAAACCAGTTGTGTTCGAGCAGAGAGAGACACTGAACTGTGTGATGTTGCACACTTTCAGGACTTAATCTGAGAGCCTTGAGCTAAAAAATGAGGTTTAAAGTGATCCTGGTGGCTCTGCATGGCACACTGACTCGGTGAGTACCATATTCTTTTCCTGTAGCTGCCTGAGCGCTGTTTGCTTTGTCACTTTGGATAAGAGCTTAAGCGCACATGATCTTTTGTAATTCCAATAAAGCCATAATTGTACATTCAAACTCAGAGCAGCCAGGGGTAAATCTGGTGGCATCAACAAATTCAAACAATAGCTCTTGTAGCAGCAGCCAGCATTTATTAGGAGCAATCAGAGACTGTTTAGTGGAAAAGGTAATATTTGGATGTAAGAAAATGCACTTTTGCAGCTCGTACAATATGGTGGAAAATGTATTAAACATATTAAATACCTCTTTGTGTGCAGCCTGGAAAATAGCACATTTTACTTACCACTGCAATTATGCTGCAAGGCTGTTGTAGAAAGTGATTATTAAAGGATGAACAAAGGAGCTTTTTTTGGTATAAATTTAAACCCCAAAAATGTGCAATACTGGACTGAATTCCACAACAATAACACAAACATAATAAATACTGTATGTAGCAGATGCTTTTTAAACTTTTATTTGCGTTTATTTCTCATGGGTTATTTTTAACCTTTATTTCAATCATTTTTTGGAAAGTAATTACTTTTTCTACACAAGTATACTATGTGTGTTCTAACACTGATTATGGGACATTTTATGCTTGTATTGTCTCTAATGCCAGAGTTCTGACAGTCAGGTTATCAGAAAGTCCACACCATGCAACAAAGTTCATACCTGTCCTTATGCTTTATGGTAAGTGGCTTTATATGCAGCGTCCACCTTTCTCTTTATGTCCCTCCAGAGTTTTCTAGAGTCTTTAATCAGATCTGCGCCTAACTCCACCAACCTAATACACATTGCAAAAATAACACAGTCCTTCCAGCTGCTATTTAAGTATGCATTGATAAGGCACAATAGCTTAGCCATTAATGAAGTTCACACAACTAATTTAGAGGATTACACTGAAATTAGAAGCAAAGATTAAATTAGAAGCAAAGATTATATATATTTTTCCTAGTAGCTTAAGATATAATTACAGTCTTGTTTAATTGCTTGCTCATGAACAATAATAATGAATCGAGTGTAGTTAGGGCCGACAAGCAAAGGATGAACATGATAATAACATAACCACTGAGGTTTGGGATATTTTGAGTTAATATGGAAACAAAGAGCTAAAATAATTCCAAAATGGCTGGCAGATATCTCTTGGTGACTAACTGATAGCCCATCACTTCTCTCTTCTATTTCAAAACCATGAGGGATTCTGTCTGACCTGAAAAGGCAGCATTTGGGACAAATAGGGTTGTTTCTAACCTGAAAAAAGAACATGTCACCCAAAAAAAAGAGCTTTTCATAAATCCATAGCACTTTTGATCCAGATGGCTGAGTAGATGAAATAGATCCATACTGCATATCTTGTCCATTAAGATTGTCAAGTGCAATCCACAGTTCTGTGAAGGTGAAGCTCACAAACAGTATTAAAGGCACCTAATTGCTATTGATGGGATTTCTCTACTGAAATCTGGCTTCATAAAATGCACATCATGAATGGTTACCTAACTAATTTCCTTGTGGACAGTGAGTGTTACCATCTCTTGAGTCGGTTTTCTGAAATGGAACTAGAATTTCTCTCTCTCTGAGGAGCAGAAACAGAAGGAATCTACAACAGATTGGACCATTCTCAGCATTTTGTTCTCAGTCGTTCATTGGCAATGAGTTGGTATTGCTTCAGGAAAGTTGCCCATATCCCAGTGACCAAACATGAACAGTGCCAGGCAGCAGCTGGAGAGAATTGGTGTGTGTGTTTGTGTGTCAGCTGGAATGAAAATGAGTCCAAAGTGCTGTGTAAAAGTCAGGACAGACTGTAGGGCTAAATGCAGTCAGTTATGCCCTGAGTTGAGGCTGGTGAATGCAAAATAAATGACAACCATGTGAAATGTTAGCCATGCACAGTTTAGCCCTCACTGCGCTTTTCAGTTTGATTTCATACCACACTCCATACCTAATATTAAATGTCAGCTTCAGTGGATATATGCGACATAGCTTGGATAAAACTTGTGAGATTAATTTAATGTGAGCTAATTGAGATTTTATAAATTCCAAATGTGGGACTTGGTTTACGTGGTTATTCAGAGATTAGCAGAGCTTGTTATGATTATGATATTGTTGTTGATGATTGGCATACACCGAATTGTGACTTATTTGTCTTTTCTGTTCACTTTGAAAATATAACCATAACAGTATGTAACACTGCATATACACAGTTTCTTGTAATTAATGAACCTGTAGGTCAGTTTTTCTTTTAGATGAGTACAAAAATCAGGGCGTATATAAAACGTATTACTGCAATACCCAAATATGTTACTGAACAATAAAGAATGTAAACAATTTACTATAGCAAATTGGATGAAAAAGAAAATAATGCGCTAATTTCCTAAATCTACAACACATTTGAATTAGTGGCTACATAAATCCACTAATTATTACTATGTTCCATGTAGATCGAATCCTTTGACTGAGAAGAATGATTAATATATGATTATGCTACAATTTGATTATGTATTTTCAGAAACGAATTGAAATTACACCACAGTGCTGTTAAATTCTCAACACTGATTGGCCGATTTTCTAAAACAACAGCTCTAGCAGTAGTTCTGGCTGCAAGACAAATTACAGGTTTATTCCCTCGTTTACATTTTATGATTTCTATATCAACAGCTCAGTGGTTAAGACGTTGGTCTATTGATCAGCACTGCCAAGCTGCCACTGTTGGGCCCTTGAGCAAGGCCCTTAACCCTCAACTGCTCAGTTGTATAAATGAGATAAATGTAAGTCGCTCTGGATAAGGGCATCTGCCAAATGCTATAAATGTAAATGTAAATACATTATTCGGATGGAAGAGGGTGCCAAGTTTCAGCACAATTTCCGCAACTACAAAAACTGCACAGAAAGATTTGCAACTATCCCAAAAAGGTTTGGCCATAGGAAAAGTTAGATGCAATTTTCTTAATTATCTCAGTCTTTTTGTGGAAAACAAGTTAACAGTGGTGCACATTTCTGATTTGTAGTATACAGTATATCTGCAGTATGTGGCCATTATACACAGAACCTGGCAACCCTGATAGCTTCACAAAGATCAATTTCCCAAAGATGATACTAATAGGAGATGCACTATATTCACGTTTTTTTTTTTTTCTTTAGTAGCCCAAAATAAACACTGAGATCCAAATTGGAAGATATGTTTTACCATATTTCTGTATAAACAAAAGAAATTGGCTTCATACATTGAGCCGCTGCTCCATATCCCACACAGACCATGTGCAGAGCACAGGGCAGTGTATCTAGGACATATGGATCCGGAGTTGAATAATATTACATTCTGCAAATTACTATTTATTGTTCTAATTTATGATAAACAGTGACTTGTTTTTCCAACAGGTCATTTTTTTCAGTGTCTTCCCGAGTTTCCAGGGCATTTCCAGTTTAAATACAAAAACAATGAATATTTTCAGCACTAAACAGATACAGATAATGGCATTGCACTACACCACTATGCTGTATATTCTAAGGCTAATAATAAACAAATCAAAGAACATGGTATTTAACAACAACAACAACAACAACAATGACAAATCTAACCACTGATATAGTGAAACGTAATTTAACATTTCTGGAAGGAGTCTTGGGTGTCAGCACTTTGTAACAGTCAGTAGGTTTCACAGAATGGAGGGGTTAGTAGTTTATCAGCAACATGACAAACTGACATTTTGTATTATTAAATTAAAGAAAGAGAAAAAAGAGAGGCTGGTGAGTAACCTAAGTGATAACTGGAACTTGTCATTCATTAATTAAAAAATAATGTAACTGTTGACAAAGTGCTGTGGTATAAGAGGAATAAAGCACTTTGGTACATGCTATTATTGGAACATAATCAACGTTGGGGTGGTAACAGTAACACACATTTCAGGCTGTATCACAGGACCGTGTTGATTTTTCTTAACGCGTCTGTGTGTTTTATTACTTACATAGACATCACTATCTATGCAGTATCACTATACAGTGTATTTATAAAAAAAGTTAGCGATTGTGGAATTGATCAATCGCAACCTCAAATATCAGTTCAAATAATTATGATAATTGTGATGTGGAATATTTTGTGACTATTTGCACCATCATGGATGCATCTGTGAACGATTTTAAGACTTTTATCTTAATATGAATTGTATATGATAGGTATGCATGGTGGATATCACAGTTTATCGTATAGTTGATTATTGGCACATTCCTGATGTTTATTCTTGATCCCTTTCATAGAGCCAAGGATCACAATGCAACATCCTCCTACACCCACCTCCCACCTGCTATTCCTCCTTGCATAACATTTCCTCAGCATTAAGATGCATTCTCCTTCATTCTCCTTCATCTTGCTCCATATTTTCCTTATCTTTCTCTTTCATTTCTTTTAGTTCATTAATAATGTGGTTGCTCTCTCTCTCTCTCTCTCTGTCTCTCTCTCTCTGTCTCTCTCTCTCTCTCTCTCACACACACACACACACACTGTAGTTTAGGCCATGCGATGGGAGATTTGGTGCTTTAATCCATGCTCGTGTCTTTAATGTGATGCTGAGCAGTCGGATGGAAAATGGAGCCGGTGCTCAAAAGCTCCTTTCCTAATGTGTTGAGCTCTCAGCAGCTCTGCGCCATTTAGTTCAGATGCTTGAGCAGCGCTGACTCCGGGCTCACAAATCCTGATTATTCCGGGTCAGCTAGCCCTTCAAACACACACTCTTCTGCTCTTGCTTTTCCGCTCTACCTCTGTGATCACATTCTCTTCAGGCTTTACATACAAAAGTGGCTATGTGAGTGTGTGCATGTGTGTGCGTTTGTTACATCACACATGCTGCCCTTCACTTTTTTCCAGTGATAGAAAGACATAGCGATATGAATTATATAGAAAACAGAGCAGTGCACAGTTGCCATGGTGATTCCCATGGCATGCTTTGTAAACTAGATCGTTCTCTTTTTCTCGGTTTTTATGCCCCCCACCCTTTCTTTTTTTTCCTTTCAAATGTGGGTTGGTTAAGCTGGCATGGCATGGGTATCTTTTCCTCCCTCCCACCCTCGTTATCTATCTGTGCTGCTCTCACACCCACGCTAAGTGCCTGTGGGTATGATATTCATTTGAACAGATTACAGTTGATGCCTCTGAGCTGTACTGTGTGTGTGTGTGTGTGTGTGTGTGTGTGTGTGTGTGTGTGTGTGTGTGTGTGTGTGTGTGTGACCATGTTCCCTGATTCACTTTCATACCTTAATTTTATGCAGGGGACTAGGCCTATTGTCCAACTGATCACGCTATATCTCATTTATTAACACATGATTTGAGGAATAAACCTGTGTTGAAGTGTTTAATTTTGTCTCTTTCAGTGCATGTGTGTGTATTAAGGATGTAACCGAATACAAGTTCATTAGCCAGATTGAACAGATAATGTGTTGTAAATGGATACAAATACAGATATGAATAGAAGGAGCACTAGGAGGTAGGTTTTTTTTTTTTTTTAGAAAGTATTCCAGAAAAGTTGATCTGGTTGAGAGTAGATCTATGTACCAAGATGCAACAGAAATACCATGTGCTGGCATTTCTGCTGCTGTGTTTCTTTTCAGAGGCTTAGTGGTTAGCCCGCCTGCCTTGCACCTCCAGGGTTGGGGTCTCGCTTCCCGCTTCCACCTTGTGTGCGTGGAGTTTGTATGTTCTCCCTGTGCTTAGGGGGTTTCCTCCAGGTACTCCGGTTTCCCTACAGTCCAAAGACATGTGTTGCAGGCTGATTGGCATCTCTAAATTGTCTGTAGTGTGTGAATGGGTGTGCGAATGCGTGTGTGTTTGTGCCCTGCGATAGGTAAGCACCCCATCCAGGGTGTCTCCTGCCTTGTTCCCTGAGTCCCCTGGGATAGGCTCCAGGCTCCCTGCGACCATGTGTAGTATAACCGGTATGGAAAATTGATGGATGAATACTGATATTTGCAGATACAGATATACACCCTTAATGTGTATACTTCATATCTGACATCTTTATTTTTTGGGTTTCAGCTCTGGTACAGACACTGTACATTATAATTTCATTAGAAAGCTGCTTCACATCATCTGGATGTCACTCTGCATATGGAACCTGTATAATTAATACCTAATCTGTGCCATCATAAGTGCCAATCAATTATTTATAACTTGTGCTAGATTCAATAAACAAATCCTGTCTTCTAGAGAGGCATATGGCTTTGTATGGGGGTGAGAAGAGGGGGTGGGGGGAGTTTTCTGTTTTCTAGTAGTTCATAGAGCTTGTAATCTTACAGAAATATGCTGTGCAGAGACTCGAACAGTGTGGGACGTGTGTGTGTGAAAACAAACTTTGATGCCTAACACGGCAATATGTCTACTTAAAATCTGAGGGGAGAAAGAGAGAGGGAGAGGGAACGAGATACCGAGACAGGCATGCTGGAAGCCATCAGCGCGTCCTCTGTTTCAGATGAACAGCTGCAACGGTTGCCATTTGACGAAGCACTCGTGGTGTCAGGGAAA
The DNA here is from genome assembly GCA_023630585.1 of Cranoglanis bouderius. Classification (NCBI taxonomy): domain Eukaryota; kingdom Metazoa; phylum Chordata; class Actinopteri; order Siluriformes; family Cranoglanididae; genus Cranoglanis; species Cranoglanis bouderius. The sequence continues at coordinate 11,831,240 of CM042556.1, read as the reverse complement.
GGAAAGAAACTGATGATGACATCTTTGTTTCACTTTCTGCTCCTGCTTCTGAAGAGTAGGATTTATATTGCATGGACCGCATGTGATCACTAACTAACCTCTGAAAAGAGAAGAAAAGTGGATGTGGGATTTAGGGAGCAAGAGAAATACAACCAGAGAGATTGAGAGAGAGAGAGAGAGAGAGAGAGATTGTCATACAGGGGCGAATTACATATCATATTCACCAGCTAGCTGTAACTCTACAGAGATGCGTGGCCTTTTGTGTTCACCAGCATTCGCTTTAAATATGGGAGCAGCCATTACTCAGCATAACAATTCATGTTTAATAGAATAGCTCTGTGTGTGTGTGTGTGTGTGTGTGTGTGTGTGTGTGTGTGTGTGTGTGTGTGTGTGTGTTACTATGCCTCCAGGGAAATAGCACTTTATGTGAAACATACAATATATTTTTACAGCAGATCTGATATTCAGTGGCATTCTTTTCCATTCATTCCAAGACTTTGAAATTATATGACTTAAGCAGCAAAAACATATAATTCAAAGGTCTTAATTTGCTTTTCTTGGTGGGGAAAGCATTTCATGTGAGTCACTCATTTTTAAAAAAGACATTTTAAGCCTCTCTGTCCAGAGTAATCATAACTTGACGTAACAATGAAATCATAATTTTATGAGTCACATAATCCATAGTCAACTTCGTAAAACCTGTAACACATCCATCCACCCTCCGTACTGCTTATCCTACATAGGGTCGCGGGGGAACCTGGAGCCTATCCCAGGAACTCGGGACACAAGGCAGGTTGACACCCTGGATGGGGTGCCAACCCATTGCAACCCATTTGCCATGGTCAAAGTCACTGAGATCACCCATCCTTTTTTTGGGGGTGTGGGGGGTGGGGGTGTCGGGGGGCTGTTTGATATGAACATTAACTGAAGCTCTTGACCTGTATCTTCATTTTTTTTCTGCATTGTGATGCTGACACATGATTGGCTGATTGAATAATTGCATGAGCAGGGGTACAGGTGTTTCTATTAAAGAGGTCAGTGAGTTTATTATTAGTTAAATTGCTGGAATAATATGATTAGATTGTGATTATAGTCCAGATGTTCCCATATTTTATTGCTACTTGAGATGGTTGGATTCATTCAAATTCTGAAGTGGTTTCTTACATTTCCAAGCAATCCTTTTATATTGAAGCACCGTTCTTTGAATCTTCTCCACAAAATGCAAGGAAATTGTCTGTAAAAGTTATTAGTCATCCAGGTAATTGTAGTCGTCTATTAATTCTAGACATCTGGACCTGTGCAATAATCATGACAATGTTTCACCACACATCAGAGAGGCTTCATTGCTTAAAAAAAAAAAAAACCTTCATGAATGAAAAAAATCAGACATAAATGTAGGTGTGAAAATAAGCGCAACAAACAGTAGCTTCTCATGGGAATAACTCACATCCAGCACCAACCAACACATTAGCACCAGAATTGCTAAACACATCTCAAATATTTCATCCATCCATCATACACAGCGTTGCACGGAGCCTGGAGCCTATCCCAGGGATCTCGGGGTGCAGGGCGGGGGACACCCTGGATGGGGTGCCAACTAATTGCAGGGCACAATCACACACACATTCACACACTATGAACAATTTAGAGATGTCAGCCGGCAACGCATGTCTTTGGACTGGGGGAGGAAACCGGAGTTCCCTGAGGAAACCCCTGAAGCATGGGGAGAACATGCAAACTCCACTCACACAGGGTGGAGGTGGGAATTGAACCCCCAACTCTGGCCATGCAAGGCAAATGTACTGACCACTAAGCCACTGTGCTCCCCCCACAAATATTTCAATATAAACATAATTTATTGTGTTTCAGGGTGGACTTTTCCTTTAAAGAGCCAATGATATAAGTTTGTACAGACACAAAAGAGTATTAGTTGAGTGCTTAGTGAAGAGGTGGGCTTCCAGTCTTCATTTGAAGACAGCCAGTGACTGATAGGGAAGTTGATTCCACCACCAGAAACCAGTACATGTGATTGAATCTCTATTCTTATCTAAGAGTTCTGATCTACTATACAATCGTCATATTCATTAGGATATCAGTGGCAAAAACTGATCCTTATTTACCAGTCTTTGACTGATATGTTTCATAACACCAAGTGTTATTGTTTCTGTGGTTATCACAGCTTTCTCTTTCGCTAATAATATTAGCAGATCTCGCTGATATATTTTTGTCTGTAACTTCCCTAATGACTTTATTTGCATGAAATGCAAAAAATCCACCAACTCCTTCTTTCGAATTTGTATGGTTACCTCATGATATCAGGTTTGCATGTAAGTGCACACTTTGCATAGTTACTGTTTGAAAGTAGAGTGATTTTAACCATTAGTAACATTTCAGCATGTTACTGTGAGAAAGTGCACAGGCTTTGGGATGATGTTGGAAGTGCATGTAGGTTATCCACAGAATGACACGCACGCACGCACACACACACACACACACACACACACACACACACACACACACACACACACACACACACACATATATATATATATATATATATATATATATATATATATATGTATATACAGGTGCATCTCAATAAATTAGAATGTCATGGAAAAGTTCATTTATTTCAGTAATTCAACTCAAATTGTGAAACTCGTGTATTAAATAAATTCAGTGCACACAGACTGAAGTAGTTTAAGTCTTTGGTTATTTTAATTGTGATGATTTTGGCTCACATTTAACAAAAACCCACCAATTCACTATCTCAACAAATTAGAATACTTCATAAGACCAATAAGAAAAACATTTTTAGTGAATTGTTGGCCTTCTGGAAAGTATGTTCATTTACTGTACATGTACTCAGTACTTGGTAGGGGCTCCTTTTGCTTTAATTACTGCCTCAATTCGGCGTGGCATGGAGGTGATCAGTTTGTGGCACTGCTGAGGTGGTATGGAAGCCCAGGTTTCTTTGACAGTGGCCTTCAGCTCATCTGCAGTTTTTGGTCTCTTGTTTCTCATTTTCCTCTTGACAATACCCCATAGATTCTCTACGGGGTTCAGGTCTGGTGAGTTTGCTGGCCAGTCAAGCACACCAACACCATGGTCATTTAACCAATTTTTGGTGCTTTTGGCAGTGTGGGCAGGTACCAAATCCTGCTGGAAAATGAAATCAGCATCTTCAAAAAGCTGGTCAGCAGAAGGAAGCATGAAGTGCTCCAAAATTTCTTGGTAAACAGGTGCAGTGACTTTGGTTTTCAAAAAACACAATGGACCAACACCAGCAGATGACATTGCACCCCAAATCATCACAGACTGTGGAAACTTAACACTGGACTTCAAGCAACTTGGGCTATGAGCTTCTCCACCCTTCCTCTAGACTCTAGGACTTTGGTTTCCAAATGAAATACAAAACTTGCTCTCATCTGAAAAGAGGACTTTGGACCACTGGGCAACAGTCCAGTTCTTCTTCTCCTTAGCCCAGGTAAGACGTGTTTGACGTTGTCTGTGGTTCAGGAGTGGCTTAACAAGAGGAATACGACAACTGTAGCCAAATTCCTTGACACGTCTGTGTGTGGTGGCTCTTGATGCCTTGACCCCAGCCTCAGTCCATTCCTTGTGAAGTTCACTCAAATTCTTGAATCGATTTTGCTTGACAATCCTCATAAGGCTGCGGTTCTCTCGGTTGGTTGTGCATCTTTTTCTTCCACACTTTTTCCTTCCACTCAACTTTCTGTTAACATGCTTGGATACAGCACTCTGTGAACAGCCAGCTTCTTTGGCAATGAATGTTTGTGGCTTACCTAGTGAACCAAACTGAGAGACCATTTTGAAGGCTCAGGAAACCTTTGTAGGTGTTTTGAGTTGATTGGCTGATTGGCATGTCACCATATTCTAATTTATTGAGATAGTGAATTGGTGGGTTTTTGTTAAATGTGAGCCAAAATCATCACAATTAAAATAACCAAAGACTTAAACTACTTCAGTCTGTGTGCATTGAATTTATTTAATACACGAGTTTCACAATTTGAGTTGAATTACTGAAATAAATGAACTTTCCCATGACATTCTAATTTATTGAGATGCACCTGTATATGCACACGTGTGTGCCTTTCCAGTCTGGTCCTGGTGGGACTTATTGATGTAATTACTGTAAGATGGCTGGGGTTTCCCTCTGATGGTCTTCCCCAGGGCTGAGAACAAACCTTGCTTTCCATTAAGACGACCAAGAAGCTTGTGTGTGTGTGTGTGTGTGTGTGTGTGTGTGTGTGTGTGTGTGTGTGTGTGTGTGTGTGTGTGTCTGTGTTAGTGAGTTGGTAGGACAAAAATGCCCTGCCAATGTAGGAAAACAAAACAAAACAAACAAACAAATATACAAATAAAAAAACAGGGATAACCTACATTGTGCTTATCTTGCCTAAAGTTTTTTTATTTTTCTCTTCATAAAAGTTAGGTTCTTATTTTTTTTAATTATTATTATTTTTTTCAAACCTCTGTTTGAGGTTACTGTGGTGAAGGTTAGGATTAGACTTACATTCTAATGATGAATATGAATACATTATTTGGACTGAACAAATACAGATATGAATGGAGCACTATTATTTTTTTCCAGAAAACTTGCCACATCTACTTGAGACTAGAAGTGTATATCGTGGTAGGTTTTCCTTTAATTTTTCCTTTCGTTTTCCTCAGTTGCACCGGAAAAGGTTTTGTATGACCCCAACTTTTGGGGTCATATACGACGTTTGTAGGACAAACAAAGGCTATACGCATTAACATGCATGTACAAGATTCATTCATTCATCCTTAGTAAGAAGTCACAGGCTGTGCTGATAGTGCTGGCATTTCTACCTCTGGGTTTTCCCCCCAGAGTTTTAGGACACGCCTACTTTGGATTTAAATATAGATACTAATGTACAAATGTTTGGAGCACTAGCTACAGATACAGATTGTGACATTGTTTGACACCCTTAAAACATACATACTGTATATACTCATCAAAACTGAATGTATAAAACCATTTCTTTGTGATTATTGAGGTTAAGGTTATGGTTAGATTTAAGATTATCTGTAGAACATTCGTATTACATATAGGCAGTTTCATAAATGTACGTACTATTTGTACTCTGCATATATAATCCCATGTCTTGAAATGTGTGTGTGTGTGTGTGTGTGTGTGTGTGAAAGTATGCGTATGCTATCAGCAAAGCACACATTCATATCTTATCAGTGTTTGCTGTCAGAGATCTTCCCCGTAAGCTGTCATTATACATAAAACAAACACACACGTCAGGCTTGTTGTCCTTTGTGATTCACAGATTCAATGATATGAGACCTACAGGTCACTGCACATGTACTGTATGTAGCCATAATTCCAGAATTCTAGTCTCCCACTGGACACAGTGACCCAGAAGGTCTCACCTAGACTTCCTCACAATCATAACTACAGAACCTTTCTAACCTGATCCACTGATGTACTGTATGCTGTAATTGTTATGGTGACTGCCATTACACAATTGCTGTTATACAAAGAACTTGGAACTGAGAGCAATTATTGATTATAACAAGGACAAATGCATAAATTGATGTTTACTTATTATCCTTTGTGCTTGATCAAATTTAATTTATCATTAAAATGAGCCATTAACTATTATCCTATACCAATCAGCCATTACCTCTATTTATTACTTTTTTCTTTATTTTCAAATTACACTTGGCAGAAAGAACATCGATCATATAGAATAATGGTGGAGCTTCGTTTCTGTGATTTCTTAACATGCGTAAGCAAATACAATCAATCTGAATTGACTGTCAGATTAGTATAAATGATTGGTACAACAGTATATGATTAAATAAAGTCTATTAGACCATGAAGTTTATTTCTACCTATCTATAATTATCTCAGTGATCAAGTTTGGCCCTTTTAATAAGGTACCAGTGTTACATCAATATGAGGTCAGTATATGAAGTGTTACATCAATATTAGGTCAGATACCTAGAACTCTCATGGGACTAGGACATCCTTACTTGTTTTAGTTATATACTCACTCTTTAAGTCAAGTCAAATGGGTTGTATTGACATTCCTCCTTATAAACTGCATACTATTTCATAATACAGTGGCACGGTCCAAGGACTACATAAAGTGCCAATACACAACAGTGTCAGATTAGTCTGTAAACTGTAGTCTCTACAGTATCATGCAATGTAAGTAAAAAAGCTGTCCCAGTAGCAGTGATGCACAGGAAATCTGTCCCAGTAGCAGCAGGATTTAGAAAAATGTTGGTAGTAAAAGGTTTCCACTCAGAGCATAATAGCATTGTCTCTGAAGGCATAATGCAGTCCATGAGATAATGCTCTCTTTTTTAAAGAATGGTTTATATTGTGGGTGTTTGTAAGGGTCTTGTTTAGGATCTTGATTTTTATTACATAACAGAAAAATTTGTAATCATGAATAGGATGGGGATGTAGAGTTTCAGAAATGAGAACTTGTAAAATGAAATGTTTTATAAGGATAGGGTCATTAGTAATAAAACATTATGCACTATGTGGAAAAATGTCAAGCTGTTTTATTGTCAGGTTCTGTATGGTATTGATATAATTGTAATGCCTAGGTTGAAACGTAGCCCAACATTTCAATTATCAAGTATAAAGGATGCATATTTCTATTAAATTATTCGTAATTATATTAATTCTCATATTTTGGCTGATTCTTGTGTCAGTGTGTGTTCTTCTCTGTAGTTTCACATTAGGTGGTTTCATATGGGTGAAATCAATAAATTTAAAATACAGTTCAAAACTACTCTTGCAAATATAATTTATTTGAAAATTTGTTTGAGTAAATGTACAGCTGTGGCCAAAAGTTTTGAGAATGACACAAATATGAATTTTTACAAAGTCTGCTGCCTCAGTTTTTATGATGGCAATTTGCATATACTCCAGAATGTTATGAAGAGTGATCAGATGAATTGCAATTAATTTCAAAGTCCCTCTTTGCCATGAAAATGAACTTAATCCCAAAAAAACATGTCCACTGCATTTCAGCCCTTCCACAAAAGGACCAGCTGACATCATGTCAGTGATTCTCTCGTTAACACAGGTGAGAGTGTTAACGAGGACAAGGCTGGAGATCACTCTGTCATGCTGATTGAGTTAGAATAACAGACTGGAAGCTTTAAAAGGAGGGTGGTGCTTGAAATGATTGTTCTTCCTCTGTTAACTATGGTTATCTGCAAGAAAACACGTGCAGCCATCATTGCTTTGCACAAAAAGGGATTCACAGGCAAGGATATTGCTGCTAGTAAGATTGCACCTAAATCAACCATTTATCGGATCATCAAGACCTTCAAGGAGAGAGGTTCAACTGTTGTGAAGAAGGCTTCAGGGCGCCCAAGAAAGTCCAGCAAGCGCCAGGACCGTCTCCTAAAGTTGATTCAGCTGCGGGATCGGGGCACCACCAGTGCAGAGCTTGCTCAGGAATGGCAGCAGGCAGGTGTGAGTGCGTCTGCACGCACAGTAAGGTGAAGACTTTTGGAGGATGGCCTGGTGTCAAGAAGGGCAGCAAAGAAGCCACTTCTCTCCAGGAAAAACATCAGGGACAGACTGCTATTCTGCAAAAAGTACAGGGATTGGACTGCTGAGGACTGGGGTAATGTCATTTTCTCTGATGAATCCCCTTTCCGATTGTTTGGGGCATCTGGAAAAAAGCTTGTCCGGAGAAGAAAAGGTGAGCGCTACCATCAGTCCTGTGTCATGCCAACAATAAAGCATCCTGAGAACACTCATGTGTGGGGTTGCTTCTCAGCCAAGGGAGTGGGCTCACTCACAATTTTGCCTAAGAACACAGCCATGAATAAAGAATGGTACAAAAACATCCACAGAGAGCAACTTCTCCCAACCATCCAAGAACAGTTTGGTGATGAACAATGCCGTTTCCAGCATGATGGGGCATCTTGCCACAAGGCAAAAGTGATAACGAAGTGGCTCGGGGAACAAAACATCGACATTTTGGGTCCATGGCCAGGAAACTCCCCAGACCTTAATCCCATTGAGAATTTGTGGTCAATCCTCAAGAGGCGGGTGGACAAACAAAAACCCACAAACTCTGACAAACTCCAAGCATTGATTATGCAAGAATGGGCTGCCATCAGTCAGGATGTGGCCCAGAAGTTGATTGACAGCATGCCAGGGCGAATTGCAGAGGTCTTGAAAAAGAAGGGTCAACACTGCAAATACTGACTCTTTGCATAAACTTCATGTAATTGTCAATAAAAGCCATTGACACTTATGAAATGCTTGTGATTATACTTCAGTAACAGTTAGTAACATCTGACAAAAAGATCTAAAAACACTGAAGCAGTCGACTTTGTGAAAAGTAATATTTGTGTCATTCTCAAAACTTTTGGCCACGGTTGTAATACAGATGTACCTTACTTCTTAGTGTCAATTCCTTCTTTATTACATTATAGCTCTTGGTACTTAGCTGAGAATCATTCATTCTATTTTCACTCAGTCTATTTAGCTGTTCACATGTGTGTTTTTGCTTTATGGTTGTAATATAATGATGTGACCTGCACACACAAACACACAGACATGCAAGTCTTAAGCATGAGGGAGGGCAATCTGGTAATGTACATGGGTAATGTGATTTGAGTGACACTATGATTTGTTATCACCTCCCTTCAGAGTGCATTTTTTGCAGATACACATTGATTCATCCATTTTCTGTACCAATTATTCTACATAGGGACCCTGGAGCCTATCCTAAGGGACTTGAGGCACAAGGTGGGGGACACTCTGGATGGGGTGCCAACCAATCACAGGGCACAATCGCACACACACACTCACACACCCTTTCACACTCTACGGACAATTTAGAGATGCCAGTCAGCCTACAACACATGTCTTTGGACTGGCAGAGGAAACCGGAGTACCGGGAGGAAACCCCAGAAGCACGGGGAGAACATGCAAACTCCGTGCACACCGGGCAGAAGCGGGAATCGAACCCCCAACCTCGGAGGTGCTATTTAATACGTATATTGAATTTGCTTTATCATAACCAAACTTGCTTTATTCTGTTACCATAAAAACTCTTTCTGTGTTACAATCATGTTTTGGTTCATGTTTCTGTTTCAAATGGTAAAGTAGAAGATTTCCTATGGCCATGTTCACACTTGAGCTAATGCTTGTAACACCTATAATCATTAATTCAGGCTTCTGTTTTTTTTTTTTTAATTTTCTTCTAAAACATTTCATGATCATGGTCATTATTAAAAATAATGCGCTCTTTACAAAAGCCTCCTTTATTAATACTTTATTGTTATATTGCATATATTATTATTATTTATACATTTTAGTCCGTGACTGTTGCAGCCAAAAATTATTTTACTTGATTTTGCTGTGGCTTTTTTCAAAAATTTTTTGTGCTTTTTTTTTTGTTGTTGCAGAAAACTACTTGAATTGGCAAAATTGCAATTGCACGAATTTTTTTTGCATGGTCTTTCACAGTGATGTTTGTTGGTAAATGAGACCTTTTAGGTGTACACATGTGGATGCATGTGAATCTAAGAGGGCTTTGGCTGAATGCACATTGTGATGAAATCTCTTGGCCCAAATCTGTGGAAAATTTGCGGAATTGCAAGCTCCTATGAATATTGCAGTGTTTATTTGTTTTTGTGTTAATTTCTACAGTTGCAAAATCCTGGAGGGAGTGACATTTATATTAAAAGCTTTCTGCAATATATGTAGCTAGTACACATCAGCACACATTTTTTGTACATGCTACTTTCTGTGGATCAGTACTAAAATCTAAAAATCTAAAGGAGAAAGACATTAAAAAGAAAACTACAGAGACTGTATGTACATTTAACAAACCTGGGATTTATACCATATTCTGAATTTTATTAAGCAAACATCCTCAGATTAGAAATTACAGTCCCAGGCAGCAGCTTGTACGTGTTTGCATCTGTCTCTGCTCAGCTCATTTTATTAATACCAAGCAGACGACAGACTGCTTTTAAATATTAAATATTAACTATTCACGTACAACATCTCTAATGCAAATATGTCTTATGTAAAGTAGTGGACGATAATTACCCACTTTAGGATAGATCGACACAGGTGAGATATAGGAACTGAGGGGAACCACAGAGAGTGAAGCACGTTATAGAACAGTTCTTACAGACTGAACTGAAAGGGAATTACATTCCTTCCATGATGTATCAGCTCTCAGATGAGCAGTTGACTTAGGGTCAGACCCCATTTCACTTACCTTAAACATCACAGCTACTTTTTTTAAATGAGCAGATGGATGAATATATATATATATATATAGTACATAACTATATAAATAGAAAGAGAGACAGTCTGAGACTTTCTATTGTAAGAAGGGTTGATAAGTTTTTCAATTAACAATTATCGGACATTATTATAATTAATAACATAAATGATGCACTAGTCCAGTGGAAATAAATATTCCAGACTGAGATAATCTTCTTGTTTCCATCACTGAGTTTAGAAATAATGATTTATCTAATATCTGAATGAATTTTATTTGCTGAAATGTAGTGTCCATTTGCTAAAACTAAAGCTCCTTTGATGAGAGAAACACAAAAGTAATACACACACAAAATGTAATAATAGAAAAAAAGTAAGTATTAAATTATAAAGGTTAAATAAAGATGAAATATACAGTATGTACAGGAAAGGCAAATGATAGATGGGATATTCAGGGTTTGAGGAGATATAAAGGGAGATGCTGCTCCCATAAAAAGACAAATGACAAAAAAATACATCCCCCTTTTTAAAATTGCCAACCGTTTTTCCATTTCCAGGATTCATGCCATTATGTGAATTCATTTAATATGTCTGTTATAACTATAATTCTCGGAAATGCAAGTGAATAATAGACTTGGTATAATAGATTTTCCTTATGCTACTATATTTTTAGGCTGCTTGGTTTATATGTCATGCTCACAGTGCTTGCATCAGTATTCACAACTCGCCTGCATACCTTATAAGCATCTGGGAGATTAAAAGCGACATCCTATAGATGGCATGTCTGAGCCTAAGCATCCCTGCCGGACAGGTTTCCATGTCAACTGTTAAAATGGTTTAATGTTAATTATTGTGGGACATATTTGTTACTGTGCAGCAGTATAGAAATGCTAAACACATAGTCATGCACTGTTTGTTTCTTTTTTAAAGCTTTCTGCTGTCATTGTGATTGTTGTCATGAGCTGCATGTTGAATCGAACACAATGAACTTGCATTTAAATGTATTTACTATTCTCAAGTTCTTGCACACAGGTCAAAAGTTTTGAAATGTGAAAGCTACATGTGAGATGTGTTTTTAAATATTCAAACATTAAACTTTACAGGGAAACCGATTAGTTTTAATACTCAAAATCTAAATACTAAATAAGTTTGCCGTTTGAAACACTGCTCTAGTTTGTTTTGCCTATTGAGAACACTGTGTCTCATTGCGCTGCACTTCCACCACTGTTGGAAATGCAGTGCGTTGTATGGACGCATGATATGAATTGCAGCCATCTTGTGTATGCATAGTGAACATCAAGTATATGTATAAACACATACCTACTGGTTCATTTTTTCTTGTTTATGACTAATATGCTCACTTTTACTTGTGAAAAGGAGTTTGGGGACATTTCAAGTGCAATTTTTGACATTGAATATTTGATATTAAATAAGTAATTATAATTTGATAGATATGATGAGCAAAGATTTATCTTGTTGAATGACAGTGATCAGTTTCCCTGGCTCTTCTTGTTTTTCAGCTGCTGGAAATTTCTTTAGAGGGATGTCCTGGGTGCCATTCTAATTCACACCTCTAAATGGATTATTCATTAAAGATAATGTTCATAACATGTAGATCATGAAATTGATACATGGTATGTTCATCAGTTTCACACAAAATGTGACAACTCCCATTCTGTGTCAACAAAATGTGACAACAAATGTGGTACATGGTATAGGGTGTTATAAGTCTGCAAAATTCAAGAATTTCAACATTAAAGAAGAATTAATTCTGCATTAAAACCTAATTTCTTGCTGTGTGTGCTGTATGATTAGTATGCCAGATCAAGCAAGCCCTTTTGTGATGCTAATGGCTGAGACATGAACAGTGCCTGTCAGACAAAAGGGCAACGGAACTTTGGCAGCACCTGATAATCATAAGGGTGCAGCTGCAGGGGGATTACTTCTGAGGGGCTGGAGCACTGGATGAGCTTCTTGACTGAGTGAGCTTAATCTTGGTGTGGCAGATAGCTAGAACATCAAATGCATCTGTTGAGCAAAGGGGCACTGGGGCACCTTTTGCAGATCCTGGTGACCACAAGGGTGAAAACTCCAGGGGGCAACTTCTGAGAAGCTATAGCAGGGGGTGAGGTCATACAAAATTACTTCTGAATTGTTGAAGTGGCATGCAACAGAGCAATAAACACTGTAGAACTCGTATAGAGCTCCTGGTTTGGACCAATAAAATGGATTCTTCTATTGAGCTGTAAAACAGATGGGTTACTCGAAGAAGGTTTCAAGTAGATCTCCTTAAATATTTAGAACAGTTAAACATCCAAAGGACGCTTGGATTTTTTGGTTTATTTTCTTAGGGAGCCTTAAGACAAATGGGTTACTCTAAGAAAAGGTTTTGAGTAGACCTCTTCAAGAGCACAGTTAACTATCCAAAGGACACTTAACTGAAAACCCATTTTTCCAAGAATTACATAAACGACAGATGCTGGAAAACCTGTCATTTTCCCCCCTTTTTGTGTGAGAGTGAAAGTGGCTGTGTGGTTGCTAATTCCTTTCGCCTTTGACCATTTCTGAAGGACAGTCTACAGATACATCTGGATGAAGTAGCTACACCACTGATCAGTAAAATTCCTCTACATTTAGAGTGACTCAGGCTTCCTCAAATATACAGTCACAGCAGCAGAGGCAGGAGTTGTTAGTGGATATTGTGAGTGCTTTTGAAATAAATCATCTCTGAGCCATGGTGCCAAACCTTGAATTTTACTGTTGGGGTATATTATAGATCAGGCATTAAACTGATCACAGCAGCGGAAGGACACCGTGCCATATGTGATTTTATCTCTAAGCGTCCTCACACTGTTTAACTCTAAACAGTCCTCAAAAGTGAACTAGACACATTTGAGGCAAAGACATGAGGTAGAGAACATGAACACCATCAAAATATGCCCTACTATTTATTTAAAAACAAAAAAAAACAAACAACAACAAAAAAACAGACAAGCAAACCAGGTTAAGATATTTTGGGATTCGTCTGGTGTAAAAATGTGCCTGTACCTTGAACAGAGTGTCGGTGCACAGAGTTTCACTGTATAGCGTCATTTTGTAACTGGCACTATACAGTATTTTGTATTTATTTATTTTTATTTTTTTTAAGACTGAGGGTTTTTGATAGGGTTACCAGGTGTCTGGTTTTAGTTCGGACAGTCTGGTTTTGAGCTCTGTTGTCCGGTTGGCAGTTTTACGTTAAACGATTCCGTTTGTTGAAGTATTGCTGTTCTATCACTGTTGCTATGATCACTCTCTTTCTCTCATATATATATACTCACAAATATTCCACCAATCACAAGTGATCATGTGACCCCACATGGCATCTCAAACCGCATACTTAATAGCACCATACTTAATAGCACATAACCAGTGGTGCCATTGCTGTTTTAAACATACGTTTTAGCCCAGTACAGTATTATGTGGTTTGAGACACAGCCTGTGTAGGCACATAAGCAAAGTTAGGTTATGTTATTGTGGGGTTTGGAAGAAAAAGGTAAGTGAATCCATTATTTTCCAATTACAGCTACTTTCTAAAAGCAATTAAATATGCATAGTCATCTGTGTTATGCATCGGTTAGTCTACAGAAGACACAGTGAATAAAAAATAGGTTTTTAAACAATTGCAATGTCAGCACAATCTTCCAACTATTTTAAATTGTTCTCTATCTGTTTAAAACCTTTCTAAAACTTTTTGAAAAGTAAGAAAAGTAAACTTTTCTACTGTAAACTTTTTCTGCTTTTCTGCATGTACACTTTTCTAGTGGCTACATCTTCACTAAAACAGAAGAGCGGCAGCTTGTTTGCCTCCAAAACACCTGCTGGTTACTGTAAAACCCTGTCTATATGCACACTAAATCGAAATGTACTGTATTTGTGGCTATGTGTTATTCCTCCTCGGGATTGGCAGGTCTAAATTTGCTTTGGTGTTCTGAAGCAGATATTATCTGGGTGACTTGTAGCATCAAAAGCTGTATCATGCTGTCTTGCTTTCGTCATGTTAAATGCATATTAGTGCCATTGTGTGATACCCCAGCCCCCCCCCCATCCTGCCCCAAAACCACCACACACACACACACACACACACACACACACACACACACACACACACACACACACACACACACACACACACACACACACACACACACAAACACCCACACACATAAACAGACAATGTTTTAGCCATAGCTGACAACCCTAGTTTCAGGACTTTTCCAGAGCAATTTGATGATATTTGAGGGGAAAAAAACAAAAAAACTTGCTAGTAAAGCTAACTACTTTTCCTTCCCAATGTTAAAAAAAAAAAAGATTAGGGAGATTAGGAAAGTGATGACAAGTCTTACAAGTATTTCACTGTGATTATTTTTCTGACCTTTGTGATGAAAAGGGGAAATACAAATGAATAATTATTAGAGTTCGATTCGCTAGAGTTAGTGAGTCAAGGAGCAGAACGAAGCATAGCTGTAAGCAGTAGACTGTGACACCACATTAGGAATACAGGGCGACTATAACAAGCCTATTTCTGATCCTCTGGAATGATGCACACCTCTAAAACATCCTGTCTCTCATCTACTCTCTTCAAGGTGATGCTGGAGGGTATAGGATAAGTTTTGTCAAGGTGCCCCAATTAGACTCATAGCTCTTTTTCTTCTTCTGTCCAGTTTCATGGCTGCATTGAGACCATTGGGACTCCTGGGATGCAGAATGTGGATCCTCTTAACCCTTGTCCACCTCACTATGGATCTCTCCATGGGTGCTCCAGTGGGGACTGGGCTTAGGCTGCTCCCTCGGTCACTGCCTCGCTTACGCCCTCGTCTTCTCACCCGGGATGCACCCAGTGGTCCGCACTTGAGGACTCTGGGTACCTGGCAGCGTGGTGTCTCACATCCTGTACCATTACTTGACCACCGAGGAGGAGGAGGAGGAGGAAGAGTGGGGTTAGGGTCCAAACCACGACCACAGAGGCACAAACGTCATCTTTGTGAGAACTGTACCTCCAGTTTCCCTGTCTCAGAGGGAGGAGAGTCGCTGGAGTTTCTGGAGGGGAGTAAAGCCGACATTGTGCAGCACTTGTTGCGACAACGTAGGCAGTTGAAATGGGATAGTTATGACAGTTATTCGCAGGAAGGAAGGACCACTACAGTGGCAGGATTTATTGACTGGGGGCCCACTGGGACGGATGATGAGGTGGAGCATGAGGTGAAAATTATCCCCAAGACCACGGCCACTACAGAGGCCACCACCACCACTACTACCACCACTACAACTACCACGACCACACGCAGCCCACAAAGGACTCATGCAGTGGTCACCACCGCCCGTCCAAGGAGGCTGAGTACCACACAGCCTGCTGTTAATCTTGGCGTGACCGCCAAGCCACAGAAGCCATTTGGAGATACACCAGGTAAGAGCATATACAAAGTTACACCAAATTTCAGTAGGTGCAACTTATAAAGATATTGTACTTGTATCTTTTTCAGGTATCATAGCATTTAGGTTTGTTACTGGACACTTCTACTGGGTGATAACCTTAGCTATACATGATATGTGTATAGACTATTATGGCTGTGCAAGCTAATGCTAAATATGGTTAATGATACCATTACCCAAGATTGTACAAGGTTTTACAAATTTCTAGACACATACAAATCACAAATCATATCCATAACCCCAAAAACTATTATTTATCTTTAATAATTATGTTTAGTTTAATAATTTAGTTTAATCAAATTACACTTAAGGTAAGACACCACAAGCAAAAATGATTATATTTCTAATTGTCAATTTGTAGATTTCAGGATCTATAACTTTTTACTTCCACAATATGTAAAAAGAAATTGATCATTATTTATATAAATATTTTATTTCTATACAGCAGTTTATTTTTTATCCATTAACTACACATAAACAATTTTTCAAGTAGAGGTTAAATAGGCATTTCCACATGCCTAAATCATGTCACGTCATTGAAAAGCTTATTTCTTAAAATATGATGTTATGTATTCCATGTAAAAATATTTCATTAGATGACAAATTGACTAGTGCTGAAAGATTATCTGTTTCCTGGATTCTGTTTAATTCTGATTTCAAGCTTACTGGCCATTTTTCACAGCTTTCAAACGAAAAACATTCACTTCATTTCACAGACCTTTTTGAATAGTTTTAATTTTAAGTGTCATTTTATTAATAAAACTACATATCAGTATTTTGATAACTGTCCATTGGGTGTGATTTACCAACAGAACAACAACAAAAAAAGATATTACAGGGTTGCCATATGATGTAGTTTCCCTGTGTAGTTGTTTAAAGGCTTTAGGCCTTGGCTATATGATAGCCAGCCTGTTGATCCTCAGGCTTAATGCCACCTCAAGAGATCTATTACCATGAACCACATGAACCCAGTAAAAATTGGCATCATATTGAGCTCAGGCACAATAGCCAGCATTTCTTGTGCTGTGTGAAGTATGTTGGGGAAATGGAAACAGTTCTCTGTATTGCTTAAGTTGCTAAATCTCAAAATGCAGTTTGTCTATGAAATGTTTGATCCTGAAAACAGAATTAAGTTATAGTATAGACTGATCCACCTGCACTGCTTGCACACAAGTTTGTCAAGAGCTATTACAGCCCTCGCGTTTACTATATATTGACTGTGTATATGATTTCAAGATTATATAATATCTTCCCAGTTTGCAAAGCTTTTACCCAGAGAGCTATGATTAACAAACACACAATGCATAAAGATGGAAATGAATGAATGAATATTTGACTTTAGATAAACTGTCTGGCATGGAATAGGTGATAATACACACATCAATTCTGAGATGAAAAGCACAATATAATAATGCTCAACTTATGAAAGTAATATTGTATATGCAGATTTAAGAACATAACCATATTAAGTCCTACAGTATACTGTATATTATGGTATTATGGCACAGCAAGCAGAATAATCCAATATTTGCAGCTAAATAAATTTGCAGTTTTCTCTCCTGAGAAAACCATAGTACAAAATGTACAGAAATATTGTCTACAATTGAAACTTTTCTATTGTACGCCTCCCTGCTTTTTAGTAACTGCAAGAAATGCCTAGAAATGTGACTACCTTACAAATTAATTTGACTTTAATGGCCCTAGATAGAAATGTGACTGTAAGGATCATCAGAATATATTTAACCCAGTAAAACCATATTAAAACTTATTGCTTTATTTTACAGGCAAGATTTAATTGCATTTGTAGGACTTTGTAAGGCATTCTAGGTATTATAGCTATATTTAGCATATAGCTATCTTTTAGCATTTGAATAAGCCACTGGACTGCAGTATGGAACTTGAGGATGAGTGCCTCCGGCCGTAACTGAGTAAAGTGTTTCAATATGCTGGAGTAAGAAAAGACTTGTATAAAATGAGGTGTCTCCTTTACCTCCCTAGAAGGCATGAACTCCATTTAATTTGAAAAGGCATGCTGAGGTAAGTTTTGGTAATTTCCAAAATTACTGCTCTATATTTAAATAAGTTAGCATGTTTGCTAATGCCAATTTAGACTAGCAACATATTCTATATGATTCCAACATATTTGGCTAGGCAGCGTCTTAATTCATTCTTAATTCATTATCAAACTACGTAGCATTTGTCATGCATATGATAATCAAACATTTTAGATTGTAATAAGTTACTTTTCACATGAAAACATATCGTTAACTTAATTTCATCAGTTACAAACATTTACTTTCATATACTTTCACTTAAGTATAATGTCTCAGTATATTTTCCACCTCTGAGTTAAAGCTTGTCAATATTTTCATTGCTCTGGAAGTTACAAACTGCTCCGTTAAGCTTTAGATTAACACCATGAAAAATCTGGTGACTCTTACAAGTTACAGTATCAGAGACACAAATACATTTCAGTTTTGTTTTCATTTTCTTAATAACAGAATCCTTTTACAGAGATGTATCATACAATTCTCTTTAAACTTCATTTGCCTGAGTTATTATTGATCATAAATAATGTTTCAACTTACTACAGAGAGAGCCTTTTTATTAATTTACAATTTTTATACAGAAACGTGCGTGCATGTCAAATCAACACAAACAAGATTTTTGTTTTTCTTTGGAAACCACCAAAATCACAGCATAATGAAATGTAGTGACACCACAGCCTGCTGTGCTGATTCTAGCAATTTCAAAAGACAGCAGCTGACATTGTCATTTAATCAACGTTCAAGGATGCTTAGAAATTGCATGCATCCATTTTCTGCTGAATTTCACTTGTGTTCCTCTTAAGGTCATGGAGCAGTTTTACTGCACACAAGCCTCTCCATCAAAAGGTAACATTTGCCAACTCCCAGTACAGATTTTATACAAGGGTTTGATTCTGAGGTGTGACTTAACAGCAATGTATCATGATGTATCAGCCATTTTGATTGCGACTGGATAAATATCCAAGGTTGCAATGAAGAAGAAGAAGCCTTTTTTGTTACATACACATTACAGCACACTGAAATTCTTTTTCTGCATATCCCAGCTTGTTAGGAAGCTCGGGTCAGAGCGCAAGGTCAGCCATGATATGGAGCAAAGCAGAAAGGGTTAAGGACCTTGCTCAAGGGCCCAGCAGTGGCAGCTTGGTGGTGCTGGGGCTTGAATCCCCAACCTTCTGATCAATAACCCAGAGCCTTAACCATTGAGCCACCACTTCCCTTAAACACAAGTAATAGCGTTACTTATTTAAAACTGTATCTGTATTAAGGCTATGATAAATTTTGAAAAGGCAACATACAGTTGATTTTTCAATTTTTAAGTATAAACTTCTTAAGTCATCCTTGGTGTTTGTCTGTTTACTGATTGCCTGACCTTTTTTCTGCTTTACGGTTATTGCTTTCTCCTTCTGGTTTGTCTGCTTTGATTACTTTTAATAAAACCCAAACCTCCCCCTGTTTTGTCCTGCCTGTGCTTCATGACAAAATAATTTGCATCCATGCAACCCAAGTTAAGTGAAAGTGACATGTAAAGACCACTGTATGGTAACCCATACTTGGAATTTGTCCTCTGCATTTAACCCATCCAAGTTAGTGCACACATTAGAAGTTGTGAGTAGTGAACACACACACACTACAAACCATGAGCACACCCGGAGCAGTGGGCAATCATTTTTGCTGCAGCACCCGGGGAGCAGTTGAGGGTTAAGGGCCTTGCTCAAGCGCCCAACAGTGGCAGCTTGGCAGTGCTGGGATTTGAACTCATGATCCTCCAATCAGTAGCCCAACTTCTTAACCACTGAGCTAACTTGTAATGTGTACTAGGCTATCAACTATCAGACTATCAAGAGCAATGCCTCTCCCACTGATCCACCTACAGTAGACGAGTGATTTTGTAAAAGTGAAAGAGCTTGGGAGGAAGCCAACAGACACTTGGAACCATCCAACAGAACAAATCTGATGACAGATGCTGCTGAAACACCTACATATGAACCAGGGGTCTGCATAGGGCTATATACTAGAGAGGTCTAGATATGGCTGTAGCATTTGAGCCAGGTCTTGGAGATGTTTTCTGTATTGACTTGGACTTATTGGCATTTGTTCTTGGTCTTGCAAAATATGATCTTTGTCTTGACCAATAGTTTGTAAAAAATAAAATAAGGTTCATGTAATCTTCTAGTTGTAATCAAATTATATTTCTAAATTTATTGTCCAGAATGATTCCGTAGGATTCTACTGCAATTCTCAAGAGAATCATTTATGAAATTGAAGTAAAGGCTTGGCTTCAAAAAGGATTTAATAGGTTTCAGTCTTGATCTTGACTTGGTCTCGCTTTCATTTGAACTCAATCTTGACTTGGCCTTGATCACCTTAAGACTCTTTCCTGACTTTTTCTCAGCTTGTCTTCGTCTTTGACACGATAATGGTGGTCTTGACTACAGCCCTAGGTCTAGAGGTGGTCAAAAGATTATGCCCCAATACATCACCCCTTTAAGATCACTTGACACATTTATGAGGCATCATTTCACTGCTCAAACCCATAGTCCCTGGACCATTTGCTTGATTCTTTGCTTGAGTCTCCCCTCATCTGGATGTACTGTCTCCTGCACACGCCATGTGGACCATTCTTATCTCTTGTCACCTCAGGGGGCAGTTGCAATATTTCATAGACTGGGAGTTTGGTCCTTGCTTAGGACATCCTAGACTCGGCACTAGTCAGGCTCCTCATCCCAGACTCACACTCAACCATTGGAAGTCTTGCCCCAGATTCCAGTCTGTGGCGTTACTGAGCCTTTCTCATTGTATGCCTGTTTCTATGGTTTTAACCTTAGTCTATTTAATTCTTCATTCTGTCTCCCCTGGTGCTCACCTGTTTGCAAATCAGCTCACCTTCTGCCTGTTTATGCTTTACATTTACTGCCTTCCCCATCTGGTTTGTTTGGTTTGAATACTGTTAAAAAGCTTAAGCCAGCATCTGTGTTCTCTCTTCTGCACTTCTAGACACATAGACTTCCAGACAGATTTTTGAATTTTTATTTTTTTAAAAAACATTTTCATTTAAATTGCCTCATTTTAAATACCCTTTTTTTAAGGAAAATCTAGCCAAGGAAAAGGTATAAGTGAATGGGCAAATGTTTATTATTAAATATTTAGGGTGTTGAGAAATGTTATAAATGGTGTTCTTGGAACAAACTAAATACAATCTAATCACAAAAGGCCAACATCTTTCTTAATTTATTTAAGTGCAAGTTGCACACCACATTTAATCTATATTACTGTATATACGTATAACATATTTAGTCTTTATACGTTTATCTATAGTGCACCTGTCTTTAATAAAACATTCATTTTGAGTCTCATTAGGATCGGAGAGCGATCAGTTCCACATCAGTTCCACATATATATATATATATATATATATATATATATATATATATATATATATATATATATATATATATATATATATATATATTGATACAAATGGAATTCTGTTTTCAGAATTTAATTAGGCTAGATCGGTCTAATGTACAAGTGGTACAGTAAAAAGAAAGCTCATTAAAACAACTTGAGTATTTGTTCTCAGATTTGCAGTCTAGTCATGTTATTTTTATACAAATAAAAGTGCGAGACAGTAACACAGAGGAACAGTATCACTAGTAAAATTTTAGAAAATCAGTAGAGCACAGGAGGCTCCCATGTGTCAGCATGTATTCTATATGTATTCTGAATAACTTATGTTTTTTTGTATTATGAAGGAATACATTACTGAATACAGGTGCATCTCAAAAAATTAGAATACCGTGGAAACGATCATTTTTCACCCGTAATTTAATTCAAAAAATGGAACTTTCATATATTCTAGATTCATTACACATAAAGTGAAATACTTCAAGCCTTTTGTTTTAATCTTGATGATTACGGCTTACAGCTCATGGAAATCAACAATCCAGTATCTCAAAATATCAGAATAAACAATTTATAATTCAGAAATGTTGACTTTCTGAAAAGTATGTTAATTTATGCACTCACTACTTGGTCGGGGCTCCTTTTGCATGAATTACTGCATCAATGCGGCATGGCATTGAAGCAATCACCCTGTGGCACTGCTGAGGTGTTATGGCTGCTTGATAGCAGCCTTCAGCTCGCCTGTATTGTTGGGTCTGATGTCTCTCATCTTCCTCTTGACAAAATTCAGGTCAGGCGAGTTGGCTGGTCAATCAAGGACAGTAAACCAGTTACTAGTAGTTTTGGCACTGTGGGCAGGTGCCAAGTCCTGCTGGAAAAGGAAATCAGCATCTCCATAAAGTTTGTCAGCAGATGGAAGCATGAATTGCTCTAAAATCTCCTGGTAGATGGCTGCACTGACTCTCGACTTGAAAAAACACAGTGGACCAACACCAGCAGATGACATGGCACCCCAAATCATCACTGACTGTGGAAACTTCACACTGGACTTCAAGCAACTTGGATTCTGTGCCTCTCCACTCTTCCTCTAGACTCTGGGACCTTGATATCAAATGAAATGCAAAATTTACTTTCATATGAAAAGAGGACTTTGGACCACTGAGCAACGGCGTTTTGAGTAAAAAGGTGTTTTGAGTTAATTAGCTGATTAGAGCTCTTCTCAGGTCGACAATGCTGTATTATAAATTCTTTATTCTAATATTTTTGAGATACTGGATTTTCCAATGAGCTGTAAGCCGTAATCATCAAGATTAAAACAAAAAAAAAGGCTTGAAATATTTCACTTTATGTGTAATGAATCTAGAATATATGAAAGTTCCACTTTTAAGGATTAAATTAAATTAAGGAAAAAAACAAACTTTTCCATGATATTCTAATTTTTTAGATGCACCTGTACATTTAGGAAGATGTATTTTGCTATCAGTACTTTTTCAGAGTATTCTGCTGAACTCTGTATATAGCTAGCCAGGTATACAATGTGTGTGTGTGTGTGTGTGTGTGTGTGTGTGTGTGTGTGTGTGTGTGTGTGTGTGCTTCTGACTTTAGCACTGGGAGCTCATATTGTGGATGCTGCCAGATGGAAGTGTCAGACAGTGTGGCTGTGATGATTTAAGCCTCACACATACCTGCTGTTCTCCTCACTGAGCTCTTTATCACACCACCCATTCCTTTTCCTGGTCTATAGGCTAATTACATATTTTGTAAGAAGTTAAATTATGCATAAATCTGAAACAAAGTGTGCTTAAGAATTAATGATAATATTAAAGAGTTGGATAGGATTCAGAAGGGTACTTTATAAAATACAGTGGAATTATGCTTTGACATCTTGATGACTCTACAGGGGATTATCCAACCACAGGATGAGCATTATAATAATTATTATAGACTTAAATGACCCATTTAAAATTATCCTATAATGTGCTAATCTTCTTCCAATAGCCAGCCATCAGTGAGTGCCTTTGGTCATGGCCAATCACAAAAAAATGTTTGGCAGACCTGAACTGTCTCTCTGAAATGTAATTGTTCTATTTGTGTTAATTCAAAATGCCAATTTAAGACAATAGATTATGTCTAGTCACTATTGGAAGGCTGTATAAACGTCTCAGCTTCAGACTTCTAAATCAAGAATATCAGAGTCAGTTTAGGGGCCCTTTTGGGACTCTTTATTATCATGACATATTCAATACATCATATCATAAATGCAGCCTCTTTAAAAGATGTCAGTCTAAGAAGACACTTAATATTTGCTAGATAAGCTTTCAAGGCAGTGGAGAAATCAAGTAGTTGTGTCCTGGGTAACTTTATTATGTGTTAAGTAATACAATTACAGTCACTTGAGCACATATCTGACCACCCCCTTCTGTCTTCCAGAGAACCTTCTCTGTACATTAATTGAATTAAGCAGTAAAGCCTTTCACACTGGAGACCAAGGCATTCACATTAATTGACTCTGATCTCTCCACTCCTTCTCAGCTCTCCTTTATGTGTTTCTCTCTGGCTCTCTTTCTCCCTTTTTTCTCTCTCCTTTTGCCAGCATTAAGTGCTTTGGATTGCCATGGCTCAGTGGAAATCAACTGAGACTGACACATTGACATCAGCTTTAATTGGCAATTGCAAAGCATCAGCAGGTGCAATAAGAGGCTTCCTCTGGCCAGGTTGAGAGTGTGGGAGGTACAACAAAGAGAGGAGAGGAGCAGTGAGAGAATGGAGTGAGGCAGAGAGAGAGAGTGGAACAATAAGGGGTGAATAAGGATAGGTAGACAGAGGTTGTGAGAAAAATATGTCTTTAATTCAATGTATAGGGTAAACAAATGTGGTAAGAATGAGTGACACATGTCTGAATTCTTCAGTCAGGGACAAGGGATGTAGCCATAGTCCAACACTGTTCAATATTTACATTAATTAAGTTAGTGAGACTGAGATCCATTTGGAAAAATGTCCAGATTCCCCCTACAGGAAAGGGATGTCAAATTTGTGCCCTATTCAGATGACCTGGTGCTGCTGTTCATTGCACCAATTGCTCTAGGCCCCATTTATGCATGACATTTTTACATCTCCATACTCAACTTAATTTAATTAACATAGTTGGCTAAGCAATGCTCCATCTTGCCATCAGAGGTGGGCAGTAATGCTCATTTACTTTGTTATAGTTACAAGTACTAAATTAATTGTTGTTCTAAGTATTTGTAAGAGTAGTTTTAATGAGTACACATTTTGCTTTACTAGTCTATTTGTAGTAAAAACCTTTCTCTTATTTTACTTGTCTCTGAGGGTGAGCTGATCATGATTGATTACTGTGGGCAAATGAAAAAAAAAAAACACATCAGAAAGCTTAAATTTTATGATAAAATTATGATGGATTTTCTTTGTTTAAAGTGCAGGCTAATCCAGCAGGCTAAGACCATCTTTACAACCCACCTGGAACATCTGCAACCTTGGGACTGTTAAGGCCAATTTATACTGGATGCACTTCTGAAGCATTTTTTTTTTTTTAAAATTGTGCCATACGCAGCAGTTACACTTACTTTTTAACAAACGTTTCAATCCACATCAGCTGCGTCAAACTCAAGCCCATGTGTCACTCTGACTTTGGTTTAGGCTTCATCTCTTTTTTTTCCCCCCACTCACATGCATATGTGAAGTGTAAAGAATCCACATAACCATTGAAATCACATTTTCTATGTACTGTTAACTTTATTTAAAATCATTATCTGCAAAGATGCCACAACTGTGCAACCAATAGAATCACCAGTTGAGTTTGTGTAGTAATGATACTCATGAATAACTAGCTAGCAACATTTTTATTGAGCTGTTGTGCTTAAACATGTGTCTGGATTTAAAAGGACAATTGTGACGAACCACTCCTACGTCATAGCTGCAATGCGTCAGGTGAGAATTCAGGATTAGGCTAGTACATTCGACTGATAGCAGCTTTAGAACTGATCTGTTTCACTGTCAGAGATACAAAGCAGATACAGATTCTGACCAAGTACAGGTTCAGTGCTCACAGTCTCACTATCCACAAGGGCAGACAGAGAAGCACCTGGTGTGGCCCATAGGGGAGTGTGTGTGTGTGTGTGTGTGCGTCACTTCCTGTTTCAAACAGAGTGTGTTTGGGGGGGCATGCTTTTTATACAAGGCTGCAAGGACAGAAATATCAGACAGTTTTGACCTTGTGGGGACATTTAGCTGGTGCCTATGAAGCAGAATGCAACTTTTATTAAAAATATAAGGTTTCCTTTTGGTTACTGAGGTTAGGGTTAGCGTTTGGTTTAGATGCAGGAATACAATTAAAGAGCTATATTAATAATTATGTCAGTGGAAGGTCCTTACAAGCATAGTAAGGCAAACGTGTGTATGTATGTGTGTGCTCAGTGCATGACAGGTAAGGTCAAGAAAGAGCACACTTTTTTCTTACTGTGAAATAATTAGAAACATACAAGAAAAGTTCTCACTCAAATTTCAAGCAAAACAAGGAGTGAAGGTTAAGATGTATTGAAGGCAATACCCTTCCCCTACAGCTCTCCTGCATTAAAAAAAAAAAAAAAAAAAAAAAAGCCAGGGCTGGCTATCTTTCTTTTGAAGGTCTGTTGGTTGGCAAGATTTCTATCTTGTCTATTCTTTCAGACAAATGGGAGAAGGAGCTTTTCAAAAGTTACCCTCCACACACTGACAGATAACGGTGCTATCCAATTCCAAATAAAGATGGAAAATGTGAGCTTTCTCTCCGTTATAAGGAATAAAGTGCTGGAGGCTCAGCCACATGCAGTGAGAAAATCAGAGCAGATGTAATTTGCTTTAAGATGTAGTTTTCTATCTGTGTGGCTTTTTAAACTGCTTTTAAATTCATAATTTATTTCTCTGCAGAGGCTTAGCTGAATTGTTTGTTTAAATCTCCCAGAAGTTTCAATGACTGTGGCCTGTTAAGAACATTTCTCCGTTCAAATGGAGAGATGAGGGTTTTTTTTTTTTTTTTTTTTTTGGATCTGATTAGAAAGGTAGCTTAAAAATATGACTGATAGTGAAATGGGATCCTAAAATCACCATATTAGAATCACACGTACAGTATATGCTTGCTTTTGGCAAGTCATTTAAGCACAGTTCAATTCGACCCTTATGCCCTTGAAGTGCACATGGGGAGTCTATAAGCATTTCCTGAAGCTAATAATTTTATTATAGTGACAGAGAGATTGAGAAAGAGGGTAAGAGAGAAATCTTTATAGACCCCCAGATCTCATCAGAAATTATTCTGTCACTTTATTCTCCCACAGTGAGTCATATTTTCTTGCACTATAAAATTTCATCATTCGTATTAAAAAGTAAATTGAGTTTGGAGATTACTGGGGAGAGAATCTGCAATGCCTGTCACAGGCATTTGGATCAGAGTAAGGTATTAAAAAAAGCCAATCAAATCTGGCTGATGCATAGAAGCTTATTGTGCAAGATTTTCTTTCATTTCAGTACTTTTTGTCCTAAACTGCTAACATTTATGGAGTTACATCAGATTCATCAGGATTGGAACCTGAATTTTCTTTGAATTTTCACATGAATGTAAGGTTCGGAATTTTCTACTGCTTGGTTTTTAAATCTTGAACTTGTAAGACCTGAAATAAGTGGAGACTTTATATAACAACAAATTACACGTGCATTATACAGTATTTCAGGTATCATGAATTCAGGTTTGGTTGAATCTAACACCATATTATTTACAATACTTGTTAAGCTACGTGGAAGCCAGTATTCCTTTTATTCTAGGCTTTTCTTACACCTGATGTGGAAATCCATAAAATTGTCCTTAATCATATCCATACTTTCCAAATAAGCAAGCAGAGACCAGAACCAGAAAATACTGTACTATGAGTAAATGCAAGGTGCAAAACTGTGCAGAACAGAAGCATGAAAACAAGGAACTCAGAACTCCAAAAATGGAGTTATCTAATGCAAGACTTTGCAAGGGCACAACAAGCAACAACATATTTAAACACTGACTGTTCTATTATACATAACTACAAGACAAAGGTGAAACTGATTAGATGCATGTGAGAATAGTTTCCAGGGGAGCTGGAGCAGTACAGACTAACACTACTATTGTTTAAGACTACATTTTTTTGCTTAGGTTTTGGTGAGTTGAGAAAATTATGCTTAAAGCAAATATTTTGGTAGTGATTTCAACCATCCACCATCTAAAATTTCGAAGCCAGATTTTTCACAACCACATGATTCAAAGGATCTGAACATTCTACAGCCTGGATTTCTTAAGGTTGCTTTTTTTCAAGACTTCAAGTCACACCATGACAGAGCCACCTCTGAGATTCATAAAATGTGCAGACAGGCATCAATGTGCTTCTTACCATCTTTTCTTCTGACATACTGCCACCTGAAACGACTCAAGATTTTCTGCCTTTAGTTACTGTGCTATGCTTTATGGCTTTTAGAGGTCTGTGATCTTTTTTTTTTTTTTTTTAACTATGCCTTTCTACAAAAAATGTTACTTCGATGAATCATTCTCTACAAGGACAAATTGTTCTAGACTTCATCTCAGGGATTAAGCATTGACTTTGGTTCCAAACCCTAACTGAGGCACCTAGGTATTCATAATTACTACCCAGTATGCTCATGCAGTATATTTGCTTGATTCCACCACTAGCACACCAGGTGGAATCAAGCAAATATTTTTTTGAATAATATGTGCTTGTGGTGCAATTTAACATTTGTATTTGTTAAGATTAAAAATCAGTAGGCTACTTCACACAGGCTAATAGCAGGGGCACCTCAAGCAGACATTTGAGAGAGAGAAAAAAATGGCATTTATCTTCCAATTTAACAAAATAAATTTTAAAAAATCATTGCATACACAGTTTTTTAACAAACACACACAGTCACTGCCTTGATCAATTGCTAAAGTGTATTCTAGTGCTGTATCTACTCGCTTAAGGTTTCTTTTAAATGGTACTTTGGATTATTAAGGTTTTAAACCTTCTGTTGTAGGGTTCTACATGCATCTTTAGCCAGATTTGTGTAAATCATCAAAACTTAAAAGAAATAACCCTATCTAACCAATGCACATTTTTAGGAAATATAACATTCCAAAGATTTCTTTTGTTTGCACCTCTGGGGGAAAGCTTGAACAGAGAATTTTCTCTTCAGATGGCTCCCAAACAGACGTCAGAAAGCATTTTTCTAAGAGTCAGTGTTTGAAGTTTGTTTGGTCCAATGTCACTAATGCGCCTCTCATTCTAACCCCTTGTACATAGTATTATAGCTCTAAAATCAAAGGCCATGTACGTGTTTTTTAGGGCTATGCTTTAGTAAGTACTGCTTAATCAGTCTGTTGTGCCTGGTCTACATTACCAAACTGCTCAACATAACTGCAAACCATCTTCATTACAGAGGTCATTTTCTCACTCTTTTTCCAGACAAGGGGCCGAGAGTTTGGTACGTGGAGCGTGAAAGCTGTTTTTGAGCCCAGGAGTGGTCAGTTTTCTCCTTGAAAATGGTGGTCTTGAGCTTGCATCCACTGAACCGTGGTGTGGTCCACATCAGTTATGTAAGCTATTCGCCCTCACAGCTACATGCTGAGTAATGTTATTAGTTCAACTTTCACTTCACTTACTGTATCAAGTTTCATGATGGCAGGTAAAGTGTTGTTATTGTCAGCAGAGGCGACTGCTTTATTGATATATAAAACCAGGCTTTCATAGGATCAGACTTTCAGAGGACAAGAGCACTGTAATTAGTTCATCTTTGCGATGTGAGTACTTGTACTGAGAACACTGGGAAAACTGCATGTCGCGTGCTGGCCTGCATGGCTAAAAATCTTCTTCCTCGTTTGCGGATATTCATACACAGTGGTATACCATCCATCCAAAAAGCTCTGTTTTTCACCACTTGAGTGCTGGTACCAAAGGAAATTCATAAAAAAAGACATGGATGAACATGGTGCCTACCATTTTGTAAGCTAGCATGTACAAAAGTGACGTACAGTATTGTGCAACTGATCCGAAGTTCAAAAGGCATTCTTCTATGTGAAAGTAAACATGGAATTATGAGCCCCTCTAAATGAAACCAGAACTGGTAGAAGTATTTGGGCCAAGTGTGAAAATGCCTTTACTCTGACCTTTAATAATAGTTTGACTTGAGAGGCAGGTGCATAAACTCAAATGTGTAAACGCTAGTGTGTCCAAGAATCATAGATAGAGTTCATAGAGGGGGTCAAAATACCGGCAGATAACATCAAACAAGGATAATCTATAATCTATGTCGAGGAAGTGCAATAAAAACAGAACTCGGAAAAAGGCTCAGATTTAAAGTAACTAATTGCACAATGGGTTTTCATGAAACTACAAAGACAGAGCAGGACACAAATGGGGAAACCATGACAGTGTGATAGATCTACCATCTAACCTATATGAAACCCATATCAAGGTCGAGGAATCTATCTGACTTAGATAGTCTCCATGTTCATTAACTTGATTGCTCACAATCACAAGACATGCTATGTCAGCTTGCCATGTGCAATGCATAGTTTTGTCAAAAAGATGTGTAAGCTGTATAAAAGATCTGTCAGTAAGCTCTATATCTGCAGCCTATTTGTCCCACAAACGTGTTACTTTTTTTAAGTGTCCTATTTCCACTACACTGTCCTTTTGACATTTCTGTGCCTGCCTGTTACTATAGATAGGCAACACTATGCAGTGTTTTTTAGCCTTGCACCTGTAATGTCTTTCTGAATGGCCCTCTAAAATCCCTGTTCATCTGTGCCATGCCCTGAGGGTATGTATACTATAGGATGGGAATGGTGTGGCCTGTCACCATCACATCTGCTTTTAGCTATAGAGCTGACAGCAGCACACACCTGCAATTTTGGAGTAATGATACTCGAGTTGTATCTCTGTCCCACAGGTACAAGTGCTTTTGTCCTGTTTATTGGCAAAACTGCCTGGGAAACGAATACTATCACTGCATCAAATGCAAGGTGACTGAGTGACGTGGCAGAAGAGCAAAGCTGTCTGGAGCTGCAGAGCCAGGCTTCTTCCTTATCTGGGAATGCAGAATATCATCATTGTTTCATGAAATGCATGCATTTTCAAAAAAAGAGGCAGGTTTTCAGGAACAAAATCCCACACAACAGAATTTAGACATATTTCAGCTTAGACATAAAAATGATCTTGAAAGGTAATTTTCATATTTAAAATGGACATACAGTATATGGCTTGTACACAGCAAATATGGACGTTTCTCTTTTTATTCCTTAGATAAAGCCACCATGAATGCTAAATATGAATATAAAATAGTTTGCCATTAGTAGAGACCAGTATTACTAGTTTCTATCAAAATCAGCATGTTTAATACTTGTGCTGTATATTTAGATTTTTACAACTGCCCAATCCTAATATTTGTTTTAACAGTAAATCACATACCTGTCAGTAAACAAAATGTATGTACAGAAAGGAAATAATTATGGATGGAATAACTTGCTTTTATTGCTTTTAAATATAGCCGAGAAGAGAGTTTAAAATGAAGAACAAAGAAATATGGGAGTTGGACAAACAATGGTGATCAGTCATTGGCTATTGGGAACAATGGTGATCAGTGATTGGCTGTTGGGAACAATGGTGACCAGTGATTGGCTGTTGGGAACAATGGTAATAAGTGATTGGGCGTTATGAACAAAAAAACACTATATTTGTTGCTTGGCTCTTGAACTGATGTTGTTAATCTAATGAAGTTGCTAAGCTGGCAACAATGACGCTGGCAGTTTAATAGGAGATACAGAGTTTTAATGGACATTTCAAGACAAAACAAGTTAAACAAAACTGTGAAAAGTTTGACCAGGGATATTTTTCTCTGACAGTTGGTTTCAGCGTGTAGTATTTACCTCTCCACAGGCTCAGACCAAATGAAATGACACATTGCCCTTCTCTTTGATTCTGTAAACCAGGGAGTAATAGACATACCAGTAATAGTACCAATCCCTCTTGGTATTATATGGCTTTGTCTCATGAATGTGATGGGCTACTTATGACGGCTGGGGAATGAGTCCCCTGATAGAAATCGATAAGTGGAACAAGAGGTGAATCAGCCTGTTAGATTTTGAGCGTTGTTCAAGGTTGAGTGCGAAACACAAGTCTCTGGCATTCCATCGTAAAACAAGACTCTCTTACCCCTGGCTTTCTGCATCCATCAGAGCATGAAAGAGGAAGGAAGAGACGTGAAGATGCAGACTGTCTTTATATCAGCACAATTAAATATAATTAAAAATATATATATATTAAAAAAATTGCCCAATATCTAATTCAATTAGTAATATTATGCATAGTTAGCAGTAATTATAAAACTATATGTAATGATGACAGGCGTGAGTTCAGGTGAAATGAGCATATGATTGAGTGCAAATGTTTGCACCCCCTCTGTTTTTTTGGTAAAAATAAGGAAAATGTACCTTTATTTTATAATTTATTTAAAAGAAATACATTTTCAACTAGTTAAAGATCCTGTTAAATATAGATGTGCAACAATTATTGGCACCCCTATGAGTTCATATGAGAAAAATATATTTGAAATATAAACCCATTGATATTTTACAATTTTTTAGTACACCTGGGTGACTAGGAACTGGTAATTGTTCAACCATGACTTCCTGTTTCACAGGGGTATAAATATGAGGTAACACATAGGCCAAATTCCCTTAGTCATTCATAACAATGGGTAAGACCAAGGAATATAGCTGTGATGTGCAGCAAAAGGTCGTTGAGCTTCACAAAATGGGAAGTGGCTATAAGAAAATAGCACAAGCATTGAAAATGCTTTTTTCCACCATCAGGGCAATAATTAAGAAGTTCCAGTCAACTGGAAATGTTATGAATTAACCTGGAATTGGACGTATGTCTATATTGTCTCAACGCACTGTGAAGAGGATGGATCGAGTGGCCAAAAAATCTCCAAGGATCACAGCTGGAGAATTGCAGAAGTTAGTTGCGTCTTGGGGTCAGAAAGTCTCCAAAATTACAATCTGAAGTCACCTACATCAGCACAAGTTGTTTGGAAGGGTTTCAAGAAAAAAGCCTCTACTCTCATCCAAAAACAAAATCAAATATCTTCAGTTTGCCAGACACTACTGGAACTTCAAATGGGATCAGGTTCTATGGTCAGATGAAACCAAAATAGAGCTTTTTGACAATAAACACTGAGGTGGTTTTGGCACACACAGAGAGGTAGCCATATGGAAAAGTACCTCATGCCCACGGTTAAATATGGTGGTGGCTCTTTAATGTTTTTAATGTTTTTCTGCCAGAGGACCTGGACATTTTGTTAGGATACATGGCATCATGCACTCTATCCAATATCAACAGATATTAAATGAAAACCTGACTGCCTCTGCCAGAAAGCTTAAAATGGGTCGTGGTTGGATCTTCCAGCAGGACAATGATCTAAAACATACATCAAAATTAACACAAAAATGGTTTACTGACCACAAAATCAAGGTCCTGCCATGGCCATCCCAGTCCCCTGACTTGAAACCCATAGAAAATCTGTGGGGTGAACTGAAGAGGAGAGAAAATTTTGAAGGATCTGGAGAGATTCTGTATGGAGGAATGGTCTCAGATCCCTTGACATGTATTCTCCAACATAATCAGACATTATAGGAGCTGTTATCTTGGCAAAAGAAAGTAGTGCAAAATATTGACTATATATAGCACACCTATATTTAACAAATATATGGACACACCTGTGTTTTGTTTGCAGTTGTTTGGTATCCATGAGATCAAAGTATTTTTGTGAATTTTTTTTAACAAAAGATCCAAAGGTTAAAGAATAAAGACAATTTTTCACAGCCTTCTTTGCTCATATTTACCAAGGGTACCAATATTAGTGGAGGGCAGTGTGTAACAGATATGTCAAGATGAACTGGTGATGATGGGCCAAGCAATCTGACAGGGTTAGAGCAGATTTGGCAGGAAATCTCCTTAGAGGATATGACATATATTGGAGACAGTTAAAAGACAAAAGATAAGCATGCTAGTTATTAGAGCATAATTGTATGATGCAAACTGTTTAACTGATATAATTGTTATTACTCCATTATTAATATTTTAGCATACACTATTTGACCATTTTTTCTTATGTTATTCATGATGAAGAAATACTGTATCTGTAAAATGTAACCACTAAATGTTTTGTTGCTATAAAGTACATGCCTTTGTCTTATTCAAATGTATGCAAATTGTTGCACTCAACTGTATGAAAATTCTGCAATATAAATGTTTTTGAAAAATATTGTACCATCCAAAAGTATTGGAACAGCAAGTCCTTTTTTTTTTTTTTTTTTGGTATACACTGAAGACATTTGGGTTTGAGATTAAAAGATGAATATGAGACAATAGATCAGAATTTCAGCTTTCATTTCCTGATATTTACATCTAGATCTGTTAAACAACTTAGAACATGGTACCTTTTGTGGCAGACCACCCAATTTTTAGGGGAGCAAAAGTACAGAAAAAAATGGAACCGATAGTCTTAAATTTAATTAATGTAAATAACATTTAATATTTGGTTTCGTATCCCTTGCTTGCAATAACTGCATCAAGCCGGCAACCCAGTGACATCGTCAAACTGTTGCATTCTTCTTTTGTGATGCTTTTCCAGGTTTGTACCACAGCTTCTTTCAGTTTTTTTTTTTTTATGTGTTTTCCCTTCAGTCTCCTTTTCAGGAGGTGAAATGCTGCTCAATTGGGTTACATCTGGTGATTGACTTGGCCAGTCTAAAACCTTCCACATTTTCCCCCTGATGAAATTCTCTTTTGTGTTGGCAGTGTATTTTGGTCATTGTCTTGCTGCTTGATGAGGTTCCTCCCAATTAGATTGAACACATTTCTCTGTAATTGGCAGACAGAATGTTCCTGTAGATTTCTGAATTCATTCTGCTGCTACCATCATGAGTTACATCATCAACAAAAGATTAGTGAGCCCATTCCAGAAGCAGCCATGCAAGCCCAAGTCATGACACTACCTCCACCATGCTTGATCGATGCTAGTATTTTTTGGACCTTTTCTTTCTCCACATTTTGTCCTTTCTATTAGCTTGGTAGAGGTTAAACTTGATT
Source organism: Cranoglanis bouderius (assembly GCA_023630585.1). NCBI lineage: Eukaryota > Metazoa > Chordata > Actinopteri > Siluriformes > Cranoglanididae > Cranoglanis > Cranoglanis bouderius. The sequence goes on along the minus strand of CM042556.1, from coordinate 11,796,879 downwards.
CCAGAATGTTTGTGGCTCATCTCTGTATTTATTTGCAAATTTCAATCTGGCCTTCTGATTCTTACTGCTGATGAGTGGTTTGAATCTCGTGGTATGGCTGCTATATTCCTGCTCTCAAAGTCTTCTTCGAATGGTGGATTGTGATGCCTTCACTCCTGCCCTGTGGAGGTTGTTGGTGATATCACTGATGTTTGTCGTCACAGCTCTCACAATGTTTCTGTCATCAACTGCTGTTGTTTTCCTTGTCCGACCTGTGCCATATCTGGTCATTAGTATACCAGTATTTTTTCTTTTTTCTGGTCATTCCAAAGTGATGTATTGGCTATGCCCAATGCCTGTGCAATGTGCAATGATTGATTTCCCCTCTTTTCTCAGCTTCAAAATGCCTTGCTTTTCTCCCATAGATAGCTCTCTGGTCTTCATGTTGGTTTATCCTTTTTAACAAATGCAGTCTTCACATGCAAAACCTAGGGCTCAAACCAAGAGTAGATATTCAGAGCTATTAATTTCTGAAACAATCAATCTAACATGGTACACCTGGGCAACAAGAAACTCCTGTCAAATATGCTCAAATATTTTTGATCCCTTGAAAAATGTGTGGTTTCAAATGAAAGGTACTATGTTCTAAGTTGTATAACACATCTAGATGTAATTGATTTGTAATTGAAATTGAATTGAGCTTAAATCTATCATCACATATTAATATTTTGATCTCAAACCCAACTGTCTTCAGTATTCAGCAAAAACAAAAGAATCGGCCGTGTAGGTTACATACAGGGGACAGTACGCATCTTTTATTTATTTATTTATTTATTTATTTACGAATTACATTAAGAAGACCACATTGGCACAACCATTTCTGATATTGTTTTATATTTAATTGGTTAAAACCCTGTGGTGGAGGTGTATATCTCCCTCAAAGCAGCATAGGCATGCAGGATGTTTTCTAGCAAGCGAGAAGGAGATGACATTAACCTGTTGTGACTGCAGAACTGAATAGAGGCAAAGGAAGCGAACTTGTCCCCATGCATATGCAGAAGCACACGGGCCAAAGTGTCAGCTAAGCAATCAGGACAGCTCAGCAAATCGATATGGGCTAAATGAGTGTTTGAACCCCCCTGACAGCAGGTAATACAGTGCAGTGGAGAAAGGAGAAAAAACCCAACAACAACATTATGAAGGGCTACCTACACGGTCAAACTGTAGAACATTACTTCTTAGGTGCAATCAAACTTCTGTAGAGCTGCTTATTCAATCTGAACTGCCTTGGCACAAGTGGGCTGCTGTTATATAAAGTCAATGAAATGTCAGGGCTGGTTATCGTGTTGTGAGTGTTTCCGAATTGGGCCACTAGTATTGTGCCACTGTAGAAATCAACTGTTTATCACCTTACTATTCAGAGTACAGGCTCAGTGCAGAACCATAGAATATTTGGCATGGTGGTTTGTTATTATGGGGAGATATCAAGCTGAGTTTCACTACATTAATACTCAGTATGTATGTACACAGCTTTACATAAAATCATTTCATTTCTAAATGTCTGAAAAGGATACTATTAAATCGCATTCATTCACACTTGATATTAGTGATGTTAGGAAAGATTTTAAGTAGTCTCCTTGTCACTATACTAGAACTTACCAAGGATTATTAGACACTTTGGGCTAATGTGTGTAATAACGTTCACCCTGTTTTTTTTTTTGTTTTTTTTTATAACTGCACACCTGTCTGGTTTTATTCCTTACCTAAAAGAAACACCACATAAAGGCCCACTGTTAGTAAAATCATGAAGAATGATGTTTTTTGTTACTGATTTGGACATTACCCTACCGCTAATACTTGTTTTGTGTTTACTAATGGACCACTTGAGTCACCATCATGTTGACAGCTGTGCTGAGGCACTGTGTTTAGTAAGACTTCTGCAATAAGCCTGCTTAATCTGAGGTTTTTTTTTTTTTTTTTTTGCAGAAATAAACACTCACTCTCACATGTTTAGCATCGTGTGGCGCTTGGCTCAGCCTGCCTGGCTTGCTGTGACATCCTGCTTGCCTGCCTTAATCTCCCAGCCCACATATGGTTATCAATTCAGCCCTACATTCAGAAACACTGACGCACATAAATCGATTTAATGGTGATGCCACATTCTCAAGGCTAATTAGCAAGTGATGCAGCCTTGCACAGAAATTAGGATGTGGCACTAACAAGACAGTAGCACAACAACAGCAATGATTAAAAAACATTTAAAAAAAAGCGCATGCCACTGTGTACCATATCAAGTTCGGTGTTTTAAAAAGTGTGTTAGAAAGTCTAAGGTGGCAAACCATGGCGAGCAAATCCCAAAAGCATAGCAGCTTTCTTGTTGCTTTTTGATCGTTAAATAAGAACTTTATTTATCGTTAAATAACAACTTTTGTACTTTATGTCTGAGAAATGTGGTGGATAAAATATCTTAAATATCCTCTATGATGTGACTGCAGGCATTTTTGTGAGTAGTGGGGATGCATAAGCAGGATTTCATTTCAATGTGCTTGTTGCTGAGTCACATTTTTTCCGAATCATGAATCACCTCCGCTTTCAGGTGTAGAAGACTGTGCCTCTCAATGGGACTCAGTGGGTTGAGCTGCTTCTCAAGTGCATTTATTCCTTTTTAAATCAAGTAGCTTGTATATATAATCTATTATAAATAGACTATTGTATTGACCCTATAGTGAAGATAAAGACCACATTGTTTTAGCATCTGATTTATTAAAAACACCGTAGATTATATTAAGAAAGTAAATTGATTGGTTGGTGATGTTTCTTTCTTTGAAGTCAGTGTAACAGAGCTGTTTCTTATGGAGTCAGGGTTTATGGATTTTTGTTTTCATTAAGAAGTTAGAGCTAGCTACATTTTATAGCATTCAAATCATTTCTACATCAGGTTTAAAATTCTGAATTGCCTAGTGATCATCTAGAACTATAATACAGAACATACTTTAAAATAAATGTTGCTCATTAGATAATAGCTCTCTGTTTACCAGTCAGTCTACATCCCTATCCTCACATGTGGTCCTGAGTTGTGGGTGGTCATGAGTACAGGCAATGGTGCTGAGGTTCCTTCCGCAGGGTTGCTGGGCTTACTCTCCATGATAGGCTGAGAAGCTTGGCAATCTCGGAGAGCCTGGTGTAGAGCTCTTCAGAGGAGCTTTTGAGGTGGTTTGTGCACCTTACAAGAGGTTTGTGCAGCTTATAACCTCCAAGAGCTGTATCAAGCACATCCCACTGAACAAAGACCTTGACGCAGACCCAGGACCCGCTGGAGAGATTATATCTCACAGCTGGCTTGGGGACATCTGGGGATTCCCCAGGAGGAGCAGGAATCTGTGGCTGGGGATAAAGAAGTGTGGGCAGAACTTATCAACCAGCTGCCAATGCGACCTTCACCAGAAAAAGGGGAAGGAAAATTAATAAATGAATGAATTATATGGTTCTGTCTTTCTCAGTTAAGAACCTGCCACCATTTTACCAGAAAAAACGAACACTCAGACATCAGTACAATCTGGATGATTTTGACAAATGAATAAACCAGATGTATTATTCATCCTAGTACCTAGAAGCTAGACACACATATTTAAGAGAAATTTGTTGTAGTATGTGAAAACAACAAGACAGTGGAAATTCACTGCACTTATTAGAACGGATGCTCCAGCAAGACTATTGGTCCCTGTTCCACAGTTGATCCATAGCTTTTATTACAGTATATTAAATAATGCTAGTAATTTGGCATGTGCTGGACTGAAACATGAATTTGATCAAGTTGCTTATTGGAGAAGAAAACATAACCTGAGGCCTTGGTACTTGTGTATTTTGAAGCACTGTGTGTCTGGCATCTAACTAAGTTTACAGAACCTCAGTTTCTTTCTCACTTTTGAAGAAAATTGAATTGAGGCTTTCATAGCACAATAGGAAGACAGTGATAGGCGGTATTTCAGCCAGCGCCAAGCACTCAGCACCCAGTTATATTTGTTATATTTCCTTGCTGTGCCCGTACCCTCTATTATACCATAAATACAGAGTTCAAGGCTGGCTGCTCTTTCTATCTCGCTCATCTGAGTTTGAGTCACATCACTACAAGGTGTCCCCACTGACCTGTCACCTGCTATGCATTCCAGAGCACTGGCAGTGAATGACAATTGAATATGGCATTTCAAAGCTTCAATCTTTCATAGTATGGCATGTTCAAATACATTTAAAAGGTTACATTTGCACAAGAAAATGTATTGATTTAGCCTACAGAACATGTTCTCATTTTGTACCCTTGCCAGGGTAATGAATATCACATAAACTATAAATGAGATGACTGTGTAAAGAGTGTGGAAGCGTTATTGATGAGATTCTGTCAGTGGAGTTCTGCTGGCCTCCATGCTCAATTTGCCACTTTGCCAAGGGAAGTGTCCGTGCCAGGTGTCTTCAGGTCATGGAGTGTGTTATTGCTTCAGAAGCAGAACTATATGAAACCGTGGCACACCATGACAGCCAGTATCGCTCAGCAGCACCCCACTTCTGCTAATGTGTAGGCAGATTATGTCAAGCTGGTGGCAGATTGCCTCATTTTGAACATCTCTGCTTCATCAATCAATGGAGTTGAAGTTGCTCTCAGGTGCTCACCAGGCATACAGAATTTGCCTAAATAGGACATGGAGGGCCAAGGTTTCTGTGGGTTAGCTCTAAAAGCCTCAGGGCCTTATGGTTTATCTGTAGCCAGGAGTAACGTAGGTTGATGTATTTAATTCTACCACAAGATTGCATGAATCTACTAACAGAGAGCATGGGAAAGCTTCAGTTCTTGTCAGTTGCAGGGATTGGGGCTCTGGGTATAAATATCAGAGCTGTAAAACTGGCTGTTCAGTATGTGCAGTTTGCTGTAATAACCTTCACTGTCATTTTTGGAACATTTGGCTCTAACTGAAGAAAATTTTTTGGTGAGTGATATCAGCACATCATGATGGGTTTTAGCTGTTTTTTTTTTTTTTTTCTTCCCATTTTGCTTTTCCTCCAGGGCAATGTGCTTGAGAATATCAAGCGTATGAAAAGTAGTAATAACAGAATACAGATGGGTAACAATTTAAAGGAAACTATAAGAAAGTGCATTAGTTCAACATGTCCTGGCACAGACTGTACTAGTCCTTGGAACTATACTGGAGCGATGAACACCATTCTTCCAAAAGATATTCCCTCAGTGTTGATGGTGGTGGTGGAGAGCGCTGTCTACCATGTCGCTCCAGAATCTCACATACTGTACATGTTCAATTGGGTTGATATCTGGTAACCATGAAGGCCATGGCATATGATTTTCATATGAAACATTCAGTGAGCCCTCTCACCCTGTGAGTGGGGGCAGAGTCATCCTGGACGAGACAACACCCAACAAGATAGAAATGCTTCATGATGGGGTAAAGCTAATCAGTCAGAAAACTTTCCTCCCAGAAAAAAATCCTCCCACAGCATAACAGAGCCAACAATTTTTACTTTAATTAACATATCTGTACATTTGCTTTCATAGAAAAATTTTCAAATAAAATGTAAAGATTTTCACTTTAATGATTACTTTTCATACCCATGGACATGCCACCTAGATGTGCTACTGACCAGAATTGAAAAGAATCGAACTGAATTGAGGTTGTGTGTGGCCTTGTGTCTGTACTCACAGGTTTGGCAGTGCATCAGATCATCACGATCACTGTTTCCCTCATCATGGTCATCGCAGCCTTGATAACAACACTAGTCCTTAAAAACTGGTAGGAAAGATTCTTTTCTAGCATAATTGTGATTAATGTCATTTTTGTGCTTTCTGTCTGTCTCTCCCTGTCCTTGTCCTTCAGTCTGTCTCTCTATCACGTTCATACCCTCACTTGTATTGGACCGAAATTTTTGTGTCTGTTTCCCCTGTACATGTTAAGTGTAAAACAGACACAGGGGTTCAAGGTATGATTTTATGTTGGCTTTGTGAATTTGGTGCGTGTTTTTGTAGCTGTGCACAGTCGGGAAATGGCCGCCACACTAGCCACCAGAGGAAGATCAACCAGCAGGAAGAGAGCTGCCAGAACCTGACTGACTTCACGCCGGCACGTGTGCCCAGCAAGGTGGACATCTTCACCGCCTACAACGACAGTTTACAGTGCTCCCACGAGTGTGTGCGCACCGCTGTGCCCGTCTACACAGACGAGATGATCCAACACACACCGATTTACAAGACCACCTACAATGGGAGCAGGTGAGAGACGCATCCTGAACAGAGTGCCTATACATATTTAACAATGCTCAAAAATTTCTTGGCACATTCATGAACATGCACGCACGCACACACACACATACATACACGTACATAGACATGCACTAAGCAAAATGAATGACAGCTTTCAAATGGTAAATTGCTTATGTTTCTGAAGATGAAATGCCCAGTTCAGCCATGAAACTCTGTCTCTCGTCATCGCGCAACAGCCTGTCAGCCGCGCTTCTCTGCCCACATAACCCTTTATAATCCTGACCAACTCGATGCCTATGGCCTGTGCGCTACTAAATGTTATATCCTACCCTCCTCCTTCCCAGCACCTAGATCTGCAATGGGGGGGGGCTTTTCCTTCCATACCCTTTGCAACTGCTGCATGGTTCTCTTCTTTCTATGTCTATCAGAGCAAGTATTTGTGCTCGCTCAGCAATAGCAGAAGCAGCATAGCAGATCTAGTCCACCAGACCAAACCTATTTACTCTCCCCATCTACAGCTCACAATTTCACTCCGAGCGTTGTCATGGCTGAAATATATTTACATACACTAAGTGATTTGCTCTACCAAAACTCATTTTTTCCATCTTGTACTTGGAGACTGGAAGCCAATTTGTCTGATTAGACTTGTCTTGAAATGGAGACAATGTTTTATGTCAAAATCCATGCCAGCACAAATAATAATGGCCAACATTCTATGTAGAATAGAACAGAATATAGAAAAATACAATACAGTTTTGTCAGAATAGAAAATAATATATTGTAACATTTCTTATAGAAAGAGGAAATTTTTTTCTCATGGTGCCATAAATTATAGGCTTGTGCAAGCGCAATTCAGCCAGGCTTTACACACTGATGTTGAGCTGACCAAACCTGCTTTCTCAGCTTGTATAACCTTCGCTCAAAAAAGTTGGATTTGTTGCTAGGGTCTTTCTTAAAATAAAGTTGTTAAAGGGTCTAAAAATTCACCAAATCTAGAGACACAGCAACACTGCATAGTTATTATTCAAGTGACTGCTTATGTCAAATGCTAATTTTTGCTAAGTGTGCTCTTGTTGTGTGTGCTCGTATGTCAGATCATTACACTTACAGTACTGTGCAGAAGTTTTAGGCACTCTATTTTTTTTTAGTACAAACTTTGTTATAGATTTTTTTATGTTATGACTTCTACATTATCAAGTCAGTACAAAAAAAAAAAAACATTTTAGATTCCCAAACATTAGCACAAAATTAAATGTTACAGAAAAATGTTTGTATGTCATTAAAGAAAGCAGCATGTTATGTAAGAGACCACTTTTCAGACAAAAAACACAATGAAGGCTGCTGGGTTTTGCTGCAAAAAGAAGCAAGTGCGAAAGTCAAAGTCTCCAGAAGAACTGTGGCTGGTTCTGCAAGATGCTCAATAAAACTTTCCAGATAATTGCAGTAATAACAATAATAATTGTTTACTGCTCTTTACGATATTTTTTTAATGTAGAAACATTTAATTTAATTATTTTGAAGGCATCTTTGCTCTACAGCATTTCTTTGCATGTGCCTAAAACTTTTGCACAGTACTGTACTATATGATAATGGTCATAACAGTCATGACATGTCACATAATGAAAGGATGGCACCCATCTATGAACACACTTCATCATAAATTATTTTCTCTTATTTAGCCAGTTTTGGCATTAACACTTAGTTTCTGCTTAATTATCACTTTGAAAAAGATTTGTAAAGGCTGATTCATTTATTCTTTCATTCATCTTCAGTAATTGTTTTATCCTGGTCAAGGTTGTGGTGGATCCAGCGCATATCCCAGGAACACTGACAACTGTTATGACACCACATGACATCATGACCGACGTTTGACATGGTTACATGTTACCGTTGCATATACATGTTTTATTCAGTTTCTTTTATTATTGTTTTATACAAAAAGCCTACAAAAACTGGACTTCTAAATCACATATAAGAGTAAAGATCATAGGCTGTCTTACTCTGAGTAGTGCATAACTGGTTTTATTCCCTATTTGTACAAAACTCTTACAATGTTTAGAATCTTGCCTCAAGCATTGTAATGATATTTTTTTTCAGTTGATTTCCTATATATTTTTAAAATCCCTGCTTGGAAATGTGCTTGGTGGAGACCAACCGACATTTCTTTGCACTTTTTCTTCAGGGTATATTTGTGTTTTAATTATGTGTGCTGGTTTTGTAAAGCTTAGCTGCCTTTTACACTTCAATTAGTTGAATAGCCTGAGACACAAACATACATTAAAGGATATTATCGTGACCTAGCAATTAGTCTAAAGGCATGTAAAGATGTGACATTTTGAACAATGAGCAAACATTTCATTGGCTTTGACAGTCCTATATTACATAAAGGTCTTGGGACCTGTCAAATCCACTCAAAGCAGGGTGTGTAAACATGTAATTTCCTTGGATGCACTGTATTGCAAGGGATAAAAAAAAATAAAAAAATAAACAGGTGAAGAAAGGTATGAAAAAACTCACTACACATAATGAAACAAAACCCATTTCAGAGCTTTCTTTCCTTCACTCAGTCCTCCACTCTCAGCATTCAGACATTGTCTGACCTGGATGGCCCTGTTTAGAGGGTAGTTTCATTTCATTCTGAGGTGAAATGAGCAGACACTCTGGAACACTGCGTTGGTTTCATGCTTGCCAATGCAATGTACATCTCAGATGCACATTTACTACCCAAGGCCATAAATCTGTGCAAATATTTAGACATTTAAGGTTGTCAAGTTCTCCCTCTGCCAAACTGTCCCTTCTAAATGAGTGTCCTTTCTCTGCCTCCCATTACGTTTTATGTACAGCTGGCTGCAAGGTGAGAAAACTAATCTCATACTACAACAACTATAAAGCAATTATATAGCTAGCATCAATAGATGCGATTTAACTACATGGTATCATATTTACCAATCCAGTAAACAATATTTTTGATAGTACAATACATCCGAACTCAAAAAAACATTTTTTGACTTTTCATTCTCTTGGATGACTGATTATATAGATACTATATATAATATATAAGGCACTTGTGTCATTTTTCCCATTTAAAACAGAAACTTTCTTAGTATATCAGATTTTAGTCAAACCTCCATGCTAAGTTAAAAGTGATTCACGCAAGATTTGTCAAAATTTGCTCATCCAAACACAAACATGCACTGCGGACCATAACCCAGTTTTTCAAATGCGTTTTCTCAGTCTTTTCTCATAATACACTTGTGGTGAGGCCATGGCTTCAACAATTTTTAAAAATCATGTTCTACATATTTTCTAGGTTATTTATACAAGCAAGAAATAATAATAATAATTTAAAAACAAACAAACATTGCACCTTTAACTAATGGAAGTGATGAACAAAACTGTGGTTGTTATGGTATATAGTTTTTTGACAGGTTTTGATATTTTTAAATAAATGACAGAGAATAAGTGGATGTAAATTATGAGCCCAGCACTTTAATCTTGCTGACTACGTTTACATGCACATCAATATTCCGAAATTAATTGGAATTTGGCAATATTCAAATTAGTATTAAGTCATGTAAACGCCGCAATCCGATTGTCCGATTCACTTTACGACAATATTCTGATTCCCCAAATTCTGACCCCCACCCTCGGAACATACCTGTTTTAATTATAAATTTGTTGCATGTAAACAGCTTCTTCAGATAATCCACTGAAAGGATATATGTGCATGCTCAGTCTGCAAGGAATTGTGGGTAGCAATGGCAGCATCTTGAATTTCCTGGGAAATAACAGTGGGAAAGTAAAAGTGCACGTGTAGATCATCATACTGACAACAACCATGTATCCCGATGTCTGTATGCATATAAACATTGTATTTGGAATATGCCTGCATCCCAAATATAGACCTTAAACAGAATTTGATGTGCATGTAAACATTGCATGTAGTCAGTGACCTATGACTAATGTAAGCTAGTTTACTAGGAACTAATCTCTCTGTTAACTATCTAATCTCTCTGCTAACTACATTGGCTAATATTAAGAAAAAAAGGTTACTACTACTGTTAAAAAATAAATTGCTGAGAATTTGACCATGTAAATCAAGTCTCACATATTGAAATTCCACTAATATCTACCTGTGACAAATTCAAAAAGTCTACCTAAATAGAATGGACTTCCAAATCGCCTGTCAGTCTGCAGGCAATGAATAGAAGAAGAAGACTTTATTTATCACATATACATTACAACACAGTGAATTCTTTTTTCGCATATCCCAGCTTGTTAGGAAGTTGGGGTCAGAGTGCAGGGTCAGCCATGATATGGCGCTCCTGGAGCAGATAGGGTTAAGGGCCTTACTCCAGGGCCCAACAGTGGCAGCTTGGCGGTGCTGGGGCTTAAACCCCCAACCTTCTGATCAGAGCCTTAACCGTTGAGGCTGAAATAAAGATAGACACAGTTTACATGGTGAATTATAATTGCATATAGTAGAAAATATAAAAATGTCTCCAGGTTGCACCACGCTGCTACACATATATAATGTACATATGTTATTTTAATGGTAATAAATTATATGTTTATGGGTGCTTTAAACTTGAAGTATTTAGCCGCTGAATAAATGATGCTGGGAGGAGATGTGATAACGACTTAAAAATGTTTCACATATAAAATAATGTATTTAAACATCTGTGAGTGCAATGTGAGTAGTTATTAAACTCTGACAGACCATTTGTTATAAGAAATATTTAGAGATAAATGTTTTCTTAGAGATAACTGTGTTTGTTCCAGACCATCGCCAACTGAAAGGCAGCTAATCCCTGTGGCCTTTGTGTCTGATAAATGGTTCGAGATCTCCTGCTGAAGGCCTTTTACTACTTGTGGGCAACTGCAGTTTCCTCAATTTTGGACCCTGGTATGTCCCATTTCTCAGTTGTTTCACAATTCTACCCAGCTAAACATGCAGGCTGTGGCTCACCACTGAGTCATGATGCTCTAAAAAGGGGGATGTTTCTCTTTTGTATAACACCATGCAGATATTTAGTGACAGAACTACTAGTTATGGCATACACTGTTTTACTTAAACTGTAATTATGAAGACAACACAAATAGACTATATTCAGCAATTGCTTGCTTTAGAAGTAGGGTTTACGATTGGAAAACATCCAGTAAATTACATGCTATTTGTGGAACTTTTCGGTTCACGGTAATTAGTAGCTGTAATAGAATTTAATGAAACAATAGCTGTGCTGCAAAGTGCTTGTAATTTTGTGTCCTAATTGTAACTTTTTCCCAATTTCTCAACTTACAGAATCCCATTGGAACACCTTGAATTCTCAAATAAAGAAAACTTAAAAATACAAAACAATAAAGCAACAAAAGCCCATGTATTGCAGAAAGAAGAATAAGAACGTACACACCATTTTTTACAAACAATGGATTTCCTGGACATGGAGCGAAGATGTTTATTTTTCTAAGCTGATCACTGATGAGAGTCGTTCTATGGTTCCCACTCCAGATTATTTTCCATATAGACTTCCGGTCATTTAGAAATGATACTTAAATATACTTAAAGCTAATATATTATATACATAAATTACTGTATGTGTAGAAGTATCCGAGGAAGATCACCACCACAGACGTGTTGGAATGCTGTTTCCCAGTGGGCTGCTTTCTGTGAAAAGGGTGAACAGACTTTTCAGAACTACGTGCCAATAACGCCAATATGTGCCAATATGTACAGATGGGACGCGTCTGGGAGTCTATTGAAAACTACAGACACAACGACAAGTCATTTCTGTGACAGTTATTCTATATCAACCCATCCTTTTTTTGTATAGAAAGTATAAATATGTATTTGAACTATGTTTTGAAATAGTTGAACAAAATGTGTTGCAGACGTCCAAAAATATTTATAAGGAGCACTATTTGATTTTGATTAGGTAAAACAAATGAAACGACGAGAACCTTGGCCGACTTTTGAGTTTAATGTATTGTTATTAGGCCCTGTTTTAAATAGAATAGTCTTCTCTATTTTTGTACACACACAAACACACACATACATACACGCACACACACACACACGCACGCACACACACTCACACACACACACACACACACACACACACACACACACACACACACACACACACACACACACACACACACACACATATATATACTCACACACACATCACATTACTCAGTTGTGGTGCATCAACTCTTGGAACTGTTAATATGATATTCAGTCAGGGGGGAAGAGACGTTTTTAAGACCCTCGTCATTATTATTGATGATTCAGTAATACAGGTCCTGATGATTGTTCATCCATAGAAGCCATTTTATTTGCTACGGGGTGCCATTACTTATAAATGACAGTTGATATGTTGGGTGGCTTTGGTCACAGTTTGTGTATTACATCTATACTGTCAAAGAGCCTTAGTCATTGGTTGGTCTAATTTTTCCACAATGGTACGCAATACATTTTCATGGTTTGTGCATCAGAATTTAAAAGACTCCTTTTTCCCCCACAGAAACAGTGTACAGTTATCAGTTTTCTAGGACTTAATATCAAATACATAACATGCTTTATTTTTGTGCCAAGTCATTGTTGAGTGCCAATTCCAAGTCACACACATTCATAAAATTTATATTATTTATTAGTGTGCTTCAGAAAGTAAGATGTATGTACCAAATGCAGAAATATCACCTGGTGTGATGCTGAAGTGGATTTTTAGTTAAAACTGTACGGATAATTCATATATACAGAGAGCTGTTAAGGTTTTATTTCATTTTGTGCTTCTTCTCAAATCTTATTCCGGTTGTGAAATGGTAAATAAAATTAATTTATTATCCAACCAGTGGAAAGGATAGAAATGACCCATGATAACACTTGAAATGGGAAGGTAGCTGAGTGTGTGCCTGTGTGCATTTGTGTGTGTGCCTATGTCTGCTTCTGTGTCTTTGTGATGTTCATTTCACAAATCACTGCAAAAAAAATACAAGGCCAAAGAGTTATAAATGATGGCAGTTACTTATTTGGGTAATTTTGCTGAGAAAAAAAAAATTCAGAAAACAAATCCTACCTAGAAATCATTATTTGACTAGTCAAAAGAATAACACAGGATATACGTAGTTCATATCAATATAATAGAATAAAATTTAATTGTGCTACGAAATGCATTACTGGTTCTACAATTTCTATATAGAAGTCAATGTGGAAAAGCAACCAGTTTTTGCAAAAGCATGTAGTTGTAAATCCATCACATTGGAAAACTTTAAATCAGAAAAAAGAGCATAATGAGAGGTGTATGCTCCTCCAGATCCATTTCAAGCCACATATCCCACATATGTACCTCAAAATATGTGGGTATTGATAATCAAAAGAATTTTACTCCATTAAGCTTATGTTTTTAGGGCCTGGATGCACTGAGCAAAAAATTATGTCAATCCAGTGTGGGTCTCATCAGAACATTAAAATTCTATATGCTATATTACGTAGTTGCATAGTGGACAAGTAGGTTCAACAACCAGAGAAAATAAACCTTTTAGTTAAATGACATCAAGAGAAAATAAGACCCTAGACAGACCCAAATTATATTTTTCCTTGCAAGCACCACATCTCATAATGGAAGACTTGGTGACTTCTTGTCAAGGTCGCAAACACAATGTGCTACAAAAACATTTTTAAAAGCAGTCTTGTCAGGGCTATGGCCACACAGTCATCTCCTCATTGGGAATTCATATACTCATTCATTTAGCTTAATCGTGCTAATGCACAATTATCTAGCAATTAGTTAACTAACAATTAGTTAACTAGCTGGCCATACTTCATTATATTGCATTAAGTCCCATTTTTAACCTGGACAATTAGGTTTCTGAGAAAGCAACACATGGTACTGGAGAGCATTCTAGAGTTTTTAACTTGACCAGTGGGCCAGCTAATTTATCATTTGTCAACTACTGCCCACACACATACACTCACTAACCACTTTATTAGGAACACCTTTACACCAGGCCATTCATGCAATCTTGTGGCAACAGTGCAATGCATACAGTCACTGAGCAGTAGTTCTGCAGGTGGAAACGCCTTTTTGGTAGGAGAGTTCCAAGGATAATAGCCAGACTAGTTGAGCTGAAAGGAAGGCTACAGTAACTGAAACAACCACTTTTTTTTCAGCCAAGAACTAGAATCTGAGGCTACAGTGGGCACAAGGAGTCTGTGCCGACTGTAGCATCAGATTCTTGTTCTTGGCTGACAGGAGTGGAACCCGATGTGGTCTTCTGCTACTGTAGCCCATCCACCTCAAGGTTCAATGTGTTGTGCATTCTGAGATGCTTTTCTGAGCTGCTGTTCTGATGTAGCCCATCCCATCAACAAGCTTTTCTGTCCACCACGGTTGTAAAGAGTAATTATTTGGGTTACCATGACATTCCTGTCAGCTCAAACCAGTCTGACCATTCTCCTCTGACCTCCCTCATCCACATGCAGAACTGCTGCTCATTGGATGCTTTTTACATTATTCAGTGTAATTTCTAGAGACTGTTGTGTGTAAAAAATCCCAGATCAGCAGTTTCTGAAATACTCAAACCAGCCCATCTCGTACCAACAACCATGGCACGATTAAAGTCATTGAGATCACACATTTTCCCCATTCTGATGTTTGATGTGAACATAAATGGAAACCCTTGGCCTGTATCTGCATGACTTTATACATTGCACTGCTGCCACATGATTGGCTGATTGAATAAGTGCATGAATGTTCATAACAAAAAAGGGTTCGGTAAGTATATACAGCGTTAAGTTTAATGTAGACACTGATTCTGCAAAAAGATTCACCAAAAAGCAATAATGTGTAGTTACAGCTTTGGATAATGAAAGACTGGATATTTGACAGGTGCCGTACTGTGTTAGGAAAAAAAAAAAAAACAACAACTTTTTTTCTACCTTTTGTCCAAGCCTGAATCTGTACAGCTGAGATCATTGAGATTGACAATCAGTGCTGAACTCAGGGTTACAGTGTATCCAGGCCTTCACACTTTATAGCCTCAATAGATTTCAGTATTTCCTCTTTGCAAAAGCATACAACATGGTAAACAACAAAAATCCCCAGCGTTCTATTAAAATCTAGATATTTATACAGGTCCAGCTGGATACAAATGAACAATGTAACAGTGTGTTGCCAGTAAAATCTCTGATAACTCATATTCTGGTGTGGTATGAGAAGGATAATGCCTGCCTGATTATGTGTTTGTATTTCTGATTGCATCTCATGAAACAAAGTGCTCAGTTATGAATAATTTATTCTATTAAAATGTCACAGCCCATAATTTTCATTGACCTTTTCTACAGCAGGCTCCATGTGAATATGTCACTGTAGTATAGAAAAACAAGCATGCATCTATTTATGTACTGACAATATACATGTTCCTTTTTAACCATGCCTTTTTTATTTAATGACGAATTTTATTTTTTATTGTTTTTATTATTTTTGTATTACTTTTAATCATGCCTTTTTGGGTGGACAGCATGGAATTGTTGGGATTGATACTGTATTTTTTAGAGTAATCACAGAGCAAGAACAACCGTGGTAGCTTTGACACTGCTTTGGAGTATGTGTGTGTGTGTATGTGTGTGTGTGTGTGTGTGTGTGTGTGTGTGTGTGTGTGTGTGTGTGTGTGTGCAGATACAGATATTTCAGTTTGCAGTGCAATACCTAAACAGATGTCTGCTGAGACATCACTCTCTGGAAACTGAGTTCACTCAATAATTTGCATAGGCTGACAAAAAGTTTTAGGAAACGTCACATTTACAGTAGCACAGTTGGGAATCGGAACAGAATGGAGCACAAGCACACATTGTCAGGGATGTACTGATCCTCAAATGCTGATCTGGTATCTGACTGGATTTTATTTACATTTCTGATGTGATCCTCTCATGCATGTAATGTTTTTTTTTGTTTTTGTTGACTTATACCACAGCCCCATTGAATTCGCGAATCTGATTGGGCAGAAAGTGTCAAATAATTTTCTATAACAGCAGGTCTGACAGTAGTGCCAGCTGTAATTCACATCACAGGTTTATATAAATTATATTATATTCACTAATTCACAGAGGCTTGTATGGTAGCCACTATACATAATCTCAGCATAATATTAAATAAACAGATTACAAAAACCTTGCTGTTTTTTAACAAAGAAAAAACATCAACATTATCGTTGATATGGTGACACTTTCTGTAAGGATATGCTTATTAAGGGAAGAACTTCCGATTTCTCAGTAATAAAACAGTTTATTTATTTATTTTTGTCTTTGAGACAGAGAAAAAAAGGCTGGTGAGGGAATGACTGTTTATGGCTGCTATAATGTAACTGATCACTTTCCCAGACGTTCCAGAACATTAAATGTAACTAGAACATTTTAGAAGTATGACATGTCATTGTTTAATCAATTCAAAATTGTATTCATTGATTGCAAAATTGCTGTGGTGTAAGAAGAATAGAACACTTTGGGATGTGCTGTTATAGGAAAATAATCGACTTACACTTCACATCTGGCTACTCCATCGTTGATGATTTTCCTATAACGGCATGACCGTCCTGTTTTATTTTGTACTGATGTGAACACAGGACAGTACTTGTCTTAAAGCATATCTCCATCATGTATTTGATGTTTTGCATACATGTGCAACAAAATCTTTCAAAGCATCAGCTCGGTTACTCAGAAGAGGGCATTAGATTAGTATTGTGCATCAAATGATACTCTGAGCTCTGAAGTGGGACTGGTGTATCCTTACCCTAAACATATCCAGCCTGTTGTAGACCTTTTCATTGCTGTCAAGTATGAGTGTCAGCACTTAACTTGCAGGACAAAATTCCAACATGGAAAATTTTAAATGTTCTAAATGGGCAATGCTGCTACTGTCTGCTTAATGACCAGTTAGACTGAGCTATAATAGGTTCAGGCTCTTGATGGAACTTCCACACGCTTTACATTACTCTAGCACGAATTATATGATTTTATTATTCAAGACAGCACCTAAGTGGATAAAAACACTGCCAAACAGATCTACTTCCATGTAGTCGGTTTAATTTCCAGTTGTGCCCTAACTGCTAATGGCTGACTGCCAATGCCGAGACTTCCCACTCGCTAGATTGCAGAATGGTTCATATTTGAGATAGATGGGAAGAAAATGTTCTGAACATCAGCAATGCATTTCAATGCTTCATTGCCTAATGTAGTCATTTAAATGGTTATTGCAAAGTTGATTTTGCTGTATGTGTACATTTTCATTCAATGTTTCAAAGTTTCTTTCAAAGTATATTTGTATGTTGCTTTCATCTGATGATGTACACATGTCCATACACTGCAAGTTTAAAAGGTTATTGAACACTGCAAATTATATTTTAAATACTTTAAAAGATGAAAATCTAGGTACAAATGAATCAAGAAATGTTTATTATAAAATGTTTAATGACTTGACTTTATTTTATAAAGTCTAATAAACAGGAAAAGGCCAACATTTTCGTTAATAGCAAAAATTAACAAATTAACTCGTAGCACACAACATATTTACAGTGCCTTGCAAAAATATTCAGACCCCTGAATTCTCTTATATTATTGAATTACAAATGTTACATTGATATTTCATGCTGTTTGATATTTTATTTTAAAACACTGAAACTCAAAATCAAGTATTGAAAGGTGACATTGGATTTATGTTGGGAAATATTTTAAAGAAAAATAAAAAACAGAAATATCTTGCTTGGGTTAGGGTTAAGGTTAGGTTTAGGTAAGTATTCAACCCCTGTGCTATGGAAGCTCACAGTTTACACTGATGAAAGAAATTGCCCTAACAAGGACATAATTACCTTACCACTGGCATCCACCTGTGAATAATTAAAGTTTCCATCACATTTTCTGGATAAAAAACCCATTGTTGAAGGCTCATTGGTCAGGCTGTGAATCTGAAGGAAAATGAAGACCAAAGAGCATTCTACAGAAGTTAGAGAAAAAGTAATACAAATGCATAGATTAATGAAAGGGAACAAAATAATATCCAAGCGTTTGGATATCCCAGTGAGCACAGTTGGATCAATAATCAGGAAGTGGAAGCTGCATCACACCACTCAGGCACTGCCAAGAAAAGGCCGCCCCTCAAAACTCAGAGCTCAAACAAGAAGGAGACTTGTGAGACAAGCCACAGAGAGGCCAATGATCACTTTGAAGTAGCTAGAGTTCAGTGGCTGGGAGTGGAGTAATGGTGCACCAGTCAACCATATCAAGAGCACTGCATAACACTGGCTTATATAGGAGGGTGGCAAGAAAGAAGCTATTACACAAAAAGTACCATCTGAAAGCATGTGAGTGACCCAGCTGTGATGTGGGAAAAGGTTTTGTGGTCAGATGAGACCAAGATAGAGCTTTTTGGCCAAAACTCAAGGCGCTATGTGTGGCGCAAACCTAAAACTTGCCATGCCTCAAGACACACCATCCCAACAGTGAAGTATGGTGGTGGCAGTATCATGCTATGAGGATGCTTCTCATCAGCAGGGACTGGGCATTTAGAATTGAAGGAATTGATGGAGCAATATATAGGGAAATACTGCAAAAGAACCTGCTAAAAAACTGAAGCTTGGAAGGAAATTCACCTTTCAGCAGGACAATGATCCCAAGAACAAGGCCAAAAAGACTTAAAGCTGTAATTGCAGCAAAAGCAAATATTAATGTACGGGGGTTGAATACTTATGCAAGCAAGCTATTTTAGTTTTTTTTTTTTTAATTATATTTTATAAAAATATTTCCCAAAATAAATATAATGTCACCTTACAATAACTGATTTTGAGTTTCGGTGTTTTAAGATAAAATATCAAATGGAATGAAATTTCAATGTACCATTTGTGATTCTGTAATATGAGACAATTGGTCAGGGGTCTGAATACTTTTGCAAGGCACTGTATATTTTACAGTTAATCCTAGGAGTGTCTATATGTTGTTTCCTTTTCCTTTATGAGGTTTATCCTCCTAGTGCACCTGCTTTTAATAAAACACTCACATACAGCATCCTTAGGATCTGAGAGCAACCAGTTAATAAATTCAACAAAGGTTTTCTTATTTAATTGCTATTTTACATCATGTTGTTTGGTCTGAGGCAATAACAGTAATTAACCAGTAATAAAATATAAGAATCTCTAGGTGTTCAAAAACTTTTGACTGGCAGTGTACACTTTACAAAAAATTACATATCGGTGTTGCATACGAGCAATTTGTTTTAACAAACATACTCCAATCACATTAACTTTAAAATTGTTCTCACTGATAAGTTTGTAAGACTGATCTTCCCTCAGAAAACATGGCCTCAAATAACTACATGTCCAGTACACAGTACACTGTGACACAGTACACTCTTTCCCCAAATCATAAGAGGTTATGGCTCTGTCTGAGCAATCAATCCCAAAATAATATTATTCTTCTGAGGTTTAAGGAATGAAGTCTTTAGATGTTTCGTTCTCATGTCTGAATTTTTTTTTTACCATACTCTAACGGCACACAAAAACAGCCAAACCCAGTATTCTCGCCATAAAACTGAAGGAAATTGTACTTTGTGCATCTTTTTTATATTTGTGTTTACTATATTGATGAGTACCTCTTTTTTCTTTTGTACAAGTTCTATAAATATAGCTCAGAAAAACACATGCACACACAGAGACTGTGTCAAAACTCAATATGATGTACTTTTTTTATTTTGTTCTTTGAGTCTCTCTCTCTCTCTCTCTCTCTCTCTCTCTCTCTCTCTCTCTCTCTCTCTCTTTCTCTTTTATAGGTATTGGTAAAGTTCCAGGTGACACTGGTTTTGATTCCTCTTGTTCTTAAGCTCTCTGTGTTTTGGCCACTGTAAATGCATCTCTCACCACAGAGACTCTGTACATTTAGTAGTCTCATGTTGCTATTAATAAAATGTTCAACATTATGGGCTGTCTTTCTAAAAAAAAAAAACAAAAAAAAATGATCAAATGTTTGTAAAATGATGATGGAGTGATACTGAAAATAAAAGTTATTTAAATCAGAAACATTGTGTTTTTTTTCAAGGTATCTTGTGACAGAGAAGCCATTTATTTTTTTATTTTATTTTAAATGAGTTTTTTTAAAGCATGAAAACTAGCAAAATTAAAATGAATTTTAATCATGTATGTACAGTACATTCAGGATATTTACATTTTGAATGGAGGAAGACCTGTAATAACCTTTGCCAAATAACTAAGTTGAAGGTAAAGGAGAAGGTTAAAACAATTAAGGTTAGCTTGGAAGGGCAGGGCTATAAGTACTTTATGTTAGAGTAAGGGGCGGGGTTATGCATAGTTATGGTTAGGTTAAGCTTCTCTTTGAAAAATTCTTACTTGTCTTGTAATATTTGTTAAATTATTTATTAGATGGGGAGTTTGGCATGTTTATACCATGCCCATATGGGTTTCCTCTGGGTTTTCCAGTTTTCTCCAACCTCCCCCAAACAACATGCTGGTAGGTAAGTGGGCTATGTTAAATTGTCCCTACGTGTGAATGAGTGTATAAATGTGTGAGCTGTAGGAAAGCAGTCTTGAAAGGTTTTCTGTATTGACTTGGACATGGCTCAGGCTTATTGACATTTGCACTTCAATCTTGGTTCATGGTTTTGCTAAATATGTTCTTGGTCTCTCCTTAGAGTAAAAATAATGTTTGTACTGACTTTTCATGCACAAACTTAGAAAAGTAATTCTTTTTTTTTTCTTTTTAAAAAATTTTTTTTCTT
The DNA here is from genome assembly GCA_023630585.1 of Cranoglanis bouderius. NCBI lineage: Eukaryota > Metazoa > Chordata > Actinopteri > Siluriformes > Cranoglanididae > Cranoglanis > Cranoglanis bouderius. The sequence continues at coordinate 11,775,861 of CM042556.1, read as the reverse complement.
TTGTAATGCACCAATAAAGCCAACTAGTTGAAATAAAAGCTTGTTTTCGAAAAGGAATTGGTGGTTTTCAGCAATGATTCGATCTCACCTAGTCCTAGACTTTCACTTGATAATGTCAGTCTTAACTACAGCCCTAGTGCTTGATCTCATCCAGGGGATATTTCCATTTCATGCCCAGTGTTCCTGAGATAAGCTTTGGATCCACTAGCACCCTGATCAGGATAAAGTGGTTACTGAAGATGCATTCATGCATTTATTAGATGGCATGTTCCAGACTAGAGCTGTTATCTCATGTCCACCTACTCTTTATAGGAGAATGTAATTTGTGGAATCACATTGACAGAGCTGTTCCTCGCTGGGGCATATCCCTCCCCCGAGAGAGAGAGAGAGAGAGAGAGAGAGAGAGAGAGAGAGAGAGAGAGAGAGAGAGAGCTGGACCCATAACTGTCACAGCTCATTATTTCTCTGCACTACTCCAAACCAGAGCAGGGACATGTTTAACCCTCCAGAATAATCAGAGTGATGGAAAATTTGCAAAGTGAAAGTAGCAATGGTCAATTTAAAAGCTATATTTTCTTTCTCTCTCTCAATTCATCTCTCTCTATCTCTGCCCCTATTGATCCCAAGAGTTTAGATACCCTGCCACATGGTATTAGTATGAGCCCTGACAAATTACCCTAAATGCTATCCCTCTCATCGTTCTCTCTCACTAACCCTACACCGACAAATCCCTTCTTTTCCATATCTCTGTTAATAGAATATTAGCTTCAAGCACATTGATTGAGCTTCAAGCACCTCTAGTCACTTGAAAATATCTCACATCCATACTACATACAGTACATATTGCACACTATATTTCATTTGTTATAATACCAGTGCACACACACACACACACACACACACACACACACCTACCTCACTAGTCTGTTAATCTATTAGCTGGCATTATGCAAGCCTGGGCTCAGGTCCTTATTTTTTATTATTGAGGAAGGCAGCAGCTGCCAAGAGCAGGAAGCCTGGCACATTCAGCGTGGTGAAATTAAGCACTGGGAGCTGCCCACGAGAGCTGTCTGCCACTCAGCAGCCTCTCTAATGGCTCACATGGCACACAGTACTGGCAACTTCTACTCCAGCCTCTATTTTACCTGGCTCTCAGGTCGACCATCAGTCCATCAAGGAATCTGGCCTTCCACTTATACACAGACACATTCCAGTTTAAAAAAAAATGTGTTAACATGTTCAGTCTATCGAGATTAAAGTATATCTGGGTAAATGGGTTAGTAGGTCTATTCATTCCAGAAGCTTGAAGTCACTGATTCTGGCAAGTGCTAAACTTACACAAAATAAACTTTTACTCTAAACCTACAACCCAAGAATTAATGCAAAAATTTATATTTTTGTAATTAGTATAATCTATTATATTAGATTATATAAGGAATTCATATGAATATTCACATGTATTAATTAACTTTTGTTTAAATATTAACTAAATACACCTGCATTGACTAATGTTTATTTAATCCAGGACTAAAAATACACTACATACTGTAAATACACTACATACTGTAAATTAGCAAAAAAAATTAATTACAGCATATTCCTAAGTGTTGATAATTGATCAGGCTCTGGTGTCCAAGTGTAAACATTGGAATTAGATTTTCACCCTCAGTTCTGAATTTTGCAAACATATTAATTAAGACATGGTTCATGTTGGTCATTGTGGATTTCATTTTTACTCATGGGTGGGTGTTAGGAAACACGGAGGGGAGCTGGATGCATGCGCTGGGGAAAAGTCTGTTTATTTATAAGTAATATTCAAAAGTAAAGGAACATGTGCAAAACTATGAGGACACATACAAACAGGGAAAAAACTCAACTTAAACGAAGTAGGTTTTGAGGTTGGGCTGAAATTCGGGGCTCCCGAACACCTGGATCAGTAGATCCACAAAGCCCGAAACTGTATTGAGCTTCGTGGATCCACTGGTGAGATGTAGCTCCGCCCACTGGCGAGCAGAGCCGACCAAACGGGAGAGGAGGAACCCCAACCATTGTTCCTCGTTGGGCTTAGGGTCCTCCAAACTGAGGAAATACATTTGGGCCTGCAATAAAAAACACTGTGGCCAAGTGGAGTAGCCATAATAGGCATCGGGGGGATAAATGAAGGTCCACTGTGGGGAAAAAAAAGGAATCATAAGCAGGCACCAAATATGCGGCATGGCGTGCCCCAAATTTCCCCGCTGCATCCATTTTTTGGTGGAGTATTCTGTTAGGAAACACGGAGGGGAGCTGGATGCATGCGCTGGGGAAAAGTCAGTTTATTTAGAAGTAATATTCAAAAGTAAAGGAACATGTGCAAAACTATAAGGACACATACACATGGCGAGGCAATATTCCACAACATAACAAGTTGTAAATCCACAAAAGAGCAAGACAATAAATCCAAAAAAGGCATGGCATAAATCCACACAAATATCGAAGCAATAATCCAAAGTCCAGGAAACACACGGTAAGGGCAAAGCAAAGAACATACATACACACATCTCAATCTCATCTAATACTCCACACTGAAGTGGACAAAAGAAGCAGTTTAAATACGTGAACGGAAATGAGCCGTAACTGAAAACACCTGACACTCATGATGACCCAATAAACAATGAACCAATGAACACACAGGGGCAGAGACATGACATGAACCAAAAACAAAGAACCAATAGACATACAGAGGCAGAGACATGACGTAAACCAAAACAACAGAGCACATGGTGAAGGTAAACAAAACGAGAGTCTATGAATAGAAAGAGGAAATGCGCTGCTCGGCAATTCTCCGTAGCAGCGCGGAGCGCTGAATGCGGAAGTATGCTACTTGCTAGCTTTGGCGAGTAGCGCCAAGTGCGAGGAGGATGTCTAACAGAGCCCCCCCCCCCAAAGGCACTTCTCCCTTCTCCCGAAGCACCGAAAGTTCCAACCGTTCTGGCGGGCCTGGGCCCCTGGGCAGGATCCTAATGTCTGCCCCCCAGGACCAGAGGCTGGTAATGTCCAGTGTTCCGAAGCCAGAGCGGAGTGTGTCTGGCCGTCCCTTTGGCCACGGTCGAGAACTTGGCTTGGAGCTTGACTTGGACCTTGACTTGGAGCTTGACTTGAAGCTTGACTTGGAGCTTGGTTTGGTGATTGGCTTGGTGCTTGCCCTGGAGCTTGGCTTGGCCTGGTGCTTGGTTTGTTGCTAGGAGCTTGGTTTAGATTAGAGCTTGGACTGGAAACTGGACTGGAAACAGCACTGGAATCAGACTTGGCACCTGGATTGGAGACAGACATGGAAGTAGACTTGGAGACAGACTTGGAGACAGGACAGGAAACAGGCTTGGAAACAGGCTTGGAAACTAAACTGAAAACTGGACATGAGATTGAACTAGAAACTTGGCTGAAAGCCAAACTAGAAACAGAATTGGAAACTGAGCTAGAAATGAAACTAGAAGCCTGACTGGGAACAGAGATGGAAACAGAGCTGGGAGCAGGATTGGGAGCAGGACTGGGAACCAAACTGGAAACTGGACTGGATTTAGGACTGGATTCTGGACTGGGACCTAGACTGGAAACAGGACTGGAAACTAAACTAGATTCTGGACTGAATTCTGGATTGGAAACTGGACTTGAAACTAGACTGGATACTGAACTGTGACCTAGACTGGAAACTGGATCAGAAACTGGACTGGAACCTGGATTTGGAACTGGACTTGAAACAAAACTAGAAACTGGACTGGAAATTAAACTGGATTCTGGACTGGATTCTGGACTGGATTCAGGACTGGAAACTGGACTGGAAGTGAAGCTGGAAACAGAGCTAGAGACAGAGCTGGAAACAGAGATGGAAACAGAGGTGGAAGCAGAGCTGAATTCTGGGCTGGATTCTGGACTGAGAAAGGACTCTGGGTCTGAACTGAGGCATGGACTGGAACATGACTCTGGCTTAGGGTATGGATCTGGATTGAGACATGGACTAGGACATGGGTCAGGACAGAAACCTGGATCTAGACTTGGACATAGACTTGGACTAGGACATGAACTAGGGCTAAGACATGGGCTAGGACTTGGACATGGACTAGGACTTGGAAAGGAGGTCATCCCGTGGACCTCAGACATGGACTTGGCTTGGGAGGAGGTCATCCCGTTGTAGCGTATGACAGTGCCCAAACTGATTTCTGAATTAACCCAGACGGAACATAGAAAATTTCGTCATTCAGGTGACCGAGAGTAACCCCGAGAGGCCTCCTGCGGCCAGATGCCCTTTGGAATGCAAAAGTCTCTTTGGAACCCACACAGGACTTACGCCTGCAATAAAAGAAACCTTTGATGACTGAACGTCTGGGAAACTTCACGATTAGTTCGTCAGCAGGTGTCCACCAAAACTCCGACCAAGGGCCTGTAAACCTCTGAACTAATCTCTGTTTACGACCACATAGATTAGCCTCAAAGTCAGCAGGCCAGAGGAGAAAACGTCCTCCCTAAAGGTCACCCTGAGGTGACCAAGGACCGGTGGGACATTAGAAGAACGCCAGCCCCCTCTTCTGGACAGACACACGCGCACACACACACACACACACACACACACACACACACACAGACACACACACACACACACACACACACAAGCTTACCTTACACACACAATGGAGAAATCTCTCTGTTTTCAATGTAACGTGTAATTATATGTAATTATTCAATGCCTAAATAGTGTGATGTTATCTTGTTTACCTATATTGTGTGTTTATGTAACTAACCTTAATGATTTTAGATAGTTTTAATTTAGCATATCATTTTAAATGTCTGTAACCAGGTTTTATTTGTAATATTCTTTACAAGTCCATCGAATTTGGTATGTAGTTAATCGTCTCGAGATACCCGGATTGATTATGCATATCATATTGCAATGGGATACATTATTTCATGTTTTCTCTTAATTTCCTATATAATACGGTGTAAACCAGATCCTCCCTGGACATTTAAATTAAGGTCCGAGACCAGACAAAGAGAGTTCATCTGGACATGCAAACCCAACTTCCTGATTGGCCCATAGCCCAAAGAGGCTTGTGCATTGGTGTTGTCTTTAAAACAACACCACGCTCTTCTTCACGTTAAGTTAGAGTTCACTTCTCAGTCTCTTTAACTTCACTTCTACACTCTTCCGGTTTCTCTCCCCCGGGGCCACGTGCCCTGGGAAGAGGAAACCAGGACCTCTCTCTCCCAGACAAAGGATGCAACTACCTCACGGCTCACGCCTTTTCAAACGGCACAACAAACCAGTGAACTCTACACGATCTCGTGCAAACTTTCAAACCTGAGGCTATGCAAGTATAGTTAATGAACCTATATCTGCGTTTAAGATTGGACCCCTGTTTACAGGAGAATTAAGTTCGTGCTGGTTTTTGAAAAAGGCTAATTAGTTGTGTTTCTGTCTGCCACTCCCTCTTATTTCATTACTTTCTCTCTATCCCTTTTTTTTCTTGTATATAGATGTACATATTTATGTTCTGCTTAGAGTAAGTCGTGTGTATCCATAGTTACATCTAGCTATTAAAATCTATTATCCCACGCTTGATTTTCTCTGTTTTGTCACGTGATAAGTAAATTCTACGCTGCATAAGATCTCGGCTACACGCTCTAATCTTTAATAACAAACTTCGTGGGTTAATTCTTCCTGGCCAGAAGGATAAACTCCCTCTTTAGAGTTCATAAAGCTGATCTAGGCCACATATATAGTCATAATTAAATATAATCCATTGTAGTTAATTATCTATATGTATATGTGCACATACATGAATTCCCTTTCATGGCTGATGTATATTTATAACTGGTTACAACACGCGTTGATTAGATATATAGATATATTTCACACCGGTCAAGCTAATTCCTTATATAAATTGAAGAATACATTTAAACATGTTAAAACATCTTTTAATTTGTTACATAAATTGTAACTGGTGGAGAATATTTTTAAACGTTGCAGATTCATCCGAGTTACTACACATTCTGGTAGATAATGCGGGCATGCTTTAAAACTCGTCTCCTTTAAAAATCTAAGCGTGCGATTCTGTTTCGTTTCATGTTTAAAGTTGATCCGTTTCATTATTCTGGTGGAAAAGAATAATGCTAGTAATGCTTTTGATTCGTTACACCGTGGACCTCTGACATGGACTTGGCTTGGGAGGTGGTCATCCCGTGGACCTCAGACAGGAGCGGCGGTTTCCTCGTGAACCTCCGCCAGGCACAGGACAGGAATGGAGGTCTCCTCATGGACCTCCGGCAGGAACAGGGCTGGAGCGGAGGACCCCTCTTGGGTCTCCGGAGGGTGCTCCACTGGGGAGACCTCCTGCTGGGTCTCCGGCTGGAGCTTGGGACTGGAGGTTGCCACGTTAACCTCCAGGTGGAGCTCTGCCGAGGAGACCTCCTGCTGGGTCTCCGGCTGGAGCTCAGGGCTGGAGGTTGCCACATTAACCTCCAGGTGGCGCTCCGCTGGGGAGACCTCCTGCTGGGTCTCTGGCTGGAGCTCAGGGCTGGAGGTTGCCATGTTAACCTCCGGGTGGCGCTCCACCGGGGAGACCTCCTGCTGAGTCTCCGGCTGGAGCTCTGGGGGTGCCCGCCTGTGGAACCATTTATGTACTCGCCAGCTGTCCTTAAAACAGTCCTGGGAGCATAAGTAATAGCTCTTAGTTTCCTGTTTTTTACAGGTGGGGCACTGTAGACTGGCCTGCTGGGTGCAGCCCTTGGTGGCGCACTTCTGAGTCTGGGGCTCAGAGGTGCCAGCCGCCATGTTCACCGGCTCCCTCTCATAGTAGTCCAGGAATGGCTGGCTGGGCCGATTGGACAGGCAGTCCTTACTGTATTGAGCTTCGTGGATCCACTGGCGAGATGTAGCTCCGTCCACTGGCGAGCAGAGCCGACCAAACGGGAGAGGAGGAACCCCAACCATTGTTCCTCGTTGGGCTTAGGGTCCTCCAAACTGAGGAAATACATTTGGGCCTGCAATAAAAAACACTGTGGCCAAGTGGAGTAGCTGTCATAGGCATCGGGGGGATAAATGAAGGTCCACTGTGGGGAAAAAAAAGGAATCATAAACAGGCACCAAAAATGCAGAAAGGGTGTGACCCAAATTTCCCCCTGCATCCATTTTTTGGCAGAGTATTCTGTTAGGAAACATGGAGGGGAGCTGGATGCATGCGCTGGGGAAAAGTCAGTTTATTTAGAAGTAATATTCAAAAGTAAAGGAACATGTGCAAAACTATAAGGACACATACAAACGGGGAATAAACTCAACTTAAACACAATAATCCACAAAATGGCGAGAGAATATTCAACAACAAAACAAGGTGTAAATCCACAAAAGAGCAAGACAATAAATCCAAAAAAAGCATGGCATAAATCCACACAAATATCAAAGCAATAATCCAAAGTCCAGGAAACACACGGTAAGGGCAAAGCAAAGAACATACATACAAACAAACATCTCAATCTCAACTAATACTCCACACTGAAGTGGACAAAAGAAGCGATTTAAATACGTGAAAGAAAATGAGCCGTAACTGAAAACACCTGACACTCATGATGACCCAATAAACAATGAACCAATGAACACACAGGGGCAGAGACATGACATGAACCAAAAACAAAGAACCAATAGACATACAGAGGCAGAGACATGATGTAAACCAAAACAACAGAGCACATGGTGAAGGTAAACAAAACGAGAGTCTATGAATAGAAAGAGGAAATGTGCTGCTCGGCAATTCTCCATAGCAGCGTGGAGCGCGGACTGTGGAAGTATGCTACTCGCTAGCTTTGGTGAGTAGCACCGAGTGCGAGGAGGATGTCTAACAGTGGGATAAACACTGGTTTATGCAGGCATTGATAATTTTGCTAATGTGGTTTATTATCACGAAAAAAAAAACAATACAAATGTTGGCTTCTATTTTTAATGTTAAATAATGTCAGTTAGACTACAGCACTGTGGAATTCTTGAATATGATTAGTCAGTAGCTGTTGATTAATTGTGGAGAAGTTTTCAGTGAGGGACACTGGAAGAAGTCTCCAGTGTCAGTGCTTTGTAAAAGTCAGCAGGAAAGCTGTATCATTTCAGCCACAGGCAAGTTTAGACAGAAGACTTTGCAGTTTCTGTGTATCAAGAGAGGGAAAAAGAGTATACAGTACATCATACATGGTATCATGGACTCTATCAAATATCAACAGATATTAAATGAAAACCTGACTGCCTCTGCCAAAAAGCTTAAAATGGGTCGTGGTTGGATCTTCCAGCAGGACAATGATCTAAAACATACATCATAATCAACACAAAAATGGTTTACTGACCACAAAATCAAAGTCCTGTCATGGCCATCCCAGGCCCCTGACTTGATGAAACCCATAGAAAACCTGTGGGGTGAACTGAAGAGGAGAGTCCACCAGCATGGACCTCAAAATTTGAAGGATCTGGAGAGATTCTGTATGGAGGAATGGTCTCAGATCCCTTGCCATGTATTCTCCAACCTCATCAGGCATTATAGGAGAAGACTCAGAGCTGTTATCTTGGCAAAGGGAGGTAGCACAAAGAATTGACTAAAAGGGCACCAATAATTGTTGCATACCTATATTTAACAAAGATAATTTTGGGGGATAAACCTGTGTTTCATTTGATATCCATGAGAGCAGAGTATTTTTGTGAATTTATTTTAACAAAAGATCAAAAGGTTAAACAATAAAGACAATTTTTCACAGCCTTCTTTGCTCATATTTACCAAGCGTGCCAGTATTAGTAGAGGGCACTGTACTGACTTGTTTTGTGGACTTTCTACAAAATTAAACATATAAATTGATCAAATGTGACTTCCTTTAAGGGATAAAAACATAAGATGAATAAAACACAGCTTAGTGTTACAGTACCTCAGCTAAATCTCAGGCTTCATTACACCACTCTATCCACTGATTATTTACTTATAACAGCACAAACCATTGTGTTTATTTCCTTGCTTAAGGAACTCCTTTACAAATAGTATATTATTATACACTGTGCAATAATTATTCATTTTTTCCAGTATCATGGTTTTCAGACATCTGTGAAATAAAACTGTAATACAAATGAAAATCAAATAAGGAATAAAATACTACAAACCATGCTGTTATAGGTAAATAAACCATGACGGGGTGCTGTGATGTGTTACCACCCCAAAGTGGATTATTTTTCTATAACAGCATATCCAGAAGAGTTTATTGCTCTTATACCACAGTGACTTGCTAACAATTAGATTTTATAATTTATTAATGAACAATGCAGATAGGCGGAAGAAACCATGACGTTCAATGGCTAGGAAGGCGGTTCTAGCAGGCGACGTGGAGAGCCCAGAGCAAGACAAGACACACAAGGCGTCTTGGTCATCCACTGCAGCAAGGGAGGTCTTCAGGCGTAACGGTCCTCCGTGCCATTCGATAGAGGTTTTCCCACTGCAGAGAGAGTGGGATTGCCCCTGTGCAATGGCCTTTCCACTTCAAAAACCTCCTACACAGGTTCTTTCTGCGAAACCAGCAATTTCCAAGTCCTGCGGCGATGGGGGAGTGGCGAAAGTAACAGGTGTAGGTAGACACTGGAGGTTATAGCCACAAGCCTGCACATAGGCGGCCTGGAACATTCGTCATTGTTCACTAAACTGGGGCAGTAGTGAACTCCGGCAGCATCCCAGGTGACTGAGCAGCCTCTTTAGGATAGCACTGCTCACCCTAGTCAAGGGAGGGGCCTAGAAAAGGTGGCCTAAACAAAGCCTGCCCTAACCTGTCTGGCCAGCTTCCTGCGGTTGGCGGACTTACCCACATGCGGTCGATTCAAGGAGAAAAAGAAACTGACAATAGGGATGTGGAACATACGCATCCTTATGGACCAGGAGAACATATCCCGACCCGAGCGCCAGACCGCCCTCATTGGCAAAGAGTTGTCGAGGTATAACATCGACATTGCAGCCCTCAGCGAGACTAGGCTAGCTGACGAAGGATCTCTGACAGAGGCAGGCAGCGGGTACACGTATTTCTGGAAAGGCAAACCAGAGGAGGAAGACAGAATCTACGGTGTTGGCTTTGCCATCAAATCCAACTTGCTTAAAGATCTCACCGACCTCCCCACTGGCATCAGTGAAAGGCTGATGACCCTGCGGTTACCCATCAACAACAAGCGCTTTGTCACAATCATCAACGTGTATGCACCTACACTGACAAGTGATGATGACGTCAAAGAGCAGTTCTACACTGACCTCGACAGCCTGTTACGTGCCACACCAGCCAACGACAAACTGATCATTCTAGGCGACTTCAATGCCTGTGTAGGCAGTGACAACAAGCAATGGAAGGGCGTGCTGGGGAAGCATGGAGTGGGGAAAATGAATAGCAATGGACTCCTTCTGCTGAGCACATGTGCCGAGCACAACCTGCAGGTGACAAACACCATGTTCAGACAAGCTGACATGTACAAGACAACCTGGATGCACCCTAGATCCAAACAGTGGCATCTGATTGACTTTGTCATTACACGTTAGCAGGACAGCAGTGATGTACTCATTACAAGAGCTATGCGTGATGCTGACTGTTGGACCAATCATCGGCTCGTGCGGACCAAATTCAACTTCAGGATAGCCCCACACCACCACAGGAAGCCAAAGATCATCAGAGCAACTTTCAACACAGCCAAACTTCTCTTCTCAGCCACAAAAACAGAATTTCAGTCCAGCCTGGACCAGAAATTAGAATCGATGGGACCTCTCACTGGCAGAGCATCAGACAAATGGACCCAGTTCAGGGACGCGGTCACAGAGACTGCCCAGGCTGTGCTTGGCAAGATGCAGAAAACCCATCAAGACTGGTTTGATGAGAATGATGCTGCTGTACAAGCTCTACTTGACGAGAAGAGAAGAGCCTACATTGAATGGGAAAACAACCCGACTAGTGTATCCTCACATGACAGGTTCAAAGAGTGCCAAGCCAAAGTCCAAAGAGAACTTCTGCAAGACAGATGGTGGGAGTCAAAGGCAGAGGAAATCCAGCATTACGCAGACTCCAGCAACTCCAAAATGCTGTTCAGCAGTCTCAAAACCATTTTTGGTCCAGCTAAAGGAGGTACTTCACCTCTTCTCTCTGCTGATGGATCCATCATCATCAAGGACAAGTCTGGCATCAATGCACGTTGGGAAGAACACTTCAGTCAGCTCCTAAACAGACCATCTTCTGTCAACCAAAACGCCTTACAACAAATACCACAGAGGCCCACTCAGGTGGACCTTGACCTCCTTCCTACTGAGAAGGAAGTGAGAACTGCCATAGAGCAGACAAGCTGTGGTAAAGCACCAGGGAATGATGGCATACCAGCAGAGGTGTACAAAGCCCTAGGATCCTATGCTTTCAAGGCATTCCACGACGTCCTGATAGCCATCTGGGAAGAAGACATGCTGCCTGAACTTCGAGATGCCACCATTGTCGCACTGTACAAAAACAAAGGCGCAAAGTCAGATTATGGCAACTACAGGGGAATATCTCTTCCCTCGATAGCTGGAAAGATTCTGGCTCGCATCCTTCTTAACAGACTGATCAGCTCAGTCTCAGAGAGTAGCCTCCCAGAAGCACAGTGTGGATTTCGTCCAGGCCGAAGCACAATTGACATGGTGTTTGCGATAAGCCAAATCCAAATCCAAATCCAAGAAAAGTGCATCGAACAGCGGATGGATCTCTATGCTGTGTTTATAGACCTGACCAAGGCCTTCGACACAGTGAATCGTGAGGCGCTATGGGCCATACTGGCTAAGCTTGGCTGTCCAAAGAAGTTCACGACTCTGATAAGGCTCTTCCATGACAACATGACTGGTCCTCTCCAACGGCGACCATACAGGGACCTTTGGCATCAGCAACAGCATGAAACAAGGCTGCGTCCTCGCCCCGGTGCTTTTCAACCTCTTCTTCACGCAGGTCCTCCTCCATGCTGTCAAGGACTTAAACATGGGCATCTACATCAGATACCACCCAGACGGATCCGTGTATGGTCTGAGACGCCTTGCCGCAAAGACAAAGACGCTTGAGAAACTCATCCTCGAGGCCCTATTTGCCGATGATTGTGCACTCATGGCCCACAGGGACGACCATCTCCAAGTCATTGTCGACCGATTTGCCTCAGCTTCAAGTCTGTTTGGACTTACAATTAGCCTCGGAAAGACAGAGGTCATGTTCCAAGCAGCACCAAACACAGTCAAACCCCTTCCAGCCATCACCATTGAAGATGTTGAGCTCAAGTGTGTTGAGACATTTAAGTACCTTGGCAGCACCATATCAGCGGATGGTTCTCTTGATAAAGAAATTTCATCAAGGATCCAAAAAGCCAGCCAGGCTCTCGGCAGACTCAGAGCAAAGATCCTCCAACAAAAAGGCATCAAACTGTCCACAAAGCTCAAAGATCAATGCTGTCGCTCTCACTTCACTACTGTATGGTTGTGAAACATGGACAACTTATCATCGTCACATAAAACAGCTAGAACAGTTCCACATGCGGTCGTTGCATAGGATCATTGGCATCCGCTGGCAAGACAAGGTCACCAACCAGGAGGTGCTGGACAGAGCAAAGATGTCAAGCACTGAGGCTATGCTACTGAAGGCCCAATTACGCTGGACAGGACATGTGGCTCGAATGGAAGACAATCGAATCCTGAAGCAACTAATGTACAGCGAGCTGAAGCATGGGTCTCGAAAGCAAGGCCTACGGAGTCACCAACGCATTCACTGCTGATTTGCAGATATCGTCATTGTCGGCTCGACGGACTACCAAGAATGAACAATGAACAATGTCATGCTTGTTTTGGTTATAGTTTTATAGTTACATTTAATGTTATAGAACAACCACAAGACAAGTTACTTCCTGTCATCACTTACGTTATAGCACCTATAACCAGTTGTTCCCTCACCAGCCAAATATAGAACTCTTCAGGGTTTTTTGGCTTGAGCATCTGACTAAAAGTTTTAGGCACCCTATTTTTTTTAGTACATTATCAAGTCAGTACAAAAACATTTTAGATTCCCAAACATTAGTTTTCTAGCACAAAATTAAATGTTACAGAAAAATGTTATTAATAATTAATTAAAGAAAGCAGCATATTAAGTAAGAGACCACTTTTCAGATTAAAAAAAAAAACACAATGAAGGCTGCTAGATTTTTCTGCAAAAATAAGAAGCAAGTGTGAAAGTCAAAGTCCCCAGAAGAACTGTGGCTGGTTCTGCAAGATGCTCAGTAAAACTTACCAGCTCATTTCCTTATAAAACTGAACAAATTGTACCGGAAATTTCTATTTTTATTTTTATTTTTTTGTCACACCAAATATTGACTTTGTTTCATTTACTACTGTTTACTGAATTTTTTATGTTACAGTTAATTTACAGTTAATTACAGTTAATTTCATTATTTTGAAGGCATCTTTGCTCTACAGTATTTCTTTGCATGTGCCTAAAACTTTTGCACAGTACTGTATATACAAAGATCTATCTATCCAAAGATACACCGAAGAACTGTTTTTGCTTAGACTGAGTATTAATTAAAAAATTAATTCCAGATATTTGGGCCATTCTATCATTTCTGTTGAGTCGCTTTTGGTAAATGACACAGAATGGAAATGAAAAGAAGTGCATGATGTTTGAACGTATTTTTTGCAGCTTTTCGAGATTTTTGCAATATGGATCACATACAGAGTGCAGCTCTGTGAGTCAGTTTGCCATACAGCTACTATGTGGTGCAGACAGATAGTGGAGAAGATGTAATTTGGAGTGCTCCACTTTTGAGAAATGATAGTAAAGTAGTATTTAGGGCACAATACATTGCCCAGAACCAAGCCTACACACACACACACACACACACACACACACACACACACACACACACACACACACACACACACACTTAATCATCTACATTTTTAGATGGTTATACTATATATGCAACCATCACAATTCAAGAACTATGTGAGTGCATAAAATCGGTTATATGCTATTCAGAAAATTGTTCTTTTTCTGAGTCTGTGTGCTATTCAAATATATGAAACATCCCATTTTGTGTCCATAAGTACACCTAATTTGTTTGATTTGATCACTGTATAAAAACAATAAATTGTCTTTTTTTAAAGGTAGAGTTAACAAATTTAGGCAAGTTTGTTCACTTTATTCAGTTAAGTATAGTTACACCTAGTTATGTCAAATATTTGGTGAGAAAAGTAATTAAAAATAATAATCTTTGCATAAGACAGAACCACAGGTGAAGCACAGTAATTGAGTAGTTGTCCTCTGAAGGTGCACTGTATGTGGGGGAGGGGAGGAGAAGACTGAGATAACAGTATTGAAAGCTACAGCAAACTCTGTAGCTTTCAAAGCTCTGACCAGTCTGTGGCTACGCAGCCCCATACACAGTAAGCTGCAATGCACTATATGTTCTGACACCTTTCTATCATAGCCAGCAACTTTTTCAGCAATTTGTACTACAGTAGCTCTTCTGTGGGATCGGAGCAGGCGAACTAGCCTTCTCTCCCCATGCACATTAATGAGGTTTGGGCGCCCATGACCATGTTGCCGGTTCACTCCTTGTCTTTCCTTGAACTGTTTTTGGTGTAGGTATTAACCACTGCATACCGGACCACCCCACAAGACCTGTCATTTTGGAGATGCTCTGATCCAGTCATCTAGTCATCACAATTTGGCACTTGTAAAAGTCACTCTGATCCTTACTCTTGCCCATTTTTCCTGCTTCCAACACACCAACTTTGAGAACTAACTGTTCACTTGCTGCCTAATATATCCCACCTCTTGACAGGTGCCATTGTAATGAGATAATCACTGTTATTCATGTCACCTGTCAATGGTTTAAATGTTATGGCTGATCGGTGTATTTGTATGTAATGAATACACAAGCTAATAATGTTTTCACTTTAAAATGCTCTTTTTAAAAGTCAGTTACACTTTTTCATTCAACTTACTTCAAAGCAAAAAAACTTTTAAGGCAGTTGTTTTTCCTGGCATATTTTTGTGTAATGTGTAGCTTATATTTGTGAATCTATATTTGTTTTTTGAACACTGTTTATGTCACAAGTCTTACATGTTGTCAGAACTGATATTTTAGCATATTTTAGCATACAAACATATTACTGATTTTGAGTAAAACACAAGTACATTTACTACCAAGTAAATAATTTTACTTTACTTAATACAATTTAAGTTAATTGTTAAGTAAAGTCAATGAATTATTGTTCAGGTTGTATTATTATTATTATTATTATTATTATTATTATTATTATTATTATTATTATTGTTGTTGTTGTTGTTGTTGTTGTTGCTGTTGTTGTTGTTGTTGGTGGTGGTGGTAGTGTTATATTTAGAACAAAAAATTAAGAAACATGGGTCTTTATAGCACCTCAGAGGAGTGGAACCTGTTGTATATGGTTCTATACAGAGCCTTAAAACCTTTGAGTTCAGCTATTATTACAAGTCAAAAAGCCTTTCTTTATACTAAATAGATCATTTCCTGCTACAACTGTAAGATTTGCTCTTTTACAGTATGAGCACATGCCCATTTTTTATGGTATGGCAGTATTCAAAATTCAAATAATTAACATCTCAGTGTATGCATTTTCACATTAAATATGAACAACATAATGAACCCCAAATTTTAGATCAAGTAAGCCAGCACCATTTCTACATAGCTGGAGTAGCTATTTATGTTCTGGCCTTAAAGTGCTGCTATGGGTTTGAATTCATTACTTTCTTTAGTAGTGACTGATGCATCAGGAAAAAGTGACCTTGTGGAGGCTGAACTACTTCCATACATCATGACTGATGATACACTCCTGTACCATTATTAAGTGTCCTCCAGTGTTGGCACCTGATCGCTGTATACACTAAATGGCAAATAACAAGAACTCAGAGCACCTAAAGGCACCATAAAAATAAGTATTCATAAAAATATGTTTGGATGTAATATCTAAAGACTTTGCATGGCAGTGAAACAAAATGTTCTCTTCCTGTTCTGGGCTGATGAATTTCATCTGGAAACTCCAAAAAGTTTGTTAATGCCTACCTTCTCTGTCTGTCTGTCTCTTGGTGAAGTGTGAATGTTTTTCTCACAGCATGGGGTGCTGTGATATGTTCGCACACACTTCATTCCTCTGTAAGAAATGGGACTATTGGTGTCTCACTTTGCCTGTTAATTATGAGAGTAGCTGAGTAACTGCCAGTCACTGTGAGAAAAAGGTGTTCATAACTTCAAGTAGGTAAAGACTAAATTAGAACCGGAAACTTCTGGAGAACAGGAGAACAGATCTGGAGAAAAAAAGAATTTTCACAAGTCAAATGTGACTTTATTGCTGTCCTGTGCAAGCAACATCAGCAGGATTTTAATAGAATAAGTAGTTGCAAAGATAGAACACTGAGCTAAAGCACTAATTGTGTTCATTTGTGTTAATTGTGTGAATATTACTCAATAAATGCCAGTTTCTCACTTTTGTTTTTACTTCACTGACAGATGAAGTGAATAACAGTGATTATGTCATTACAATGGCACCTGTCAAGGGGTGGGATATATTAGGCAAGTGAAGCAAGTAAACAGTCAGTTGTTGAAATTGTGTTGGAAGCAGGAAAAATGGGCAAAAAGGAGAAGGATCTGAGCAACTTTCACAAGGAGCAAATTGTGATGGCTAGATGACTGGGTCAGAGCATCTCAAAAATGGCAGGTCTTTTAGGGTGTTCCCGGTATGCAGTGGTTAACCAGGGACCATTAAGCTGTGATCTGTTGAAACTTTATTAGGAACACCTAATACTAATACTGGGAAGAAACCCCGATTGTTCGCAAAACAGCCTCAGTTCCTCATGGCATGGATTCCACAAGGTTTTGGAAACTTTCCTTTGAGATATGCAAACATTCCTCTGGTTTATGTTGACATGATTTGCAGGATTGCCAGCTGCACATTCATGATATGAATTTCCCGTTCTCCTATAGGTGCTAGATTGGATTCAGACCTGTTGGGGAAATTGTGGCCATAAAGGGATGCATGTGGTCAGCAGCAATACTCAGATAGGCTGTGGAATTCAAATAATGCTTGGTTCGTATTAAAGGGCACAACAAACTGCTGCCTGAACTGTTGACACAAGGCAGGTTGGGTTTACTGATGAAGTTTCATCAACTTCAACTGTCCAGTATCAGTGAGTCTGGGCCCACTGTAGCCTCAGATTCCTCTTCCTGGTTGACAGGAGTGGAAACATATCAAGACACATCAAGAGCAAAAAACAAAGGCATGAGAGAAACAACAGAGTGTTTTATATAGAAGAGCTAAAGACTGATTTTTAAAAATTTTTAAATTTTTTTTTTTTATGAGGCAAACACAATAGGCTTTTTGTCTTGACCTAATGGCAGAGCTGGAGGTGCTGTTCATTTTGCAGAATGGGTGCAGAATAAGTCTGAGTTGGGATTGCACCTATATCATTTGAGGCCATACATGCATTGGTTATTGTAATAATTAATTAACTGTTGACTATTTTGCAAAAAAATATTAGAATAATACTATTTTTCTATTTTTTATGCGAGATATTGTACCAGTTCCTATTGTCAGTTATTATTCATAATTTAATTCTTATGCTTAAATTAGTTTTTAAAAAATATTTTTATTATCATTATTTTTAAACATATATTACAATGCATGTGTTTTAACCCAATATATCTGTTTTACACAGCTCAACCACATGGTTACACATATTTATCATTGTAATTCCGATATATTTGGTTCAGAAATTTGTCGCCATTTTTTACCTTTATCTAAGGAAATTGCAGTGTTTTTTTTACATAATACATCCACAAGTGGATGAAGTTTTTGAAATAAAGCTTTGAAAATCTGAAATCGGCATGAAAACCGGATATCAAGAGTGCTAATACTCATTCATTCGTTCAAGTTACCGAACTAAAATGTCAAACGTTAGTGAAAAGATCAAACACATACCTCTTTTTTGACTTTCCACTTTTGACATTATGGAGGTATAATATTAGTCATACCCCTGTATTTATGTTTGAGGTGTTAAGATACATGTTACTGCACAGTCACTTGGCCGCTAAATGACTTAGTAGGAGTTCACTGCCAGCTGTCAGTCAGCTGTGAGCTACAGTAGATTTATCAGCAACTTCACAAACATTATATTTATCAAGCTAACTTCTTGTTTTACAATGATTCTCAAAAAGATGATACATCAAAAATACACATCAGTAAAGGAGAAACCCGCACTCATGAACCACAGACCTCAGGGTTTATTTTTCAAAAAGAAAGAGTGACCTTAAAATATTTGATTGTATTTTCATATCTAAGCACTTGGAAAAGTTTCATTAAATTTGTAGTTGCAAAAGTGAAACCATACATGGTCCATTATGCTCAACAGGTGCTTCTAATGTTACCTTGAATGGGCAACTCAGCTGTACTGGTCATTTGAAAAAAATCTATGAAATTCTGCTTAATGAGATCTAATTAGTAAAATTATACCTTAAACATTTTTTTTTTTTGCACAAGTATTTCACTGTGTGCCTGTTAAAAGGTTAAGACAATGGGCTTCTAATGTATTAAGGAATTTTTACAATATATTTGCATGAATGCATATGTGTTCCTACATAAACCCATCGTTAAATAAAGAGCCTGGTATGAAATTTTTTAATTTCCAAATTCCAAAAATAAATACTGTAAATTGTATTATTTTTCTAATCACTGAGTTATACAACATGCTAATGATTTGTAAAAGTATGCTAAAAACTGACGTACACTCTCTGACACTCATAATGCACAAACACTCACTAAATCACCCTTTGACTCTCCTAAATACTGATGCAACCCTCCATCAGCTGGCTGAATGGATATAATAAGCTGAAATGTTCCATACATCAACCATGGCAACCTTGCATCATGAAGAGACAAAAACAAGACAGATGGGCAAACATTAATCACACATGCACACACACACACACACACACACACACACACACACACACACACACACTTGTGCATACACCCACTTTAGCCTGTCCTTGTCAAAGACTGCTCTCTCCCCCCAAACTCTTGAAGCCTCTTTGTCTTTGTCTCTGGATGAGTACTATTGGGTCAATACTAACATCACTGCTATCTTTGGAAAATCAATGTTGGTCTGACCTGAGCATTGAGGTGACTGAAGTGGCGGTTTACGAGGTTTTATTGGTTATGTTGGGTCATGTCACCTTTCAAAAACTTCTCACATGCACTTTAGTTGTTCAAACATAATGGTCCTGAGGTAAGATATGACAATATAGTAATATATTGTTAAGGAAAGATAATGATATAATAACGGTTTCTGGATCTGATCTGTTAAAAGTGTAGTCAGTGATTTTGAATCTCAACATCCAAGCAAACACAGTAGTCTGTGTATGCTGCGTTCATTCATTTTTCATTTTGAAAATGGGAAAACATGGGTTTGAATACCTGAAAATTATTTTTATTCTATTTATTTATTTATTTATTTATTGCCATATATTAAAATAGGAAATTAATTATTTTTCCCCCATTAAATTAACATAAAACATATATATACTGTATATACTTTTTAAGGGTTTCTATTTGTTTCACCATACAAATTCTAAAAATTAAATGTTTATGAATCCAAATATGAATATGAATATGAAATATGAATATGAAATATGAATATGAAATATGAATCTGACAATGAATACATATTGAGTGATTCTTAAATATCAGATATTCTTAAATTGCAGTACCTAGAAAATTCTGCTGATTTTTTCAGCTGCCACATTGTCCTTCTTTACCATCACCCTCTTGATATTTCTAAAAAGCATGTAGTGAGCCATATTAACAGTTAACAATTAACAATCTTTAATCTACTCTTCTTGCTACTTAGCTAATATTTATTACTATTATTATTAGTATTATTAATTAATTAATTAATTAATTAATTAATTAATTAATTTGTTTATTATTTTGAGTAATATTTATTATTTTAAAGCCAAAAACACTATTTCAAACATCTTGTTCGCATATACACTCATCATCCACTTTAATAAGAACACCTGTACACCTGCTCATTTATGCAGTTATCCAATCAGCCAATCATGTGCCAGGAGAACAATGCATAAAATCATGAAGATACAGGTCAAGAGCTTTAGTTAATGTTCACATCAAACATCAGCATGGGGAACAAATGTGATCTCTGTGACTTTAACCGTGGTGTGGTGGTTGGTGCCAGATGGGCTGGTTTTAGTATCTCAGATACTGCTGATCTCTTGTGATTTTCTCTAGAGTTCACAGACTGTCCTTGTTTACCACACTTTTCCCCCATTCTGATGTTTGATGTGAACATTAACTAAAGCTCTTGACCTGTATCTGCATTATTTTATGCGTTGTGCTGCTGCCACATGATTGGCTGAGTGGATAACTGCAGGCGTACAGGTGTTCCTATTAAAGTGGGCAGTGAGCTTATATTTTTTCATTTAAAAAATAAAAATAAAAGGAACACAACACCTACAACTCCTTCCTTTTAGTGATGTGTTGTTTGAATTCGACTCGTCATTTGTTTACGTAGTATAAGCATGAAATTGTGTTTGCATGGCCGCTTGTTATATTGTTAGTGTTACGTAACACAGACGTGTTGGTCGGAAGAGGGAGCCAGGATGCATGCGCTGGGGAGACGTCAGTAAATGTACAAGAGTTTATTACAAATAGAAGAATCCATACTATGAGCAAAACAAACTATAATCCAGGCTGTAGTAAACAAGAGTGGTGATCTGGGAATCACCAGAACAAAGTGCACGGTCAAACACATCTAAATTCTAACAAACTAAACTATGATTAACAAAACAAATACTAACGCTAAACTAAGATAAACTAAATACTCCGCGCCGAAGCGGAAACGGAGTGGCGTATTTAAACACAAAGAAAATCACAAACAGCTGAAACTCATGATTACACAGAATGAATTAGACGAACCTGAACCAATAAGAATTAAGGAGGCGGAGACATGACACAAACCAAAACATGAGCACATGGGGAAACACAGGAGGCGGAGACATGACGTGAACGAAAACAAAAAGCACATGGCAGAGGTAAACAACACGAGAGTCTTTATGAATGAAATGTCCATCGGAGAGTTTTTGAATAGCGCTGGAAAGCGCGCAGTGGAATGCGGAAGTGTTCGAGTCCACCGCTCGCCTAGCGAGCGACTCAGAGAACGAGAGGAAAACTCTAACAGTTAGTGTATGGATATCTGGATAAGTGGTTGGCATTATGGGCAAGTTTGCAGGCTTTTATGTCATAACACAAAAATTGAAATCTTATTTATTTATTTATTTATTTTTTAACTGAAAGCGCAAATACACCAGGCACAATAATGTTAAAGGAATACTTGCCAAACTTACTGAATGGTTTGCTCTGACTCACTATTGAATGCTTGTGCAAGAGAGGGGGCAGCTTTTTGCAGTAAATTAACAGGTGAAGTGAATGACAGGTAATTAGAGACACCCCCAGTACCTGATTGATTGGATGTTGGTGGTCTGGAGCTGTGAATATCAGGCTCTCTGCTCAAGAGCCTGAAATCCAATATCGCAAAGAGTGCTTGCTGCCTACAGTATTTATCAGGCATTTATTGTAGCCTTTGAGGACTCATTTAATGGGTATTATTACAATATTATTTCCATTAACCGGATATGTTCTGTGGTAATAACAGACTTCACCAGTGTCACTAGATAATCACACGCATCACAATCAGAATATCTTCAGTAATTTTGAAGGATTAAATACAATGGTTAATTTTTATTTTTATTTTTTCAAATTATGCAAAACACTGGGTAACTCTGTAGGGCTATGTTCATAGGGCTACATAACTGACATAAACCAACATAAATATTTATAGAGGTAAATGTGACCAGTAATAACTATTTTTGTCAATTGACATGACACTTAAGTCAAATGACATATTTCTATTGACATAAGGTTGTTATTACACTTAATAGTCTGACTTAGAGTTATAAGGTCATGCCAACTGATTTTGTGTATTTTGTGTACTGATTAGTGTACTTCTAGTATTTTTGATAATATAACATGGCCGATTCCATGATTGAGGTGCCATTTGTGTCCAGCTAAACCATGTGCTTGGCTCACAGCCTTCTTAAAACCATACTGTGGTCATAAGCAGTACAGAGTGTCCTAGGAAGATATCCACCAGGTTCTTCAGCTTTAGGTGTCATGTCAGTTCGACATCAAAATTGACAAAACCCATCAATATGGCAGCTGATACCTGATGGAAAAGCCCATCTAACAAGGCTATGTCATTTGTCATGAACAGCTTTTGTACGTGGAATGTAGGAGAGCGCTGGGAACAACCTAGCACAGGGCAAAATGTAACATGGACTTTTTATGCTATTACCCACGGTCAAGCAGCATGTACTTAGGGCCACATTATTAGATTTGTGAGCTATGGTCAGCAGCCAAGTTCTCAAGAAATCTGTGTCAAAAAGTGTTTTCAGGGCATATAAGTAAATTTTTTAATCACACCTGACCCCTGTCCACTGCCGAAAGCACCTACAGTGGGCAAATGAGCATCAGAACTGGACCACTGTGCAATGGAAGAAGGTGCCCTGGTTTGGTGAATCACGTTTTCTTTTACAACATGTGGACGACTGGGTGCATGTGCGTTGCTTTCCTGGGGAAGAGGCACCAGGATGCACTATGGGAAGAAGGCAAGCCAGTGGAGGCACTGTGATGCTCTGGGCAATGTTCTGCTGGGAAACCTTGGGTACTGGCATTCATGTGGATGTTACTTTGACATGTAGCACCTACTTAAACATTGTTGCTGACCAAGTACACCCCTTCATGGCAACCCATGATGGCAGTGGCCTCTTTCAGCAAGATAATGCGTCCTGCCACACTGCAAAAATTGTTCAGGAATGGTTTGAGGAACATGATAAAGAGTTCAAGGTGTTGACTTGGTCTCCAAATTCTCCAGATCTCAATCTGACCAAGCAATATATTGCTTGTATAAAAACATGATTATTCTAACTTAAAGTATTTGTTAAATTATTTAGTGAAAACCAAAATGTGTTAGGTTGTTCCCCACTGTCCCTTATTTGATCTATTCACCTGCTTTTGTTATGGCCTGCCTTGTTCGCACAATTCCAAAAAACAAATGATCATCTCTACACTTTTTTAACAAGCTACAATGTTTTAATAGTTTCTATTTTCTCCCTTTTGTCTGACTGAAAAGCTTTTGTGCCCTCATCCAGTCTTGCTTGTTAATTTACCTCTGCCTTTTTTTTTTTTTTTGCTCTATTTCATTGTAGTGTGGCTTGTAAAAGTGTTGAAAAGCTTGTTTGCAGTACTAACCCCCAACTACATCTCTGTTGTGCTTTTCCTAATTATCTCCCAAAGGAACACACATTTTCATAAAGGGATTTAGATGAAAATGGCACAGAAAGTCTCTCTTGGCATTCTGTTGGGCGAATGCTGACATTACTACAAGCCTGCCCTCTTTCAGACACATGCAGTGCTCTTCTCCAATGAGCTCTTTAAAAATGAGCTCTGATAAAGACCCAGGCACTAATGCATGCTGGCAGGGGAATACAATAAAGTCTTTCATCCTCGCCAAACCTCTTGTGTTTCATATTTGATAGAGTAGCAGACTAGTAGTACCTGAATTAGTTTCAGTCCAGTGTGTGCATGCTGCATAATCCTAGCCAGGGGAAAAGTTAAAGAGGTCATACCTTGGCAGAGTGATCATGATCAGAATGTTATTGTGGCTCTGAAAAAAGGGTCTGTTTTTTTAAAAAAAAACAAACAAACAAAACAAAACAAAAAAAGCAATCCAAATAAAAAGCAAAAAACTCTTTATATGAGTGATCTCTTAGCTAACATTATTTATACCACAGTGCAGTTACGTTCTCAATTCTGATTGAAGTCAATTCTGTCAGAAGTTTTTCACGACAGCAGCTCTGGCTGACAGTACAGTAGTTCTCGCTGCAAGGCAAACAGATTTATATTAATGTGCTCATTCTATTATGTTATCATCTCTATAGTAACTAATTCACAAGGACTTGTATGGCGTACACTCCACATAATCTAAACCTAATAATACATGGATTAAAAAAAATATGTTATTATTAAACAACTAAAAACATCTAATCGTTAATATACTGAAGTTTTCTGTAAGGAGTTTAAGAGTCTCAGGTGTCCAATGTTTTTTTGTTTTTTTTAATGATGATGTAGAAGGTGTTTCACAAATAAAACAATCTCTATAAAATAGAATAGTAAATGATGTATGAAAGGAAGAGTGAGAGTGGGTAAAAGATTGATTGTCTGAAGCAGTTTTTCTTTTTTGTGAGAAAAATTCCACTTTTTCAAATTCATAAAAAAATAAATTCTGGATCTTCTTCTTTTTCTTCTTCTTCTTCTTATTATTATATATAGTATATTAGGGAAGAATGATGGAAAATGAAAGAATGTCTCAGAACAATACAGTAAATATATAGTTTTAGTGTTATGTTGAAATTACAGTATATCTATGCTTCTCATACATCTACCAAATTTCTAATTTTGTGTATTATGGAAGAGCTCTTAAAAAAAACAAAAACAACAACAACCAAAAAAACAACCAAAAAAAAAAAAAAAAAAACAGGATAGCTACACTACGAGTTCAGGTCAGTGGCATGTGCTACCTGTAATGGAAAAACAATTGCAGTTCATTGAAATGTTTAACTATGCATCCATACACTCAGCAGTCTCTCTGCCTCACTCACTGGAAATCACAGACGCCAGATTTCCTCGGTCTGCAAGACAGTTGGAACTGCACTTGGGATGTGCTAGCTTATGCGCCAGCATTAAATAGCTAGGTGTTGTTTTCTCATTTTGGTGTCTAAGCATGACCACAGTGGTGTGAAATACTGCTCCGTAAAGCATATGTGGGTGATTGTCCTAAACATAGATAGAGTCTAGGCCAGGTCTAAAAATGGATTTTCAATGGGAAACCCCTAGCGTGAGTGTAATTCAGTCCAAGACTCGGCTTTAGCTCCATCAAAAAATTACGGCATGAGTGGAGGATTCATAGAAATCTACTACACCAATACAGTGCTGTATATACTGACACTATTATTGTTTCACAAGCTGTATTATGATACAGTATGGACTACCTGAAACACTTAAAGTGATGCAGTAAGCAGAAAAAATAAATTGGGTAAGGCCCAAATGATTAATCCACCCTTTATAGATTCACTCATCAAAATTAATTTGGTTTATTTATTTATTTCTTTATTTTTGGTGCTGGGCAGGCATCGCTTCAATGGCATATTGTTTGTGAGAAGTGCTGCGGGCAAACATTAGTAAATGCATGGTGACAGTAGAGGTAACCTTGAGCAGGCGAGAGAACCTGGGGGCCGTATGTCTTCATTTACCCGAGTATCTGCAGATGGCAGGGTAACAGAGAGAGACAGAGAGAATGGGAAAGTTATTTTCTGTGCCTGACTCGTGGGGAAAAGAAAAGGCTAATGATATAGGCAATGTTGATTGTTACCTCCCGTCTGGAACAGCGTCCATCTCTGGGTCTGAATGTGTATGTGTGTGTGAGTGTGCTGGAGTGGTAAGGGGCAGGGGGTGGTCTCCAGGCTTCACTCCTCGGAACCCAGATGTTTCATTACTGGTGAGATTATGGGCACATTGGTCAGCCATGATGAATGTGCTGTGGAAGGCTATAAATAGCGTGGCATAAAAAAGAAGTGGGCCAATCAGCTATCAAAACGGAACAATATAAGAAATTTTACAGAGTGCCAATTCATACAGCATTTATTATAACAACATGAAGGGAACAGGCACGCTTATGTAAAAAAACAGCACGACATTGCTCACTAATAGCATACCTTGGTTCATAAATGTCAGTTCTAACTCCTCGTTGTTTCATTGTTAATGCAAATTCAAAAGAAAAAAAAGTTAGCCTTATTGATCTTTTCACCAGAGTTAGAAGAAATAAATACAGTATTTCAGTAAGTAACACTGAATCATGTTAGCATTTGGTAAAAATTTTCAGGTTGGTTTTCATAGGGAAACGTGATATAAGCTTTTCATGACAAATGACATAAACCTGCATAAACGGGCCACTACATTTTGTCAATTGTGATGATCACCTGAGTGTTATGACACATTCCGAGCTGACTTACATACATATTTCATGACAGACTTTGTATATCAGTCATTTTATCAAGTCAGTCATGTAATGCTGATGAAATGCCATTTCTATGAATACATACAGTACTGTGCAAAAGTCTTATTACTAAAGGATACTATTTTTATTTTATTTCACTTATATCAGATACATCAAATAATAATAACTAACATATCACAATATCACTTGGGTGTTATGTGTTATGTCAAATTGACAAAATCAGTCTTTCTGACAGCTAATGCCTATTGGTCTAAGTCTTTATAAATGTTTATGTTTTTGTCATGAAGGCTTCATATAAGTGCCATGTGAGCATCATTTTAACACATTACCATCCTGGAAAATTATCAGTAGCTGGATAACTATTTGCTTTTGATGGAAAATTCTGGCAGTTCTTTGCAAACCAGTCATGGGTTTACTCACAGCTTGTGTTATTCTTTCAATTAAAATGCTATCAATTATTAATTAGAATGCTGAATTATCAAAAACAACCTGAAAATGCAAACTTTGCTATAAAGTATGTAACGACAAGCACATTTTGCTTAAAATGCTGTATATATCTGAAGTAAAAATTTTTTTTTTTTTAAATTCCATCACGACAACAGTCAAACTTTAACTAACAGCATCATTAATGCACATTTTATCAGAAGCTATGACACCTATACACTCCCTGGATAATTACCAACATCAAACTGAACTGCTGTCACACTAATTAGCTGATTCCACTGATCTCAGAACAGCTGGATACAGGACACAGTTGCAGCACAGCACAGCAGGAAGGAGAGTGGGAAAGAAAGAAAAGGAGAAATGGTGAGTGATTGCTTTATGGAGCATATCAATGGCTCCCTTTTCAGACCATCAGACACCCAATTACCCTGCTACCCTGCCATCACAGTTATGATGTGCAGCGGCATCACTGAAAAGAACAAGTCACCCTGTACTCCTGACCACATGCGCATTAAAGCTTTTGAGCATGGATACACCTCCTAAAAACTCTTTTAATTTTCTCTAATACTTCATCCAAACACACAGAACAAAGGACTGGCTTTAATGACAGCCACTGGCATGGTAATAATAAGAGCAAAAAGGTTCAGCTAAACCAAAAGGTTTTTTTTTTTTTTTTTTTAAAAAGAAAAAAAAAAGGAAAAGTCACCCCACACAAAATGAATGGCTGTGGCCTCATTCAGGCTGTCCAAATACATTTTGCCATCCTCCGTGAAATACAGTGAGGAGCCACTGAACGGAGAAGGACAGAGGGAGAACTTGGAGCTTTATTGGAGGAAATGACACTCAGGAGTGATGTAAAAGAGAAATAGAGCCAACAAATCACCGCCACCTAATCCATCTGGACAGAAGCTAATGGCTTGACACTGAGCCCAGGTGAGTTTAATCAGGGGGATTCACTGTCAGGCTCAGACGTCTGATGATAGACCTATTCAGCTCCTGCCATGGCTTCAGTCCATCTCCGAATCAGAGCAGAACCTCCACTGGGAGTTCGAGTCGAGAGGGAGACTGGGGGATGTTTGGGCTCCAATCACTGACCATCTGAGAGAAAAGGCTGCTGAGTGCTGGGACTGTGCCACAAACTAGCTGGTCTTTTCATGGCTGATGGAAAACTGCCAAAATACCCGTGAGATTTGTATCCTGAGTGTTACAAAAAAAATCCTGTGGGTTATTATATAAGGAATAAATAAATGACATGATGTGGTGTGCTGTTAAAGAAAAATAATCCAGGATGGGCTGGTGTTTTATGGCCTGACAAGAAGCAAATTGGATTGTTTTTCATTCATTCATGAACAACACTTTGTGCATTTTAAAGGTTTATACAGGATGTCCCAAAAGTAACCATGCACACGAGACTTTGTATGTCAGAACCACGTTGGTTGTGCCTTAGTCAGTGGATGTTCGTGGACGTCCACTTCTCGGTTGGTCTGCAACACTTTCAGTCTTTTTGAATTTGTTAATAAATTTGACAACAGTGTAATGTGTAAATGTGCTTGTCATGTTTCCTGTTAAAGTCCATCGCAACCTTGCGACAGTTTCCAGATCCAGCCATGGGAAGTGATTTCAATGCTTCTTTTGTCAAGGGCATTCTTAAAGGTGGGGGCACAGTGGCTTAGTTGTTAGCATGTATGCGCTGCACCTCCGGGGTTGGGGTTTGAATCCTGTGTTTCCCCATGCTTCAGGTGTTCCAGTACTCTGGTTTCCTCCCCCAGTCAAAAGCCATGCATTGTAGGGTGATTGGCATCTCTAAACTGTCCGTAGTGTGTGAATGGGCGTGTGAGTGTGTGTGCGATTGTGCCCTGCGATGGGTTGGGCACAATATCGATGATACATTTTAATTTGGTAATTAACACCTTTTCTTAAGCTGTTTATTATTAGGCATAGAATTTGTTGAGCCTACACCATACAAATCCATGTGAATGAGCTGTTACTATAGATATGATAACAGAAGAAGAGCATGTTACTACAAACCAAAAATTTCTATTACAGACGGAATTACTGTCAGTACTGCTCTTATAGAAAATGTATGCACCTTCAGATTTGAGAATTCAACAGCACTGTGATATAATTCATTGTAAGTTAAATTTAAATGTATATCTTGCTTATAAACAAATTACCTTAATGTGTGTTTATATTGGAAATGAATTGAATCTAAAGTCAAATCGAGATTACAGTTTGTATAACTGTATGTACAAAGTGCATAGCTCTCTCACATGACCATTTTGATCTCTAATATGAACTGGTTTTCAAAGTAGTATGATTGATGGGCACTAAAACAGCCATGACGTGAGCCTCTGTGGGATTTAGTGTGCATGAGTACAGCAACGTGTACAACCATCATGCATAATCGGAGCAGACATGTATGGATGCCACTATATGCCTGCATACTTTTATTTATTTAAAGCTGGGACTTTGCCTGCTTATCTTATTCCCTAACAGCACACTGTAGCATTTCTGTTGATAAAATGGACGAGCAATGATTTATAATGGGTGAATGTTTGATTAGAACAGTAGTCCTGTAATATAAATAGAAGCTCTAGAGATATAGATCAATCGATCAATTTAATTAATTAGTTTCTGTCTACAGATTCAATGCTACGAACTGCTGTCTGTGTAATTGTTGTCATGTAGGCAGCTTAACAAATGACCTTAGCCTGAATGCCAATGTTTTCTTCATGTTTTTTTGTCTGTCATTCTAAGCTTTTTTAATTTGTACTTAGAAATCAGCCATCTGAGAGACAGGCCCAGACTGAACTGAGCTTTTGTACAGTAAGCAGTTTTTGTCTGTCAGCTCATCTCTGTATATTATTGTAAGGCATGATACTGTATAATCTTTGATAAGGATTTTTCCTTGATGTTCACACATTTTTTACATCATTACATTACATGTGTAATGAGTACAGCATAATGATACTTTTTTTTCAGTCTTATCAAAAAGCAAAAAGGAGTGCTCTCGTTCCCTTTTGCATGCAGATTCCCACTCCATCTGGTCAAGTAATGGATCTGGCAACCCTCTTTACATCACCAAAGTCCCCAATGAGCTCTCGAATACACAACAGCTGCCAGATTGTCTTTCTTACTAAAGCCTAGAAACACAGAGCTGTAACCTTGTGAACTGCTTCAAAACATGCCAGACGAGTCACTGAGTAATTTGTGACAAGTTAATTCATGGGTCATTGTTATTGACACTTAGAGTGGATATTAGGAAAGACTACAGCAGGACTGGGTCGACTTTAATCACAGAGGGATGGGTTCTGTAAGTACTGACAGATCCTTCTCTCTGCCACATCTGACAGTGCACAGCAAAAAGACTCTAGTGGAAACCAAGCAAAAACAAGATAACACACCAGAGCACTCCAGATATAGTGTCTTGCATAAGTATTCATGTCTCTTAGGGGGAAATCAATACAGTTATAGTTATAGCAAACTTATTTACAAATAACAGACATAAAGTTGTAATTGCATAAGTATTGGTGCACTTGCTGTAAAGCCCATACATTATTCCATTATTCTTGTGATAATTGAATGCCTTGTCTTATTTTATGGATTTGTTTTTGAATCGCTTTCTTTCAAGTCATACTGATGCAATCAGTTGCAATAAGAAATGAAATATGAAATATGAAAGTGTCACATGATCTCAACATAAATACATCTTTTCCTTGAAGACCCAGAGTTTGTTAGAGAATATTGCTAAACAAACAGCATCATGAAGACTATTATCAAGGAGCTACTAATATAAGTCCAAGATAAAGTTCTGGAAAAATATCAGTCACAGTTTGAATGTCCCATAGAGCACCATTACAGCCATTATTTTAAAAATGCTTTTTTCTGGGTAGAATCAAGACATATAATCTCAAAGTCCATTTGAGTTCCATGTTGTAATACTACAACATGAGGAACAGTTCAATGGGAGTGAATATTTACACAAGACACTTTAGTTGTCTTATTGATAATTTTCTTTTTTGCCTTATGATCCACTATTGAAAAGTCAATAGTGTAGTAATTCCTTTGCAAGCTGGTGCATTCTGACCACAAGCAAATTAAGAGATTTCTTAATAAAGCCCATGATCAGTGAACACTTTCTTTGAAACTCCACTTGGCACCATGGACCCAAGTAGCTAAATGTGACTCATGAATCAAATGGAGTAAAACTCCAGGAATAAGTAGGCTTGTTTTTGCAAGGGTAAGGCTAAATGGAATTCAGAAAGCTTCATTAAACCCAGGCTGAAACTGCAACTTCAGATCTGTCTGAGTGAACTGGAGAGTGTTTGACAATCAAAAAGAGTGTGTGGCAATCAAACAAGAGAGACAATCAAAATCTGTCATTATGTCTTTCAAAAGTTGTGAAAGGTCTTCATGGTTGGAGAACACTTTTGGAAAAGGGTTGAAACTGATTGGGGGAGATCAAGAGACAGAAGTGGTGTAAAGAGGATCTTGAAATTTACTGGGCCCATATTGTGGATTTTTTCCACAAAAATGTACCTCCCAAGTCAACACTGTCCATTTGTATAATAAGATGTTCATTTGGTATTTGTAAATGAGAAGAAAATAGTAAATGTTTTCCCTAACATGCATATGCATTACTACACTGCATGACTGAAATTATATAGCAACATCTTTACCTTGACAATAGTTTGTATATTTATAAAGCGAGAGAGGGAGAGATGTGGGCTGCTTAATTTTGTCCTATATGTTATGGGAAAATAGTTGCAGTAATAATGGTAATTACTCAGTAATTTACAAAAATCCATGCAGGCCTTGTCTCAGGGCAATGGATATAGATGTTGAGCAGTCATCTTTGAATTGTCATTTTTCAGTTGTCAGTTTCCCAACTCTGTACATTTTCCAGGCAGGGGTATAGTGTGTCTCTATCATCTGTGTAAAGGTCAGCTAATCAGAAAATGCTTATGTAATAAATTACAAAAACATTATACTGTAAGTGGACATTGGGGAAAACAAATAAAATAAAATAATACAATATATCAATACAGTACATAGAGCATGTCATTTGATACTAATATAACTATCTAACTATATATGTATATAGTTCTTGTAAATACATATGGTTCTGTGCAACCTGTCATTTTTATTGTACATCTCTCCAGTGTCTCTCTTTCAGTTGCAGACCTTCTTCATAAATCTTCTTCACATATCTCTCTCACAAATGACTGGGTTTATTCATGCTTTGAGCCTGGGATAGACTCTAGATCAACTGCGTGCTTGAAAAATGAGAAGCTGTTATTGAAGATGAATGAATGAATGAATGAATGAATGAGAGAGAGATGAGAGAAAGCCATAATACCTACCAATACATACACTCCACATCAATACTCCACACCCACGAACACACACAGACATACATGTCTTATTATCCTTGTGAAAACCTTCCATTGACATAATTATTAATGCAGCTTATAAATATTGTGCCTGCACCTAAACCTAACTGTATCCTTAATCTTAGTAATCAAGAGGATATTTTAATGCCTTTTTAAGGCACTGAATAATTCTGGGAGTTTGAAACATCTTGTGTTGGAATTTAAGCACTCATCTGAATGAATAGCAGAAAGTTGTTCAGCTGAAGAGGTCTTTGGAGAGAATCTAGAATTCACAGACTATTTGTTATACCAGCTCAGCTGTATTGTTGAACCTGCTGTACAAATTATTAATGTACATACAGGATAGAATGTACTCCCCTTTATTTAAGCCAAGGTTTACATATTGGATCCTCTTTGCTATTTCTGCCAAATCAGTGTGTGTCTGCACTCTCAGTGCTGTGATCAAATGTAGAGTGACTGGAGGTTTATGGAAAGCAAATTGAAATTCTAATATATGCTGTTTGGGGATTGACCAATAAATATTGTCTTGGTGGTCTTTAAAAGCAAGCAACCTAACCTTTGATTGCTGTTACCCTGGCACTTCTGATGGCATTTGAGAAGAAATATCTCTAACCTCTTTGAACTTTGACACCAAAAAAAGTGAAGTACCCAATATACAGTATCTGGTCTGCCTAACTTTTGATTCTGGTTTTATCTAATTTTCTGCTCTTTGGATTAGTCTACTTCAATCGGTTCGCCTGGATCCCTGCCCCTTATAAACTGTATTGTTGGTTTATTTTGTTTTGTTGCTTGAGATCATTCCTAATAAACAAACCCTGCTCTTGCAAGTATTTGTGACGTTTTCAATTTAAAATAGGTATTAGCTGTTACCTGTAACTTTTATTATTTGGTAATATTTGAATATTAATGTCTGCTCAAAATTCCATAGCAAAAGTTATAAAAGTAGTATAATTGACATGCTGAGAAATTCACTCTTCAGCAACTTATTTTTTTCTCTCTCTTTCTTTTTTTTTGACAAGAAAAGGACTAATCAGATTCTCACAATCTAACTCTGGCTGACAAAACACCACATATTCCACAAGAAAAGACTGTGGCTTTTTTTTCCCCCTGAAGCTTAATTATTCAACAGAGTGAATTCATCTGGCACAAGTACAAAAGATCAGTGCAAAAAACATCTGCTATGTTGTTCAAGTTCTACTTTCAGCTTCCATCCCTTTTATCATACATCAAAACTTTACCATTTTTGCAATATTAATTTACAGTAATCTCAGTTAGTACCATATAATCTCAGCAAATACCAAACAAGCTTGCAAATATAAACATAAGAGAAAACTTCAAACAAATGCAGATATAAAAGTTTCTCTTTGGTTCTAATCAAAATGACTAACTGAGTATGAACAAAGGGTTTTACTTGTAAAATTATGTGCAGAGATTATCAGTAATGGACAAATCTTCAATAAATTCCCTACACTTACATCATACATCAAGTCTTTATCATCTGTGCAATAATTTCGGCAAATACCACTGAAGTACCAGCAAGGTTTGCAAAATAAAACATGTGAGGAAATGGAGCCATATCAGACAAACACTCATATAAAAGTTTCTTGTTGGTTCTACTGAAATGGACTAATTGATATATGCTTAAAAAAGTTTTAAAATGCCATGCAGACATTATTGGTAATTGGTTATCAGTTTGTTATATTTTAGGTATTTTTTGTTTATTTATTTTTTTTTAAATAGAGAAGGTTGAATGGAAAGTTATATATGTAATTGTGGTTCTATGACTGAATAGATGCCTGCCAGGACATTTCCTTCAAAACTAGGAGACCTTTCACATTTGTTAATTTCCTGGCCAAGTACCAATAGCAAAGTCACCTAGTGATCATGACCCCATGCAGGTATCCAATGAAAGATCCCAACAATTGCCTAGGCCTGAATTGCATAAAGTGTTAATACTGCCATCTTAATGAGGATAAGAATCACTCAAGTGTTGATATTGTTCATTATTGAGGGTAATAATCACTCAATTATCTGTTTCTGCTCTGCTCAGTTGAGGGTGAGAATTACTCCAGGTACTGATGTTGTACTCTACTGAGGATAAGAATTGCACAAGTCTTATTTGTATTTATAGTGAAATCTATTTGTAGTGAAATCACAGCAGAGCACATGGCAATTAATCAAAATTCAGTTAGTAAAATCTGGCAAAGTTATACAGGGACCTTCTTAATGGCACTCAAGAGGTTGCTATAGTGTGTTTGGAATGGCATTAAATGGAAGAAGGCACCTCTTGACCTGTGATCAAGTTTGCTTGTGCAATCACTAGCTTGACCCATTGAGCTATCCTGTCTTTAGACTGTGGATCCTATTATGGTGCTCCCCAAAGCTGAGCATTGACCTGCCAACTGGCCATCACGTCCACATAGTTCTTGAGAGCCCTCAGTGGACACAAGGATGCATTTGAGCACATTCCCACCTTCAAGAGCCAATTGATAAGTTTATAATATATACTGCAGCATCAATATCTCTGGCTGGAATACTGAGATAGGCCACAATTCCAGTCTCCAATGCAGAAAATCCAATCCATGCAATTCACCTACTCATATGACCTTAGTGATGGCCAGTAAAAAATCTATTTTAAGCAAAATCCACGTTATATCTGCATATTCCATTGGTTCATATGGAAAGTGCTTGGTACCAAATCTAGAAACCATCTAGACAGATGTGTGATCACTGTTTTGCACAAAGGTTGGAGATGTTCTGTATCTTAACATTTTTTTTTGATTAGTTCATGTGTTACCTGCAGTAAACCATCAGTCTGTTCCCTGGGCCACAGTGACCCATTCATCTGGGACAGAAGATCTAGTCAGATGGGCAGTGGGCTTGGAGGACCCTTCAGTAATGTCAATGGCAGGTGGAACCATGGTCTATATGGCCACAGTAGGATTTGCACTGGTTGCCTTGGTCTGTTAATTGCACTGATGCATCATCTATAACAGTGACAGCAGTGGAAATAAATAAGTCGTAGCGTTGGCCAATCATGTGACAACACATATAAGGTCAAGGCCTCTGTCTCTGCTCTGTCCATGAACCAGATCAGGGAGTGCATTCCAAACTCACTGAACCACTTTCTTGTTGCAAGACAGTGCATGCACTCTCTGATTGCATTGGTCCAATTCCAGAGTTTGTTTGACCACTTGCCCCACTGTTGGTTGATCTAAAGTACCACAGTGGTGGTGTTGTTCCACGGTAGCACATGTGACCCTTTTTGAGATTCCTGAAAATGTTCCAGTACTAGCCACACAATCCCCCACCACCCCCACCATGATTTGGTTTCAGTTTAATTTTAAGTTTGTTCACTTTTGTTTCAGTAGCTCTTTTATAAATGTCACTTTTTTCACAGACTAACTGCTAATGTTATACTGAAATGACAAATATATTTCAGATTGAGCAGGTGTTAATGAACCTTGCTACGTTTATATCCCAGTAAGATCAGTCACTCCACTCCAACCAGTCCTTGCATGACATGACAGCAATGCCAAGCTATTAGCAGTTCTCTGGTATGAATTGGAGAAGCCCCCATCATTTGAGGGAAGGTTCTTTAGATGTGCAAATTTTCAGTTCATGGTATACATACCTTGCATTTTAATGTGCATTTCAATGAGTCAGCTGATATGCTAACTTTTTGCTTCTCTGCTAAAATAAGTTTCTAGAAGGAACTAATCCATGAATAATGCAATTCATCAGAATTTCCTCCTGATGCCTGCTGTGTTTTGCAGAATCTATATGTTTTAATCATTAATATTCATTATAACCAGGGTTGTGTTGCTTAAATCTTTTTAGAAGATTTTTTTCCCCATCATATATACTGTAATAAGCATGCAATTATTTGTTTTGTCCTTGCTCAAGTGCCCCATTTGCCATCACACAGGCCATTTTAACTTTATTACTAAAACTGCAATGTGTGAAAAAATATTTTCTTTCACTCAATTTTACTCATTTTCACAACAAATCTGCTTATTCTGTCATTTTTATTTTACTCCCAACAGCGACTCAATACACCACCCTCATATTCTTAGTAAACAGGGATTTTGTCCACCTAAGATATTATAGAAGAGATCAACATTGAGAACCAAAGACAATTAACTACAATCACAATAATGATCACCCAATTTCATGCAAAACTATAGTGATTCTTATGAGTGAGAGTGGTTTACTGGAAACTAACGATAAACCACATGATGCAAAATCTTAATTGCGAGACTGTGTTGATAATAGAATATGGGGATCGTGTAAATAGTAGTTACATTTATATTTAATAATTTAGTAGATGCTCTTATCCAGAGGACTTAAGAATTAAGTAGAATTAAGGAACAACAAATAGAAAACATATACTGTAAATCTCTAAGGGTTTATTAACCTGAAAGTTTGGGTCA
Organism: Cranoglanis bouderius; assembly: GCA_023630585.1. Lineage (NCBI taxonomy): Eukaryota > Metazoa > Chordata > Actinopteri > Siluriformes > Cranoglanididae > Cranoglanis > Cranoglanis bouderius. The sequence continues at coordinate 11,739,332 of CM042556.1, read as the reverse complement.
TTCAGGAACTAGCAGTATTATAAAAAAAAAAAAGTCTATAAAAAGTTGCAAAGTTTGACCTCACTGAGTGTCAAAATCTTAGATATTGTACAAAGTGGTTGGACTTTTGGTCAGAAGGAATTGATTTTTGGCTATTTGGATAAACACCAAACAAAAGCAATGAGATTGTGCCTTACAAACATGTTTAGATCACACAGAACGACATGTCAAGAGCCCTGACATTGAAGAACATAATTAATGTGAAGGTTGTAATTAGGATGCAAGAGCAGGAGTTTTCAATCCATTCTTGTTGCAAAAAAAGCCAGTGGAGTGAAGTTCCATGAGAGAACTTCAGGAGGTTATGATTCAGCCAAGCAGCAAAAGCAGCCAAGCAGAGCATTTTATAGAGAAAATGTATTGTATGAAGGGTCACCAGGACAAAAAAGAGTTTCAGTTGTCATGTCTGGAAACAAGTAGAGCTTATATGCGAATATGAATAGTTTCTGTAGTCAGCGAATATCATGTTGTGGAGGTAAACAAATCTGTAGCATCTGTTGGTTGTTATACATAACTGAATGGAATTATGTTCCACCATTGACAAATTACATCTTTGGTGGAGCTGGTGTCTGGTTTGTGAGATAACTGTCTATTGACACACTGATAGCGCTAAAAGAGAACTGGAGTGAGCTGTGCTCTATCTGTGATAACCTCTGCCTGAGTTGCTCTGCACAGAAATAAAGCAGTAATATGACATTTTTTTTCAGTCCCCCAGGTAATCCCCTACTCTGCAACTGGGAAGTGTCCAAGGTGCACACTATTGTCCTCCAGGGACACAGATCATAAAGCACATGTGGGGACAGGAAAGACTAGCCCACTCTCTACAGTGTAGCTCTGGAGTTTGGAAAAAAGAGCTGCATACTGATGTCAACTCCACAGCTAAAACAAATGGACTTTGTAGGACGTTTTAATAATATAAAACTATCAGGTGTAAATGTGTAATGTGGCACATTATAACTGGTTCTTTACCATAATTTCCTAACAGTTTTACTTCACAGGTCCTGGCAGATTAGATGACTCTGGGATAAATTAAATTTACCAAAGGAGGAGTTCAATAGGTGATGGCAAGGCATCATATCATTATTAATGAGCTCACAGTACAAAAAGTCCTTGTTAAAGTCATTCTTTCAGTAAGGACATGTGAAAAACCTCTAGTGGCATTGTCTTGTAGTATAACATTCCTGTTCACTTTTTGAAACAGCATAGATTCATCTTTGCTGTTAAACACAGCTCACACTTGAAAAAATTTTGAAATGTCTGTTAGTCTGTTTTCCCTTTCATTACCACCTTAGCAAGGTGTATATATATATATATATATATATATATATATAAAACATCTTGAATGCTAGTCATTTGCTCATTCCCTATTACTGGTTCATTTATTATACAAATAATAATAAATGTCATGCATTAGTTGAACATTACATCTTGCCCTACTCTTCAGTTGTGTAAGTTCTAAGTTGTGTTTTCCTGTTTGGCTTGTCCTTGACTATTTTCCTGCAACCTGTTGGAATACTCTTTTGGATTCTCCTCGTTGGTTTGATGTTTGATGTCATTACTGTATAGGTTCTCTGCCTGCTTAACAATTTCAATGTCGGGATTGGGACTTAATGATACTCTGCTGAATCTGATTCTATACTAACTTGAGTTAGCTTAATAACTTACAAATATTATTTGCATCCAAGTCTTTCTCATGCGTTCTATGGATTCAATATAGCCAGTGGCAAGCCTTCTGAAATATTGAAATCATAATAAAAGTTCAAGCAATTAGACACAGTCACCAGTGAATTCTAGTTGCAGCTGCTATGAAGCGCTTCCATGGATTTTTGAAAGCAGAAATGACAGCCACTCGCATAATGAAGGGAGTGATAGAAATGCTTGGATGAGGAGATCTTAGCTGCTGAAAAAATTCCAGCTCTTCTGATCTGGTCTCAGAAATCCATAACGGTAGGCTAGAAATGGAGTGGTGCAATTCAAAGCATCACTCATCTGCATATTGATTGAGAACTTCATCAGGCATTACTAATAAGCGCATAGCTGTGTCGTTGCAAGATGATAACAGTGATTATGAAGCCTGTGGTCTCGGTTAATATTCAGTCTTCCGCATCATTGTTTTACAGCTCCCTTCAATTAAATTTTCACCCACACTCCCTGCCAAATGCCATTCGACTTGTTTATCAGGAGAAAGGCTCCCGATACGGCTGATTGTGCCGTAATTGCATTGGCATGTGAGAAGTATCTATAAACATGCTAAATGTCATGGTTTAGCAGTTTGTAATTCGTGTTCTACATCTTACCGAAGTTTAGAGATGTTCAATTCTTACAGTTGTACACAAACAATACCCTCCTGAACTCATGATGCATTTATTGTAGTAATCTTATGCCATGGTTTTTTTTTATTATTAACTATGATGTTTTGAAGTTGAAGTCATTTAAATTTAGTTTGTATTCCATAATTTGAATTAGTATGAAAGGATTTAAAATGGGGGGCATGGTAGCTTAGTGGTTAGCATGTTTCCTCGAACTTGGGGGTTCAATTCCCGCCTCTGTCCTGTGTGTGTGGATTCTGCATGCTCTCCCCATGCTTTAGGGGTTTCCTCTGGGTACTCCGGTTTCCTCCCCCAGTCAAAAGACATGCATTGTAAGTTGACTGGCATCTCTAAAATTGTCTGTAGTGTGTGTGTGTGTGTGTGCGATTGTTCCTTGCAATGAGTTGGCACCCCGTCCAGGGTGTCCCCCACCCTGCACCCCAGGCTCCCTGGAATAGGCTCCAGGCTCCCCGCAACTCTGCGTGGGATAAGTGGTACAAAAGTTGGATGGGTGGATTTAAAACAGTTGGGCAAAATTCAAAACTTTTGGTAGCTTGTCAAATTTAGTTGATTAAATTCATATTCAAATGTATACATTATTTTGGAGTACTTCCGAAAATTCTGTTTCAGTCATTGTCATTTCAGCCAATCAGCAGTCAGGAAATTATTATTAGTGAATCTGAATTAGATTAATTAAATTAAAAGGGCATGCCAAATTTGGTGTTGGACTCCATTTCCCAGAATGCACCTCCACCTATGAACATGGCCACCATGGACCTCCAGTTCAAATGCTCAAGTTACCCCCCACCCCCACCCCCTCCCCACATTCTGATGGTTTCTTTTAAATGTACATTACATTATATTTTTAATTATGAGCCGTTTATGGCAAATGTAGTTAAATAGGATTGGGTTAAACAGAAAAGACAAAAACATTCCCAGCCACAGTTACAACACAGTAATACATGCTGCCTTTATTTCTCTATTTTGTTTTGCCCTCAAAGGGATTTGTCCAGGGAAAATTGCTAGGTGGCTGATGGAGAGAACATTTTGCTGTAAGCTTTCTCAAAGGACCCCAGAGGTGGTGGCGTTTGTTCACATTCTTTTATAGTGCAATTATAGGTAGAGTGTTTTTTTTTTTTTTTTTCTGGGATCCACCCAATCTGGTCAAGCTTATTTTCCCTGAAACAGACAATTTAGCAGCTCTTAAGTGCAAGCCCCACTGGGTCCACCTGTCAGTGTGTGTGGCTGCCATGGCTAAATCAGACAGACTTCCTTCAAATACCCTTCAGATGGATGTGGCACTGATATCTGCTATAATGCCTCTTAATCGAGGCATGATGTTCCTATTACTGGGCCTCCTACCTTCCTCTTGGCTAATGTGGTGTAGAGTGCTATACACTTCTGTTTTAAAACTTTCATGAATTGCCAGAGGAGCAGACCTTGAATAATCATTTCCAGTGTTACTTTTTCCGTATTTGATTTATGATGTTGCTGCAGCAACTGCATCATTGCAGGCACAATAGGATAATTAAACGGTCAGGTTGATTCAGTTGTGAGACTCTCCCTAGTCAGATTTCCAGCTTTTGCTAAAGAGTCTGGTACTGTTCCTCACTAAATCTGGCCAAGAAACACAGTGTACAGAAAGAGGCTATTCAACTAACATTGCAACTTTGTAATGTATGGTTTGATGAGTGAGGAAATAAGTACATAAATTTGGTGCAAACCGTACTGAGGGCAAACAAGAAATTTTTGTCAGAGTTCCAAATTGGGGTCAGAACACAGGTAGACAAGGTAATCAAAGGCATCTGACAAGTCAAATGAACAGACATGGGTCAAAACAAGAAAAAAATGGAAAACAAGGGTCAGAATTCACAATGAGACATAGGCTATGTTTACATGCACATCAATTCCTGTTTAAGGGCTATATTCAGGTTGCAGCCATATTCCGAATATGATGTTTATATGCGTACAGGCATCGGAATATTCCAGTATACATGGCTGTTGTAAGTATGCCTGAGTTGCCATTCCTAAATACCTAGCCTACAGCTAAGCGTCTGTTAGCACCCACAATTCCTTGTGGACTGAGCATGCGCATATTTCCGATTAAAACAGGAATATATTCCAAGGGTGGAAATCAGAATTTGGGGAATCCAAATATTTTTGGGCAATCGGATTACGGCATTTACATGACTAAATACTAATTAGAATATTGCCAAATTCCGATTAATATGGAATATATTTGATGTGCATGTAAACATAGTCATAGACACAACAGGATATAAGTAGACAAACGGGGTTTTAGCTTGATGTTATTCTTAGTCCCTGACCTAGTGAACTAGCACGTGTCATGGTAGCACTGAATGGCACAGAACTACAATACCCGTCACATGATCTGGTCACATGTTCCCTAATCACTCTAACCCTTGTCTTGTTATGCCTTGTTAGCACCACTATTTAAATTCTAGCTTTTCTTTGTCTCACTCTCAAGCTTCTGTTGTTGTTGTCGTTGTTGTTGTCAGTACCATGGTCTCGCTTAATCTCCTGCATAGTCCATGTTCATGGTTCTTGTTTTCATGGTTTTGGTTGATTTGTTTGTATTTAACCCCATAGATTATCTACACTTGTCACTTTCTGATAGCATGAGGATGGCTTTTTGATAGAGACTACAAAGCACTTAAAGTCACTTTGGATAAGGTCATCTCCTAAATTTTGCAAATGTAAACAGAAACCTTGCTGCTTTGGAATTTGTAACAAATTTGCCCACCATGATTACTCACCACTAATTGTTTCAAATGAAAGCCCTCATAACTTTTAAAGATGGGATACAATGTGATTATATTGTGCCTATTGCTTCACTGTGTTCAAAAGGTTGGAAACTGCTGTACGCAAGTGTGTATACATGGTAGCGCAAGCATGCAATCAAATTGCAGCCTTCAGGATACTGAAGCTTGTCGCCAGATAAGTGTACAAAAGGTAGCAGACGCTCCATGAGCCAAGGGCGAGTTTCCGAGGCTGAGGCTAGGCTTTGACTGTAAACTCTGAGTCTTTAGATTTAGATTTAGATTATATACAGTGGGTGAAAAAAATATTGGATCCCCTGCTGATTTTGAACGTTTGCCCACTGACAAAGAAATGATCAGTCTATAATTTTAATGGTAGGTGTATTTTAACAGTGAGAGACAGAATAACAACAAAAAAATCCAGAAAAACGCATTTCAAAAAAGTTATAAATTGATTTACATTTTAATGAGGGAAATAAGTATTTGATCCCCTATCAATCAGCAAGATTTCTGGCTTCCAGGTGTCTTTTACAAAGGTAATGAGCTGAGATTAGGAGCACTCTCTTAAAGGGAGTGCTCCTAATCTCAGTTTGTTACCTGTAAAAAGACACCTCTCCACAGAAGCAATCAATCAATCAGATTCCAAACTCTCCACCATGGCCAAGACCAAAGAGTTGTCCAAGGATGTCAGGGACAAGATTGTAGACCCACACAAGGCTGGAATGGGCTACAAGACCATCGCCAAGCAGCTTGGTGAGAAGGTGACAACAGTTGGTGCGATTATTCGCAAATGGAAGAAACTGTCAGTCTCCCTCGGTCTGGGACTCCATGCAAGTTCTCACCTCGTGGAGTTTCAATGACAATGAGAACGGTGAGGAATCAGCCCAGAACTACACGGGAGGATCTTGTTAATGATCTCAAGGCAGCTGGGACCATAGTCACCAAGAAAACAATTGGTAACACACTACGCCGTGAAGGACTGAAATCCTGCAGCGCCCTCAAGGTCCCCCTGCTCAAGAAAGCACATGTACAGGCCCGTCTGAAGTTTGCCTGAATGATTCAGAGGAGAACTGGGTGAAAGTGTTGTGGTCAGGTGTGGTCAGATCTCTTTGGCATCAACTCAACTCGCCATGTTTGGAGGAGGAGGAATGCTGCCTATGACCCCAAGTTATAACACCATCCCCACCGTCAAACATGGAGGTGGGAACATTATGCTTTGGGGGTGTTTTTCTGCTAAGGGGACAGGACAACTTCAGCACATCAAAGGGACGATGGACGGGGCCATGTACCATCAAATCCTGGGTGAGAACCTCCTTCCCTCATCCAGGGCATTGAAAGTGACCTTAATGACTTGGAGAGCATCTGCAAAGAGGAGTGGGACAAAATCCCTCCTGAGATGTGTGCAAACCTGGTGGCCAACTACAAGAAACGTCTGACCTCTGTGACTGTCAACAAGGGTTTTGCCACCAAGGACTAAGTCGAAGGGGTCAAATACTTATTTCCCTCATTAAAATGCAAATCAATTTATATCTTTTTTGAAATGCGTTTTTCTGGATTTTTTTGTTGTTATTCTGTCTCTCACTGTTAAAATACACCTACCATTAAAATTATAGACTGATCATTTCTTTGCCAGTGGGCAAACGTACAAAATCAGCAGGGCATCAAATACTTTTTTCCCCCACTGTATATAATTATACAAAACCTATCATGGAGAAATGATCCAGAATAAAGCAAGCAGTTCTCTTAACACAAGGAAAAAATATTTTAAGAAATAAAAGGGAAAAAAATATAACACGTTAGAGATAATTGAACATAATTTTACAAAATGAACATTTTGAGAGGTCACGAATAAAGGAAAACATTTCTTTACACCCAATAATTATGTTCTACTGAAAAAAAGATTCATCTTAAAGTATCAAACATACAATATTTTTCACTATTACTACTTCATGTGCAGTAGTGTAGATAGAGTAGCTATGCACTTTTCATTTTCCATGGAGCTTCACCAAGAGTTAGTTATATCATGCCCTCTTTTAAACTTGAATGCAGTGACAATTTTCAATCAAAAAGTCTAGTGCACAGGGTGCCTTGTTTATAACTTAGCAATTTGCTTGCACAGTTCTTCAATGACAAGCGACATCAGGGCTCCTGTAACAGCCATTCATTTTCACAGTGTGAAACTTTTTTTCCTCACTCAGGTTACACGGCATGCTTCTGTTCAAGAGTTTAATAAATAGAGTGTAAAAGCAGTGTGATAATTGTTTTCCCCTATTTCATTAATAGTTTCAATTTAATGAATGAATAAAACATGATGTGCTGTTATAGGAAAATAATCAACGACAGGGTGGTGTAATGCTTTACCACTACTTCTTGTTCTCTCTCTTAAAGGTAATATGTAAAGAAAATGCAGCTGTCTGTCCTGAAGACTTTCCCATGTTGGAAAACCTATTATAAATTATGACTTTACCTGAATACTCCTTGTTACATAAAAGTCTTCTCACAGAAAACGTAATCATGTCAACAATTACACACTTTAAAAAATCTGTTTATATAGAGTGCTCACTATACACATACCTGTGTAAGTTTTTACAATAGAAACAATAACATTAGAATGAGTGCATGAGTGCATTAATACAAACTTTGCACTGGAACTACTGTCAGAGCTGTTGATAGAGAAAATTAATAAACACTTTCTGACCAATCAGAATCAAGCATACAACAGCTCCATGGTATACTGTATGTTACTTTATATGATTACAGTCACATATATAACATATATAATAAAGTGTTTCATGTTCTCATATACTGTAACATTTTCAATGATGCTGTATAAATTCAGAAAGCAGCTTAATCATATTCATTTCTGCTGCTCTGTCAAATGGCAAGGCAACACGTTTAAAACTCTGCTAACAACCAGTGAGTCATAGGATATATTTTAGATACTTCATAAACTTGTGACTCATAGTGGAGTTTGTGGATCTAAATTTGGATCTTATTTGATGCTGCTGGATCACGTTTCTGGCTCAAGTGCCTTTCATTCTCTGCACTTTGTTCCATGATGAATACGATTCCACACAAATTCCTGCCGTACCATAGACATGCTCTGTTTTTTGCAGAACGTTTGTTAGCCCTCCTCATAATGCAGAATGCATGCTCTCAGCTCTGGGAACAAGGGAAAAGATGATGAGCGAAAGACAGAGGCAGAGCATGAGTGAGAGTGAGAAAGTACTTCTGGTAAAGCTCTTTGAGAGACTGAGACATTTGCCTCATCAATAATGCATGGGAAATTGCTGAGGGGCTAGAGGGAGCTTGTAGAGAAAGAGAGAAAGGGAGAAAAATGGAAAGGGAGAATCATGAACTGATCTTGATGTTATTAATAGAAGGCTATTAATTAACCCAGCCATGTTAAATATAGTACAGTCACTTGGAGCGGCCAATGGGGGCATAGCAAACTCCAGAAGAGTGTCCAAAATGGGACCTGGAACATCTGCTCCTTTTGGCATCTGTGACCGACGAACTGATAGTGGTCCTTGCACGTCCATCACACACTCCCTAGTGTTCTGATCCCTTACTTGGACCATGAACACCTAGACATGTCTTTTTATAACCTCTCCGTGAGACTGAAAGAAAGGTAAAAAAGAGGAGGAGGATTTTTTGTTCAGGATTTTTTTTTTGTTTGGTTTGATCTATGAAAAAATATATTTTTTGTTTTATTACCCATTGTCTTCTAATTTGGTCATTTGCCAATTCCCACCCACTAACTAGATCTCCCCTATCACATGACCAGGGAAGATGAAGGTTAGCACATGCTTCTTCCAAGAAGCCGGCCACTGTATATTTTTTTCCAAACTTCTGCTCATGCTGCATCACAGCTCAGCTGAACTCACTCAGAAGAAAGCACTGTCTGCCCTCTTCCACATACATGATCTTACAGTTGCCCATGATTGATCAGTGTCACTCTGATTGACAGGTGAGAGAGTAATGATGTCCCACCCACCCACAGAACACAGACAATAATCCTGTCTTCAGACTTTCAGCCACAGATGGATGTGGCTTTGAAATTAAAACCTCTTAATGATAGGGTTGAAGGATTGATAAATGAGGCCCAATGTTTGCAAAACAAATGAAAAAAGTAAAGCCATGTGGAAACAAAAGAACATTACAAACGTTCCTCTTTACACATTAAATTATATAAACTGCAGATATGAGGATCTCAGCAGGGTTCTCTTCGAAATGGACAAAAACATCCAGAGGGCGATGGAACAGCTGGCTCCATGACTAAGCGATGTGTTTCCATCAATGCCCACTGACAAGCTCTGTTTCAAAACACAAGATGTACAGACGAGCTCTCACTCGGCAGTCAGAAAGCCTGATGCTAACTAAATGGAATTCATTCATCAGCCTGTGAGGCCAAAAAACTTTCCTGAGACTGCACTTTCCAAACATGTTATCAGTCTGTAAGTCAAACAAGGCTACACAGTTATGCACTGACTATAAAAAAAGAGTAAAGCTACTACAGCTAACCTGTGGATTGATAAACAAACAAACAAACATTTGGATGTTGTATGTAATACCTAGAGCCGTCTGCCGTCTGCTGTTTTGCAGGGTGAATTGCAGTTGCAATGAAAACATTGACAAACATCCTCTGACATCCCACTGATTGGCATTTCCAAATTGTCCATAGTGTGTGAGTGTGTGTGAGATTGTGCCCTGTGATGGGTTTGCACCCTGTCCAGGGTGTCATCTGCCTTGTGCCCCGAGTCCCCTGGGATAGGCTCCAGGCTCCCCTGTGTAGGATAAACAGTACAGAAAATGGATGGATGGATGGACATTATCACAACTGTACTATTATCACAGAAACCTCTACAAAATACACTTTTAAATATACAGTACTGCGCAGATGTTTTAGGCACATGCAAAGAAATGCTGTAGAGGAAAGATGCCTTCAAAATAATGAAATTAAATGTTTCTACATTTAAAAAAAAAACTGTAAAGAGCAGTAAACAGTAGTACATGAAACAAAGTCAATATGTGACAGAAAAATAAAAATAAAAATAGTAATCTCCGGTACAATTTGTGCAGTTTTATAAGGAAATTAGCTGGTAAGTTTTATTGAGCATCTTGCAGAACCAGCCACAGTTCTTCTGGAGAATTTGCCTTTCACACTTGCTTCTTATTTTTGCAGCAAAACCCAGCAGCCTTCATTGTGTTTTTTGTCTGAAAAGTGGTCTCTTACATAATATGCTGCTTTCTTTAATGACATACAAACATTTTTCTGTAACATTTAATTTTGTGCTAGAAAACTAATATTTGGGAATCTAAAATGTTTTTTTGTACTGACTTGAAAATGTAGAAGTCATAAAATTAAAAAAATCTATAACAAAGTACTAAAAAAATAGGGTGCCTAAAACTCTTGCACAGTACTGTAAATATTATTTTGCAGCATTTACCTAAATTCTCATCATGATAAAAATGTTATAAAGCTCATTTTAGTCATTTGAAGCTTTAGTTGCTATCTTCTTTGTTTTTTTATTTTTTTTTAATTTTCTTTTTTTATTTTAAGTCATGTTAAAAAGCAGAGTCCTGTCTTGTTTACTGTGTATACAACATTTGACTTCATTTCCATGCCACAGACCACTCAGTAAAAGCTTTAGTTTTTGAGTGCTGCTTTTTACTGCTTGTTACTGCTGTGAGGAGGTTCATTTATGATCTCCTTAAACATTCAAACACAGTTTGCTGGCAAAAAAGAACTTTCTGTCAAACCTCAAACTCCAAATGCTTTATAATGGTTTCAGAAGTTATTCTATTCTGATGAATTTTGATTGCACCATATTGCTGCACTTTAGGCAAATTAGATATCTTTAATTCCGAACTGGTTGGGCAAAACGTGTATTGAATTGAATAAAAGATTATTTTAAGCTGTCCTTCTCATTAACAGTTCACATACATACACTTGACTTCCTCACTCCAGTGACAAGTGTTTGTACATCAAAACCCCAATTTAGTATTAGTATAGTATGGGTGAGAGAGGAAGTTGTGATGCAAAACAACAAACCAACTATAGGACTCTGCGATCTGTTGCATGGACAGCTTGTTTGGACAGCATGGAAAGAAGTCGGTGCTGAGAGAAACATCTTCCCTGCTTACCCACAAGTCACAGCTAAGCAGACATGTCTGGTGAGGACTGAAGCTCTCATAGCATGTAGCAGCCTGAACATGTGAACTACATTATTTATCAGCATGAAACAAGGACCCTAGTAAAGGTATTGTAGCAGGGAGTGTGAAGTAGGTGGTATTGTATGTGCATCTATGTGAGTGTAAAATGAGAAAACAAGAAATAAGTGTTAGATCATGAGCAGGGATCATTAAAAAAACAGAGTTAGATGCCCAGATGGAAAAACAAGAGTGACAGTGATGATAGAGAGGAAGAGGGGCTAAGGAAAGGAAAAGAGAATGAACAGTAAAGCAGGAGGCTGAGAGAATGAGAAATCAAGCATAGCTGCAGTGGTGAGATACAGACTATGGTCAGTTCCATCTCTCTCTAATTGCTTCTCACCTGCCGCTCACTGTACAGGGCTGGCATGAAGCGCCTCATTATCCAACTCCACCTTTGGCAGGTCTTATTACAGCTTGTCGGCCTGCCTTCTGTTTGGCCCTGCGTGAACACCGAGTGATACAGCCATAAACCAGCTCCACCTCACCCCTTCTGCCATGTCCAACATGGAAGTGACAGGAACCATGGCCACTTGTGCCCACCCAGGATGCTTCATCTGACACAATCGTAGTTCAATACGTGAACCCTACTGGAAGTGGGCAGAAAGCAGAAACTTAAAAGAGTAAGGTAATGCAACAAATCAAGACACTCTTAAAGTCACTTATATAAAAACTGGGGCAGCAGTGGTTCAATACCAGAAAAGTCAGAGCTGTTGGTTCCAATTCAGGTTGGACACCAAGACCAGCAATAATACCCCGCTGCAGGGTGCTTTTACTTTTGGCCAGAGCTCTAATGGCCCTGTTACTGTTTGCTGGCACGCAAGAGGAAACAACTCTCTGTCAAACCTCCAACTCCAACACTTTTTAATGGTTTCAGGAGTCAATCTGTTCTGTTGCTGCTCACAGGGGGCTTAAATTTCCATTTCTTCACTGAAGGATATATGTGATACAGCTGGACAACTCAAAATGATGACTATTTAAAACCAACGCAATGTGTGAATTTCATTTGCACCATATAGTTGCAAATGAACTGTCTGTATTTCTGCACTGGATGAAAAAAATGTGTATGTAGGAGTTTAACAAAGAATTGTTTGAAGCTCTTGTCAGAATTTTCTGTTTTGAACATCCTCAACGATAACAACTGTGGTCCTTATGGTCCTATTACACACTGAAATGATGTTCTTCTACAGTTGATCTTATCTAACTATGCAGGAAAAATGTAACCTTCAGGGCATTTACTTTTAGCTAGAGGTTGTAATGCCCCGTCCTTCTTTTTACCACTGCTGTATTTGCTTTGAAAATTGTGCAGTGTTTTAGAAACCCAGAGAGAACTTGTCAGACAAAAGAAATGGTAAAAATGAGTCAGTAAGCAATAACAAGAGAGCACAGGAAATATATCTTTCTTTCATGTGATGAATTTGCCTGAAGAGAAGAAGAAAAAGTTCCAAAAGAGAAATGTTAAAAAATAACCAACTCTCAAAGGAAATCACATTTCGGGAACAGGTATTGACAACATTTAATTGACAATGTTTAAACATCAAAGAGTCGACTTCAATGTCATCAGGAAATCTGTCATCCACTACAAACCCTCAACAACTCATTACAATGGCTTTATTTTCATCACAAAAAGGCAGGGATTTTGGTATTTTGTAATTTGCCATTACAAAATACATACAGATTTAAGTGTATGTTTAAAAAGTATAATTAACATTTTAATATGACAATAAAAGTACCTACAGTACTTCTAGTGTTAGAATTTTATACATACCTTATAAAGTATGTGGTACTCGTTGAATTCTACCACTTATATTGTACTTGAATATATATATATTTTTTTAATTGAACTTTTTTTTTTTTATATTCTTAAAAAAGGCAATTAAATATACTTTTGTTAAAGCATGCCTCAGTATGTTATTCAGTTGTATATTCAATATAATTAAGTACAAATTAAAAGGTATTACTTTGAAAAATACAGAACTGTTAGGGGTTCCCCCTCCGTGCTGCTTGCTGAGGCTGGCAAGTAGCGCACTTCCGCTGTCATAGACTCTTGTTTTGTTTACGTTGCCATGCGTTTCTTTGTTTTGGTTCATGCCATGTCTCCGCCCCTGTTTGCTTATTGGTTCAGTCATTATGAGTTTCACATGTTTTGTGTTAAGTCCTTGTTTCATTCATGTTATTTAAGCTTTCTGTTTCTTCGCCTCTGGGCGAAGTACAGGTGCATCTCAATAAATTAGAATGTCGTGGAAAAGTTCGTTTATTTCAGTAATTCAACTCAAATTGTGAAACTTGTGTATTAAATAAATTCAATGCCACAGACTGAAGTAGTTTAAGTCTTTGGTTCTTTTAATTGTGATGATTTTGGCTCACATTTAACAAAAACCCACCAATTCACTATCTCAACAAATTAGAATATGGTGACATGCCAATCAGCTAATCAACTCAAAACACTTGCAAAGGTTTCCTGAGCCTTCAAAATGGTCTCTCAGTTTGGTTCACTAGGTAAGTCACAAACATTCATTGCCAAAGAAGCTGGCTGTTCACAGAGTGTTATATCCAAGCATGTTAACAGAAAGTTGAGTGGAAGGAAAAAGTGTGGAAGAAAAAGATGCACAACCAACCGAGAGAACCGCAGCCTTATGAGGATTGTCAAGCAAAATCAATTCAAGAATTTGAGTGAACTTCACAAGGAATGGACTGAGGCTGGGGTCAAGGCATCAAGAGCCACCACACACAGACGTGCCAAGGAATTTGGCTACAGTTGTCGTATTCCTCTTGTTAAGCCACTCCTGAACCACAGACAACGTCAGAGGCGTCTTACCTGGGCTAAGGAGAAGAAGAACTGGACTGTTGCCCAGTGGTCCAAAATCCTCTTTTCAGATGAGAGCAAGTTTTGTATTTCATTTGGAAACCAAGGTCCTAGAGTCTGGAGGAAGGGTGGAGAAGCTCATAGCCCAAGTTGCTTGAAGTCCAGTGTTCAGTTTCCACAGTCTGTGACGATTTGGGGTGCAATGTCATCTGCTGGTGTTGGTCCATTATGTTTTTTGAAAACCAAAGTCACTGCACCCGTTTACCAAGAAATTTTGGAGCACTTCATGCTTCCTCCTGCTGACCAGCTTTTTGAAGATGCTGATTTCATTTTCCAGCAGGATTTGGCACCTGCCCACTCTGCCAAAAGCACCAAAAGTTGGTTAAATGACCATGGTGTTGGTGTGCTTGACTGGCCAGCAAACTCACCAGACCTGAACCCCATAGAGAATCTATGGGGTATTGTCAAGAGGAAAATGAGAAACAAGAGACCAAAAAATGCAGATGAGCTGAAGGCCACTGTCAAAGAAACCTGGGCTTCCACACCACCTCAGCAGTGCCACAAACTGATCACCTCCATGCCACGCCAAATTGAGGCAGCAATTAAAGCAAAAGGAGCCCCTACCAAGTATTGAGTACATGTACAGTAAATGAACATACTTTCCAGAAGGCCAACAATTCACTAAAAATTTTTTTTTATTGGTCTTATGAAGTATTCTAATTTGTTGAGATAGTGAATTGGTGGGTTTTTGTTAAATGTGAGCCAAAATCATCACAATTAAAAGAACCAAAGACTTAAACTACTTCAGTCTGTGGCATTGAATTTATTTAATACACAAGTTTCACAATTTGAGTTGAATTACTGAAATAAACGAACTTTTCCACGACATTCTAATTTATTGAGATGCACCTGTATTAGCTCCGTAACTTTGTTTCTTTGTCTATTACCAAGCGGATTATTACAGACTGGATTCTGGAATTTGGATATTTGCTATGCCCCTAGGATTTTGGATTATTGCCTCGCCCTTATCTGGATATTGTTTGCCTGGTTTTTGAATTTGCTTTTTGTGTCACGTTTTTCCCTGTTCCGTTATTTTTGACCTCGTTCCTAATAAAGTGACGATTTTCCTCCGCACCTGCATCCAGCCCTCCTTTACGTGTTCTAACAAGAACACTGTTTTAGTTGTATTTCCAGAAAGTACAGGTAATGAAAAAAAAGTGCATTTAATATTTTTCACATAGGTGAAATTTACTATTTATGAACTTAATTCTGCTTTGTTTTCACAAAAAACCTGCCCAATCAACCAAACAGACAAATTAAAAGAAAAAACATATGTTTATTCATAAAACATTTTTATAATTATTGTACCAGTCATGGCCATCTTGCGATAATTTAACAAGTTTTTGGCATCTAAACAATGCATTGTCCCTTATACAGCAGGGGTTTGTGGGAGCCACACTGACACTTACTATCCACAAAGTACTCCCTAGTCCAAAAAGGTTTGAGAACTGCTACCCTAATACAAAAGATGTTAATTTAATGTCCCTAGTTCAATCTATGCAGATAATCTATACACATTCATTTTCACAATGTCTGATTATTGAGAATGCATAAGCATGCTAAAAAACGATTGAGGCCTGCAATTCCTCATGTTGGTTCTATAATATGACCGTAATCATTTAGATGATAGTTTTACTTCGCACCACTCATTGCACACAACCACACACCCCAAAGTGGTCATTCAATTGTTCCCTGGTGGAAGATTTCAGACTTTTATTTATTATTATTATTATTTTTTTAATGCAAGCAAGGTCGATGAAATTGCAGTGTCGGTGTGACAACAATAGTGCTCTCACACACTGATTGGAGAGTGTCTATGTTTGCAATCAATAGTTTGTAGTTGAAACCAAAAGTAGCACAGAGAGGCTCAGCAGAAATCTATCAGGGAAAGGCTACATCTTAAGAGAACAGAGTTATTTACAGAGCGATTACTGGCTCTGTTGCAATACTGTCTGAAGAAGGCTCAAAGTTCAGTAAAGTGGGTGATTACAAGACATGTGGCAACAATCAAACCCCTGTGTGCCATTACAAATGGATTTTGTACATATAGACTAATAGGTAGATTGACATTTATTTCTCTGATTGGGTGGTTATGAGGCTCATCATAGTTTATCTTCAAAAGTCAGCATTTAGAGACACTTAAGTATAAACCATATGAACAGTTTATAAACATAAAAATGTATCTCATTTCCATGAAGCTTGCTTCACTGGATTCAGGATATTGCTCCGGGTCATGGCACCAATGTGTTGGCTCTTGAACATAGGACATAATGAACGCTCTACCACTATACAAACAAGTACACTTGCTTTATCAGCAATGTGTAGAAGTTTCTTGCTTTTCACAAAACAAACATTCTCTTGAGCATGTCAACCAGAGTTTGCAGGTGATTTGCTATGCAATGCAATACTAACAGTACGAAATCTGCTTTTTATAAACTCAGGTGGTCTTGCATTTGAAACCCTCTTGAAAACAGTATACAGTACAAATGAAACTCATTTTTAGATATTTCTGTTAGATTTCTGGTACACAGTCTGACACTACTCTGAAGATCAAGGCATCTTGAGATGCAGTTTACAGTTTGAGAGCTACACTGCCTCAGGCACATTTAGAGAAATGCATTAAAAAATATCTATTTTATTTTTTTTATTTATATGTCAATCTTTTCCAGCCAATTTTCTCTGAATGAAATGTCTCCTGAAATATTGAATCCCCTAAAGTATTACATTTTGGTGCCAATCAGTATGATTATTGACAGTGATTGCTGGTTGGAATATTGAGTGCAAGGGCTGAGACAAATTTTTACCATCCATCAGTAACTTGCCATTGCCATTGCTATTATGAAACCCTTAGGGTTGAACCTTATAGCACAAACTCTCTTTGTATAGATATAGACAGAACACCAGTCTATAATCATGCATTGTCTTTTCTGATCAGCAAGCATATTGAACAGAAAAGCTGTGCTTGTCATTAGTTAGCTCTTTTGTACAAATCAAAGTACAAAAAAACAAAACATTGGATGATGTGTGCTTAATCTTATTTTTCTAGTATCTCCTCCGAAGGCATTTTGGAAGAAGAATTTGATTACTGAGAATATAATCCACGTTGGTCATGTTTCACAACCACTGCTGTATTTCTTGTGTGTCTTCCCGATCACTGCTGATGATAAGGATGTGACAGTGATGCAGGCTTAAAAGGTTTAGCCAAAATGGACAGAGCTCATTTCATTAATGAAACCACAGACAACAATAGGCTGTTTGAATCTATAGTCTGGGCTAGAAGAAAATCAGCTCCAGCCTCTACATATGTGTTTTTTTCTTATGATCACTGGTGGTATACTGTTGTTTTTGATTCCACCAAAGTAAAAACAACATTCATAAAATCCGCTTCAAGCTATTTTTTTAAAAGCAAGTATCAGCAGTGTGGATGGCCAATCAATCAATATATATATATATATATATATATATATATATATATATATATATATATATATATATATATATATATATATATATATATATATATATATATATATATATATATATATAGCTTGTTTGCTAAAGAAGGATTCAGCTCCTCTTCCGTATTTACACAAGCCGGACCTGGTTATTGAGATTCTTCTTACAAAACATTTGGTAATACTTTATTTGAAGGGAACCTACATTTATATTTATGGCATTTGGCAGACACCCTTATCCAGAGCAACCTGCGATTTTTTTAAAACTCTTTTATACAACTGAGCAGTTACGGGTCCAGCTCAAGGGCCCAGTAGTGGCAGCTTGATGGTGCTGGGATTTGAAATCATGACCTTCTGATCAGAAGTACAATGTCTTAACCACTTAGCTACCACCGCCCTGGGCCTTTAGTCACCTCATTCTTAACCATTTCATAAATAATTAATGAAGCAATGCTGGAGAATTTATGAAAGACTAACCCCTAATGTGTAATATGATATTAGAGGTTTTAGGAAACACCAGACATCAATTATATCAATATAATTCAATTCAATTATATCAATTATATAAATTATAATTATGCAATGACTGACTGAAATAATGGGTTGCTGTATTCTTTCTGTACTTTATCTATATCTTGTAAGTTATTAGCTTGTTTTTACTAACAGGACATGCATGACACTTGAGAATGTTCTCTAAGGTGCACATGGTGCTTCATATGAGTGATAAATGTAAATTTGATTAATACTTTAATTTGAAGGCATTAAAATCATTCATTTCCCTGGCTTATGGACTTCATAAATAAGAAGAAGCTGTATTGAAATGGGGCTAAGAAGTAGATCCGTAAGGTAAGATGGCAGATGAAAACATTTTTGCCATTAATCTATTATGACATTTACTTCTAGTAGGTGCATGGAGTTAAATGTTCAGTCCATTTGTTTTAAAATGATTATGGTGCCCTATACCAATTATAGCTTCTTATTTTGGAAGCCCATATAATAGCCATGTGAATTATTTTAACGCCCACAAACTAAAGTGTTAATCAAATTTACATTTATAACACTCCTATGTGTCCCTCTATACAAGTTTATCAAAGTGCTGTTTGTAAAAACAAGCTAATAACTTGCAACATATGGATAACACCGTATTTCAATCAGCCAACTCATAATGATAAATGATAATGATGGATGATGGCTTTTGTTCTCTTGTCCAGGTAAAGACAAAGTAAAACCTCCAATATCATCATACATGTTTTGACATGTGTGTGTGAGATTGTGCCCTGTGATGGGTTGGTACCCCATCCAGGGTGTCCCTCCTGCCTTGTCCACCGAGTCTGCTGGGTTAGGCTCCAGGCTTCCAGCGACCTGTTTAGGATAAGAGGTACAGAAAATGGATGGATGGATGGATGGATGTTTTGACATAAGCCTTAAATAAATTCTCCAGCATTACTTTATAAACTGTTTATGCAATGCTTATGAGTGTGCTAGAAATGCACTATATAGGTACACTTCAAATAAAGTGTTACTCATGATTGGACATCATTGCATGGTTTCATGTAAACCCGATTTTCATCAAAACCAGTAAAAAATAAATAAATAAAGACATAAATAAATCCCAATTCAAAAGCTGATGCAAGCCATTACCTTCTATTACACCTCCAGCTACAGACGACATATTTTCATTACCAAAACTGTTCCAGTGATTGATCTGTCATGACTTAGAGAGCTGAAGAAAACTCCTATTGCACTTTAGTAAACAAACACTTCTGCCCGTCTGCCTGTATCATCTGTGCTAACCTTAGTTTAGCTGAATTAGTCACTCAAGTGGCAGAAAGATGTGACATGTCAGCCCACTGTGAATTTTAGAAAACGACCGATGTTCTCCTGCACAATTTGGGCAGTTCATTTCACATCTTCATCCAAAGCACTCAATTTATTTTAGTAACTCACAGAGATACAGTGTGCTAGACACAAGAAACAGTGGATTTCAAAATCTGTCAATTATCAGCAAACTTTTCACCATAAATAAAAGAATACGAATCACAGCGGGGTGCAGGATATTTGTGGCTTTCTCAAAAGAGCATTTCAATTTTAGATAATGTCACTGCAGGTTCTACATTATTTTACATTACAATGCAGTAATACTGTAAAATGTATACTCTAATCAAGTCCTAACCCTATAAACAACCATTTTCTAGGCAATGGCACATCACTGTGTCTTTTTTCACTGGTATACTGTATATGAAAAACACAAAATAATAATAAAAATTAAAATAGTTCTTCTTCATTAGATGAGTTTTAGAATTTAAAATTAATTCCATGAAGCCGTAGCTAGTAATATTGAATGGATAGTATTTAAACACATTTTTTTCCCTTGCAAAGAAGTAAGAATATTCATATTACATTCATTTATAGTAGCTAATAAGTCAGATCAATATTGTGCATGACTCCCCTTTGTCTTTAAAACATAATACATTCTGTTCGATACACTATCATATATTCAGTCTTAAAAGCAAATCGGCTGGTCGGTAGTTCAAAGCATTTCAGAGAACTTGCCACTGTTCATCAGCAGTCATGTTTGTTAACTTTGTTCAAAGATACATTGGGATATATACCTACAGATGTATTGATCTGAAGATTGATTCGATCTGAAAAGTGGACTATTACTTAACTTGGCTTTTTTTAATACCACAGAAAATATGTTATATAATTTATTTGTTTTGCAGTAGTGTGTCAAAATGAATATTTGGTACATTAATGCAGAAGATATCTGAGGTGGATTTCCCAATAATGATAAATCTTAGTGAATAGCGAACAATTTTAAGAAGGGTATAATGTATGTTACAGTGTGTGAGTGTTTCCTGAAAGCCTTTGTTATCAGAGATTAACAAACGAGTTGCAAGTAGTTATTTTTTGGCATGGCTTAGCACGAGTATAGCGAAAAGCAGCAAAAGTTGATATTCAAACAATCAATTCAAAGTCTGGAGGTAAATTTAATAGATGAATCAGAGATTAAACAGACACAAATAGATGGTATTTATAAATAGTGGATGACTGATGTAAGCATAATCAACATTTTACAACAGAAATAGGTTTGTTTGGAATGTACACTAATTGCTTATACTAAATTTAATTAAAACAAACTGATAAGTACCATGTACTAAAATCTAGCAAGGCTTACACTCACCAATGAAAACTGCAAAATTCAACTGAAACAAAAAAAAATCCAGTACTTACTGACTGATGACACTGTGGTGAATCCAATCAGAAAAAAATAAAATAAAATAATAATAATAATAATAATAATAATAATAATAATATATATATATATATATATATATATATATATATATATATATATATATATATATATATATATATATATATATATATATATATATATATTCTATAATTCTAAAATGTCCACCAAGTAGTTAAAGCTAATTTGACTTATACGTTTGTTTGGATTTATTAGTTCAAAAGCTCTTACTTAACATCACTAATACCCAGACAAATCCAGAACTTACAGTACATGCATGCATTTCTCACTAAAGCATATAAAATCATTCCTCTAAACCAGCTACAGTCGAGCTACATAAAAATCTTGCATACAAATCTCTGGATAACCAAGTAACATGACTGAATGACGACAACAGTTGCAGTTATCCTTTAATGCTTCACCATTAACAGCTAATTCATTGCTATAAATAAGACAATTTGAAATGTTTTGTTTCACAGCAGTGCTTCATGTATCCACTTTTGACTGGCACCTTGGGCACATCTGTTTTTAATTTGACACAGGGACAATAAATGCATTCTTCGCTGTTCATTCATCTTTAACCATTTTGTTTTTTATCATCAATGACTTTCTCAGCGGTTTGCTAATCAGACTAGAGAGTGTAATAGACATGCCTGTGGATGTCCTTCTTTGGATAGCCTAAAGACAGCAATTGCTAAGAACAGTTTATACCCAAGCCTTCAGTTTTATACAAGAGAATTGAAATTAAAACTCCAATGATGCTCATATTCAAGTTCCTTTTAACATGCATAGCACTGCTTGACTTTATAATATACAGTTATAGTATACAGATATAGAAGAGTAATGATTTACAATTGCACTATCCAGTGTCACCTTGATGAAGACGGGTTCCCTGTTGAGTCTGGTTCCTCTCAAGGTTTCTTCTTCTTTTCAGTTTTTCCTTGCCACTATCACCTCTGGCTTGCTCATTAGGGATAAATTAAAATAAAAATTTTGTCTCTGGATTTCTGTAAAGCTGCAGTGTGACAATATCTATTGTTAAAAATTTTATATCAATAAAATTGAATTGAATTGAATTGAACTAAAATGAAAAGTATTTTCTGAATTGAACTAAAATGAAAAGTATTTTCTGACCTAATGGCTCTAGCCCTGTAGCTCATCTCTGGTCCAATGAGATGACTTCCTCTAAATAAATTACATAAATGTAATCTGAATGTATCATAAATCTAAATCTGAATGGATATACTGCAACAGAGGATCTGCTACAGAAACTGGGCTGGTTGATGTCTACAAAACTAGAGTTGCTGAACTAAGGCTAGTTTTTTTTCTTTTTTTTTCTCCCATACATTTATCAGCTGTAGTATTTTTTCAAGTGCTTGGTTCGGTCCACTGAAATACTGTGCTGGGTCTGCATCTGGACCACTGCCTGCCAGTTGATGACCCTGATATAAACCATTACTCAACTAGCAGTCTAATATCAGAAAGACAGTTTTCACCATGAATCAAAATGTGTTGTCCATACAGAGTTTCTGAGACAGAAAAGAAAATGAGACTAATCCAGTGTGTCATGTATAAAATAGATAGCATCTACAAGGATATACTTTAGTTGAAAACGATTCCACAACTGGCAGCTTGTAACTGATGTACAGTATGTGGTGCAATATTTTTCCAAAGAATGATGGCAGCAAGAAGACCTTGAGAAGTCCCAAGTCTTCTTGAGAGTCTTCAGTCTCTAGCGAGCTAACTAAAATTCCTTTGTTGATATTATTCTTTAACTCTAATGTGTTTAAAAAAAAAAAGTCCAAATAAATATAATGTTCATACAATGTCAGTGATGGCACTAAGTGCAGACCCATTACAGATAAATTCTGATGTTTGCAAAGTATCCCACAAATGAATTGCTCATGAATTCCTCTGCTGGCAGGAGTACTTACACAATAATGGCATACACTTATCATATGCATTGGTAGCTGAAGGGCTTTTCTTAAGCAGTGCAATATCACCTGGATTAATCAAAACATTGCTGTGGAATGAGCCCTCCTTTAGGGATTTTGTTCATTGTTTTCTAGCATATCACAGCAACACATGATAAAAAATGGAGTGGGGATTCAAATGTACACTGGGTATTTCTGGAATGCACAATAGAAAGTGTAGAACAGGTGCAATGGTAGAAAAAGTATCTTCTAGAATTATTGGCAGCATTCATAAAAATAGGCTAAAGTGGTTAAAATAAATATGCCACACAATATTTCAAACTCAAACAATAGGGCAAACTGTATATCTTTGTTCTAGCAAAATATTCATATTTAAAGTTGTTTTGTTTTTTAAATAATAATACCCACTAATTTCTACTACTTTTTTTTATAATTATACGCACCACTAAGGAATATTTTTAATACATGCTAATTGCCATTTTTGAAATGTTTATAATATTTTTTATTTGCTCTCAGTTTCCAGGAACCTGCTTTTAACCATGTCATTTTCCCCTCGGGTATAAATATGAGGTTGCACACATGTAAAATTGTTTGTTGTCTGTTATCATGGGAAAAAAACAAAGAACTTTCAACACAAAAGAGATAGAATGGTTGTTGAACTGCACACAATTTTGTGGCTGATGGTTCAGGGGCTGGTGTGAAATGTTAACTCTCCTTAACTATCAAAAAAAAAAAAAAAAAAAAAAACCTTGAGAAACTATTCCATCTAAAGTCTTTCTGAAACTGGGTAGTTGATGATTGGAAAAAGGCCAGATGATGTTTTTCCAATTTGTACCTGTCCACTTTTAGTGAGCCTGTTGCAGCCCATTCGCCTCAACGTTTGATGTGACGAGAATTTACAATGCTTTTCTGCTCACTACGATTGTAAAGAGTGGTTATTTGAGATACTTAACTTGAACCATTCTGGTCTGGTCATTCTATTCTGAACTTTTTTTTTTATAATTAAGGTGTTTCCGCCAGCATAACTGCCATTCCCAGGATGTCTCAGGAGGAATCCCATTTTTCCCCATTCTGATATTTGATGTGAACATTAACTGAAGCTCTTGACCTGTATCTGCATAAATTTATGCATTGCACTACTGTACACACGATTGGCTGATTGGATAATTGCATAAATTACCAGGTACAAGTGTTGTTCTTAATGTGGCCAGTGAGTGAACATAATAATTATTTCATATTCAATTGACTCTGCACAGCGGAAGGAAGGGGCCAAGCTTGTTGTAAAAAAACAACAACAACAACAACAAAAAAAAAAAAAAAAAAAAAAAAAAACAACAGTGGAGTGGAGGTTCCTGCCCAGGGGCCAAGTATGTACTAATCCATCCTTAATCCTCACTCTCTTATCTAGACTCTAGCTGACTTTTATGTCAGCAAAGAAGAAACAAAAAAGCTTCTCTAAAATATATAAATTAGTATTGCTCAATATGCAGTAACAGTGTTTCATATATCTTCAGCAGTTAACAAATGCGTGCACTTAGAACAATGTTTCCTACACATCCTCTGAAATGGGCAGGAGTCTAATGGACTAATTTAATTGATTTGTCTGCTCATTTAGTTTATATATAGTTTGCATATGGCTTCATTACAGATTGATCTTGTCTTGGAAGCTGATATTATTTCTGTTAGCTATGGTGCTACTTCCACTGGCCACAACAATGACAAATCTCTGCTGTGGCTAAACGGCTCACCCTGCGCCATTCACGATTATGGGCTATGAAGATTGCTTCTTCCAATATTAAGAAGTAGAGGAATTAGTTTGGGGGCACTAGTGAAATTACATCACCTTATGGGAATACTAATGTAATAATAAAGGAACTATAATCAGGTTTCATCCCATAATTCTTTCCCATTTCACTAATCAGTGCTGTAAGGAGTAGATTGTAGCTGGAACTACTCAAGATTGTATGTATGTATGTATGTATGTATGTATGTATGTATGTATCTATGTATCTATCTATCTATCTATCTATCTATCTATCTATCTATCTATCTATCACACGAAAAAAAAAAAATCATATGCACTACATATTAACATAAATCAAATTAACATTAATCATTAAATAAACATTAAAAATAAACATAAAAATAAATAATGTGTGGAAAATAAAATCACACATAGACCTAAATGAAAAATGTCCAACAAACCACACCTAATAATAATAATAATAATAATAATAATAATAATAATCACACAGTAAATGAAAAATGTAAAACAGAAAACAGAAAAAAATCAAAATAAATAAAATTGTCAAAAACTATATACATGTAAGTAATGTAAAATGTAAAAAAAAAAGGAATAAAACAAATGGTGTAAAAATTAACAATTTGAAAGAATTACAAATACATGCAAATAAACCACAAATCACATGAAAAAATGACATCTTCACAATTGACAATAACTTGAATATTTACATTTACATTTATGGCATTTGGCAGATGCCCTTATCCAGGGCGACTTACATTTTATGTCATTTATACAACTGAGGAGTTCAGGGTTAAGGGCCTTGCTCAAGGGCCCACAATGGCAACTTGGGCCAATATAGTCAAATTTATATAGTATTTCCAATTATAAGATTACAGTGAACCAAATATGAGATTATTAATCCTATTAATCTAACCATTTTACTAATTTCAAGCTTGAAATGTATTGTTCTATTAGCATAATTTTAAGCATTTATTTCTAGAAAGAAACAAAATTGTCTGCCAATAGAATAAGAAAATGTAAAGCTTGAAATTACTCAAAATAAATAAATAAATAAATAAGGCTATACATACCTTTAATAATATTATATTTGGCTTATTGTGATCATCTCTTAATGTCATTTTATTGCAGTGAAAAAAAAATATTGTGACACATGGTATAAATTTCAGATTTAAATTATTAGAAGTTCATGTAACATTTCTGTACAGGACTTCTTTATTTCATGCCACCAAATCCACTGTAAACTGAGTATCAATCCTGTACAAGTTAACTGAATCCTCTAAACAAAGGCTAAAGCACCAAGCACTGCATGCATCTGTGAAATGCTTGCTTTTAAACACTTGAGTGATGAGGGTCTTGCTAATTAACAGAACTGATGAAGTGCTGTACCATGAACAGACATTGAATCCACACAGAGATCATTTGAATAATACTAAATAGCACTGTTGCTTAATTTGATTACATGGAAGTACACAGCTTTTAATAATAGCTTTACTTTCTTGTGAAAATTGTTTGTGAGCAGATTGCAGGTTCACCATGAAGAACAAGATAAAAACAGTCATCACCATAGTTTATTATATTTGTAAGCATGATTAAAAGAAGTCCTACCCTTAAAAGAAATCTATACTAATATGTACTTTAAAGTAAGTTTAAAGTATACTTATAGTTTACCTTTCAATACATTGGAATTGCTTTTAGATGCATTTTATATTTATGAAACTTATTTCTAAGTATAATATATAATAAGGTCTACTTATATATGCTGGCCCTCCATATAAGAAGTCTTTAAATATGATGTATAAATAAAGGAAATTAGACTCATCTTGTCATGATATAGAGAAAGCTACAGCTTTACTTATAACCGTTACAACGCTCTGACACTGTAAACTCCTTCCATAAATACTAAATCAACATCTCCTCACAGAAAACTGCACCACATCAGTGATTACATATGTTTTCTTTTGACCTGTTTATGTGGAGTGTTTATAATACAAGTTCCTGTTTAAGTTGTTACTGTAGAAATGGGAACATTTTAGCATAAGTGTCACAATTTATGTTATAGAAAATTATTCAACACCTTCTGACCAATCAAAATTGAGTACTCAACAGGACTGGGATATAACTGTATCTAATGCACATATAAATTTAAAAGTACAGTAAAAGTGGTTTTGTAACGTTATTATGTTTGTAATTGTATTTTCTTTCAAATATGGCAATTAAATAACTTTTCAAATGCCACACTCATATGATCTTATAGAACCTGTTTAAAATTTACATTTCTATAAATGTTATATAAAGAGAGGGGGAAATAACATTTCCTGTGATTACATTACAAATCATTTTATTGGTATAAATAACAGTCTCCACTACAGTTGTCAACACAGCCATACTCTCTAATGAGGACTAGACAGAAAGAAAAATGATGTATGCTTACGTCTGACATCACCATTTAATTATATTTGCAAGGGCTTTGTTTCTATAATGTAAATTGTTTTGACAGATTCTCATCTTCTGACAGTTATTGTGTCATCTAATGATGATGAATAGCAGATGTCATAAGGACTATAGCAGGTGAACAGCTATGCTGAACCTGCATGCAAGACAAGGGAATTCTCATGGATGCAAATGATTAGACAGTCACTGTATGTGATTCCACTTCTGCACAGAAATTGGCCACTGATTACAAGTTTGATGTATTAATGAAGGACATGACTTTTCTTTAATAATTTATAGTTATATTTAATGTTGTGGCATCAGTGAGATAAGTTACTTCTTGTGTTGCTTACAAGTTACATATTGTGTAAACACAATATCACTACAAGCATTTACTCATAGATATGGGGCTCAGTTTGCCAGGAGATACAAAGAAACACCCCCTTATAAAACTGAAATCTCACTTGTCTATCCCCATTGGATTAAAGTTGTTATGCGACACTGTTATCAATATTTTTATTGCATCCATATGTGCGATTTACACATCACATTACCATGGATGAGTTGGTATTTCGTTACATCACACAAATAAAATAAGGATTAGTGTAAAGCATGTGTGCACTTGCAGAGGTACTGCAAAGAAATGGTCAGTTTCTACTCCAATAAATGTTTACAGCCCTTCTGCTCCATGTTAAATCATATCTAATTAAATTATATTTATTACCAGAAGGTTGTTTGTTTCCATACCATTTTGTTTAAAGTATTTTTCAGACATAATATAGCAACCCTTGAGATGCTAACTTTTTATTGGCAATGGTGCAGGGTATTTGTCAGTGCTATGAGTTTCAGCCTTCAGAAATGTAAAAGCAAACATTAATGAAACATTTAAATTTACACTGGACATCTTTCACAGTGTAAATATTTAGTGTACATCTAAATATTTAATTACAATATTTTGTATTAATTATACTAATTAATTATTAGTTTATTAGGCAAGATCACTAACTAAGTAGCTCATATGGCCTTTTCCTGCATATCTCCTTATTTATCAATTTGTTTGACATTAATTAAATACTTTTATTGGATTATTGTTACATTTAATTTTGTGGAATGTCTGCAAAACAAGTTAGTTCCTCTCATCACTTTATAGCAGCTATAAACAGTTGTTCCATCACTAGCATCTCTTTTTTCTCTCTCTTGAAGTTAATAAGAATAAGGAAAAATGCAGCTTATCATGTTATGAAGAAACTGCAAAGCCAGAAGTCCTAAAGACTTTTCCTGTGTTGGAATACTTAAAGAAAAAGTTTTACCTGCAATCATTACAAAGTGCTCACACTGGAGACACCATCCAAATATTATAAATAAACTCATAGAAAACTTCTGAATTTCAGTTTATCCTGTGTGATCTAATTTGAGTTTTACAATCTTATTGGACATTGTGATTTTTTAAAATGGAATTTCAGTTTGTCCTGTAGGATCTTATTCGATTCTTAGAATCTTATTAGACATTGTGATTTAAAAAAAAACTGAATTACTGTTTGTCCTGTAGGATCTTATTAGATTTTTTAGAATCTTATTGGAACTCTACTTGTATTTTATTGGAAATTGTCTCGATATTGAGGCAAAGGCAGATACAAGTGCAGATGTGAATTTAGACTAAATACATAGAACATGAACTATGAACTCTTGGCAGAGAGAAATACAAGGACTAAGGAACTAGACAACAAAACAACTGCAACATAAGACAATGTGTGAAGTGCAAAACATGACTTATATACAAGTGCTAATTAAACCCAAACGTGAATCAGGTGCAAACAGTCAGAGATCAAAGTGATTTTATCATGTGAGGTGCAGTGGCTGATAATGTCTTGTTATTGGAAATTACAGAGGGTGCTTTGGGAGTTTTAAAATCCTAAAAGATTATATATATATATATATATATATATATATATATATATATATATATATATATATATATATATATATATATATATATATATATATATATATATATACACACACACACACACAATGTTGTTTATGATGTTTCTGCAGGCTGACCAGTGTGCAACATAAGTTGTGTCTATGTTGAGGTGAGTTTGATCAAACTGCAAGACAGTCAAAACAGTAAAAAAAAACTATTTGTTTAGTAAATAATAATAATAATAATAATAATAATAATAATAATAATAATAATAATAATAATAATAATAGTGGAAAAGTGCACCTTTTCACAAAAATATCACATTGAATTCCCATATAGACCGGAACAGTAACCCAGATGGATCCCATTAAAAAACCTGTAGAAGTGGTCCTACAGGATATTTATGTCTTGTCCTATAAGACTATTCCTATGGGAATCTTATAGGGATGATTCCAAAATATGATAGAAATTCTAATTAAAATCCTGTACAAGTTGGAATCCTTTAGGATTTTTTGACAAGGGTAAAAGTTTGCTATAGAAATGTGTGTAAAAGTATAGAAATTATAATATATTAGAAAAAATGCATAAATATAATCCTCGCAGGTGGAATGTTCTGCCCCAGGCTAGGGTTGGAACAGTAACAGAAGTGTGAAGTTTTAATTTGGAGCTGTATTTGTAAAAAATGTATATGTACCAGCCACCGGTAACTTGCATCAGGCTGGCCATGTCCAAAATAATAAGCAAACACCCAGACTAACTGCAGAAAGAGAAGTTGACTTAAGAGAACATAAACAATTGACAGCACACCACAGACGAAACACCCACACCCACACAGCACAATCACAAGGGTTGGCAAGACTTTGCAATGTGTTGTTGAGTCAGGGCATGATCTTGAAGTAGTTGTATATACAGTGCCTTCCACTAATATTGGCACCCTTGGTAAATATGAGCAAAGAAGGCTGTGAAAAATTGTCTTTATTGTTTAACCTTTTGATCTTTTGTTAAAAAAAAATTCACAACAAATACTCTACTCTCATAGATATCAAAAAATTGCAAACAAAACACAGGTTTATAATAAAATATATATCTTTGTTAAATATAGGTTTGCAATAACTACTGGCAACCTTTTAGTCAATACTTTGTGCTACCTACCTTTGCCAAGATAACAGCTCTGAGTCTTCTCCTATAATTCCTGATGAGGTTGGACAATACATGGCAAGGGATCTGAGACCATTCCTCCATACAGAATCTCTCCAGATCCTTCAAATTTTGAGGTCCACGCTGGTGGACTCTCCTCTTCAGTTCACCTCACAGGTTTTCTATGGGTTTCAAGTCAGGGGACTGGGATGGCCATGGCAGGACCTTGATTTTGTGGTCAGTAAACCATTTTTGTGTTGATTTTGATGTATGTTTTGGATCATTGTCCTGTTGGAAGATCCAACCATGGCCCATTTTAAGCTTTCTGGCAGAAGCACTCAAGTTTTCATTTAATATCTGTTGATATTTGATAGAGTCCATGATGCCATGTATCCTAACAAATTGTCCAGGTCCTCTGGCAGAAAAACAGTCCCAAAACATTAAAGAGCCACCACAATATTTAACCGTGGGCATGAGGTACTTTTCCATATGGCTACCTCTCTGTGAACGCCAAAACCACCTCTGGTGTTCATTGCCAAAAAGCTCTATTTTGGTTTCATCTGACCATAGAACCCAATCCCATTTGAAGTTCCAGTAGTGTCTGGCAAACTGAAGATGCTCGAGTTTGTTTTGGATGAGAGTAGAGGCTTTTATCTTGAAACCCTACCAAACAACTTGTGGTGATGTAGGTGACTTCAGATTGTAGTTTTGGAGACTTTCTGACCCCAAGACGCAACTAACTTCTGCAATTCTCCAGCTGTGATCCTTGGAGATTTTTTATCCATTTGATCCATCCTCTTCACAGTGCGTTGAGACAATACAGACACACGTCCAATTCCAGGTTGATTCATAACATTTTCAGTTGACTGGAACTTCTTAATTATTACCCTGATGGTGGAAATTGGTATTTTCAATGCTTGTACTATTTTCTTGTAGCCACATCCCATTTTGTGAAGCTCAACAACCTTTTGCCTATGTGTTACCTCATATACAGTATCTCACAAAAGTGAGTACACCCCTCACATTTTTGTAAATATTTTATTATATCTTCTCATGGGACAACACTGAAAAATGACACTTTGCTACAATGTAAAGTAGTGAGTGTACAGCTTGCATAACAGTGTAAATTTGCTGTCGCCTCAAAATAACTCAACACACAGCCATTAATGTCTAAACCGCTGGCAACAAAAGTGAGTACACCCCTAAGTGTACTCATTAAGTGTACTGTCCTCTGTTGGACATGGAGCTCACCAGAGCTTCACAGGTTGCCACTGGAGTCCTCTTCCACTCCCCCATGATGACACCTTCCATTTGAGGATGCCCCACAGATGCTCAATAGGGTTTATGTCTGGAGACATGCTTGGCTAGTCCATCACCTTTACCCTCAGCTTCTTTAGCAAGGCAGTGGTCGTCTTGGAGGTGTGTTTGGGATCGTTATCATGTTGGAATACTGCCCTGTGGCCCAGTTTCCGAAGGGAGGGGATTATGCTCTGCTTCAGTATGTCACAGTACATGTCACAGTACACTCCCCAGTGCCGGCAGCACTCATGCAACCCCAGACCATGACACTCCCACCACCATGCTTGACTGTAGGCAAGACACACTTGTCTTCCTCACCTGGTTGCCACCACACACACTTGACACCATCTGAACCAAATAAGTTTATCTTGGTCTCATCAGACCACAGGACATGGTTCCAGTAATCCATGTCTTAGTCTGCTTGTCTTCAGCAAATTGTTTGAAGGCTTTCTTGTGCATCATCTTTAGAAGAAGCTTCCTTCTTGGATGACAGCCATGCAGACCAATTTGATGCAGTGTGCGGTGTATGGTCTGAGCACTGACAGTCTGACCCCCCACCCCTTCAACCTCTGCAGCAATGCTGGCAGCACTCATACGTCTATTCTGCAAAGCCAACCTCTGGATATGATGCTGAGCACGTGCACTCAACTTCTTTGGTCGACCATGGCGAGGCCTGTTCTGAGTGGAAACTGTCCTGTTAAACCACTGTATTCTTTTTTTCAGATCCTCAGAGAGTTCTTTGCCATAAGGTGCTATGTTAAACTTCCAGTGACTAGTATGAGAGAGTGTGAGAGCGATAACACCAAACTTAACACACCTGCTCCCCATTCACACCTGAGACCTTGTAACACTAACGAGTCACATGACACCGGGGAGGGAAAATGGCTAATTGGGCCCAATTTGGACATTTTCACTTAGGGGTGTACTCACTTTTGTTGCCAGTGGTTTAGACATTAATGGCTGTGTGTTGAGTTATTTTGCAGGGACAGCAAATTTACACTGTTATACAAGCTGTACACTCACTACTTTACTTTGTAGCAAAGTGTCATTTCTTCAGTGTTGTCCCATGAGAAGATATAATAACATATTTACAAAAATGTGAGGGGTGTACTCACTTTTGTGAGATACTGTATATAACCCTGTGGACCAGGAAGTCATGGTTGAACAATTTCCTGTTCCTAGTCACCCAGGTGTACTAAAAAAAATGTAAAATATCAATGGGAATATACTTCAAATATATTTGTCTCATATGAATTCATAGGGGTGCCAATAATTGTTGCACACCTATATTTAACAAAGTTATTTTTTGGATAAACCTGTGTTTTGTTTGCAGTTGTTTGATATCCATGAGAGTATTTTTGTGATTTTTTTAAACAAAATATCAAAAGGTTAAACAATAATATTTACCAAGAGTGCCAATATTAGTGGAGGGCACTGTAGGTGTATTGTATTGTACAGTACATGGTAAAGACTCAAATAAACGCCAAGCTTTGGTACTCTGCACTCTCATGTGTGACAAAATTTCAGTCACTATTATGGGGTGATTTGGAATTCAATCTTCGTAAGACACTGTCGAGGCTTACAACAGAAACAGATACAAAAGGTCATGGAATAACTGAATAATACCCACATCCATATTTTATGCGGAATAGTGACTTATTTGGCAAATTATATTATTTATTACAGATAAAAATTCCCTCTGTGGTGATGAGAGCTTTCACCGAAGTGATTTTGTGCTGATGAATTGACCGGCCTTGTCATCTGGCCAGTACAAATGGCAGAGAGGCTGAGAATAGAGAGACCTTACATCTTGCTTTGATAAGAACGTGCTGATTGCATCTAAATGTAGTACAACATTTCCTGCATGATGAATCAGTGCCATCATGCAAACCTTTGCAGAAATTAGCTGCAAAATAGGCTTGGCTCCATTTAATTTGCTGCGATAGTCTCTGTTAGTGCCTGCACCTTGGCCAATTAAAACAGCAAATGAGTACAACCATCATTTATGCACAGAGTTCTGGGAGGACATTCTTTTTTTTCAGTCCAGGAAGGTTCATGGTCAGGCAAGATGGCTTTTTTGCCTCGATTACAGCTGAAGTGGCTTTTGAAGACCTAGACATTTGTTTCACTCCAATGATTCTCAGTCATTTCTGCAGAAGGCGTTCTACTTCAACTCTCCTGAGGGACTGTTCCAAGGAAAAGCTGTGAAACTCCTTTGTATCTGTCGCTCTGTCCTTCTGTCTCCTTTCCTTTCTCAATCTACAGTATCTTGGCCAGTCGAGTGACGCATGAATGAAGTGTTGCAGGAGTTTACAAAATAAGATCTCAGTGTCAGGGCCTGGTTTGCTATCACATTGCTTGTTTCCAGCTCTGTGTGGGAAGGTAAAGGATTTGTCCAGGGCTATTTGAAATGAAAACCCCTCATGAGAGCTTGCTGAAGTCTGTGTGATAAATGGTATTACTGCCGGTTGGCTTAATTGATGGTGATTTCTTATTTTGAGATAAAAGTTACGTAGGGTTGAGTCATTAGCATCTGCATCTGTTTAGCATTGTCATTCTGCCAAGCACGAATGAGATTCACTGTTTCGCCTGTCTCGCATACATAATCTGGTATCCTAGTGTACATATTTCATCTACATGAATTAATGTTCTGCTAGATACATCTTTAGTGTTCTTATTGTCCTACAATATGGCAAGTTTTGTCTAAATTACAAGTAATCTGCCAACTAATTTCGCATTCATGTATTGTTATAAAGCCTTTGAAGCTATAATGGTAACAAGTTACAATACTTACATACAGTATATTGTTCATGGCCTACCTAACACCAGCATAAGTCCTTCCTAACTAATATGAACATACAGAAATATTTATGAAAGCTTACATCAACTGTCATAGAGACTGCTTTTATTAATTTTGATGTCATGTTGACACAATACCTGAGATTTATTATTTTTTTTTGACATACGGTTATGTTATGACACTTTCCAAGCTGACATACAGTATGATAGAACTTCTTTATCAGAGGCACATAATGGTCCCTATATGACATGTCAAACATACACACACACACACACACACACACATTCACTTTTGTGGATGATTTATCTTAGCCAGTCCACCTCCTGGCATGTTTTTGGGAGGTGAGAGGAAACCGGAGAACCCAGAGGAAACCCGCGGGACATAGAAGATATACGAAGCTCTGCACAGACAGTAACTCAAGCTCAGGCTCAAACTAGGGATTCTGAAGCTGTGAAAAAGCAATGCTATCCAATACACTACCCAATTAAAATCTTAGAAAGCAGAGTAGTGTGTTGAGTTAGAACCAGCAATAGACTTTTTTGGGTTTTCATATTCCATCAATATGATCCTATTGTTTTTGCCTTTTGTGCACTCAGTCCACAAAGAAAATCACTCTGTAGGAGAGTGAAAGCCATTCACATGCATCTAGGCTGATGAGTGGTGGCACAGTTATAAAGATAATAGTTCTTCATCCCGATAACATATCATCACGTTTCAACCTCAGGCAAAGGACACAAGCCTCTGTACCTCCACAGATGGTAAGACATGGCTATAACGGTATGATTTTCAGCCACATTTCACCCCAGGAAGCCACAATGGCATATCAGACATCCTTTCTCACTCTCACTCCAATATTCCATTGAGCCCACCTGCATAGAGAGTGAAGAAACCTTAGTGCACCTCGGTAACTTTACCATCTTGAGCAGCACAACAGCTAGAACCATTCTCATGTGTGAAAGATGAACTGACACGCTGAAGGAATGCTTGTACCTTCAAGCATCAGGAGGCGTGTGCTGGCCATAGCACATGAGGCACAGAGCCAAGCCACCAACCATCAAGGTGTCCTATTGGGTCAGAGCTCATCGGGCACATACTGTACAGTTATGTGTAAACTAAATTTCATTTTCACTTCATTAGTCCACAGCACTTGTTTCCAAAATGCCTCTGGCATTAATGAGTCAGTTAAGTTTTTAGACTTTACAACTGGAAGGGTCTCCAAACTTTTGCACATAAAATAATTACTATTTTTTACATTTATTTTTTAGGGTAATCAAATATAAAGTAACTGTGCATTAACATTTGCAGAAAACACTTGCTGTAGAGGGTTTGTTTCCCTGTCTTCACTCCAAATATCAACAAAATATGCCAAAATCTTTGCATACAACTGTAGACACAAGACACCTTGCCAGGTCAGTTGTCAGTTGGGACCAGTAATGTATCATTTGACTGATGGGTCTCGTTGGCATGCCAGCTGTCTTCAGACGGTCCCCATGCTCATTAGAACACCAATGTTGACAGCGTATCTGTCCCACAAATACTTGCTACAGTCACACCACAGAGCCAAGCTGAGGAGAATGACACTGATGCATCTGAGTTGCCACTCCTCCTGTTGCTTTAGAGACCTGGCCTGACTCACCCTGGGTGTTTTCAGGACTTTGACTCAACCTTTCACACTTAAGGGTGGAACAATGTCTGTATAGCTGCATTGATGTGATGTGACAACCTTTGCTAAATGTAACCGTCAGTTTCATACTTAAAACCCACCATATGGCTGAAAAAATAGAAAATAGCGTGATGCACCTCATGATACCTATTGATGATGTTTCTTTTTCTCGTTAGTTTCTTTTGTATTGTAATTGTTGATTTCTCCTTGCTTGGTAGACTTTTTTTTTTTTTCAAAATTTTTGAAACTATTATGAGGTGCTTCCCCTTTAAGGCATACTGTTTTTTGAATATTATAAACTAAGTTCACCCCCAAGTTCTCATAAATGTGTGAGAACATTTATCACCTTCATGTATGAAGTGATTAGTAGGTGTACAGACTGGCTTTGTATAGCCGGTGTAGCAAATAAACAAGTAATATATACTGTAGGTACCAGCAAAAAGTGTGTTGCACAGCTGCTTGTTAACCTGCACATGGTGCCTTGCTATAACGGTAATGCAACACCCATAATTTTGTTGAACCTGATGACTGGAGAGAAGTGTTTTCAGTTACAAAACAGAATGACAAATCTTGATTGTACAGTAGAATTACAACAGAAATGTGCTAGAATCTAAACTTGAACATATTACATCCACTTCTTCTCCAGAGTTCGGTAAAATTAAATAAGGAGACAAAGTAACTGAACTGGAAATCAGCGTGTGACTGCATCGGGATGGTGGAATGCCTTGCTGTTCTATACAAATGTCTGCATGGTTTCTTACCTGTGTCCTTACAGGCTCAAGTCTTCCAGTGAGGTAAAAAAAAATTAAATTAGGCACTCTGTTTATTATGCGTTGATGCAGGATTTGGGATATGTGGTGCTGTTGGTACCTATCTGACATTCACTGTACCCCTTTTAAGAGTCTTGAATTAGTTTGATGTATTATATGTTACTTAGCTAACTGCTACCAATTTAACATGCAAGAATTTTGAAGACTAGGTTCAATAAATGTGTCAAAACAATAAAAAACAACAACAACAAAAAAAAAACAGTTTGGTCCACATAGTGTCAGGAAATGGAGTGT
This sequence comes from Cranoglanis bouderius, assembly GCA_023630585.1. Classification (NCBI taxonomy): domain Eukaryota; kingdom Metazoa; phylum Chordata; class Actinopteri; order Siluriformes; family Cranoglanididae; genus Cranoglanis; species Cranoglanis bouderius. The sequence continues at coordinate 11,702,401 of CM042556.1, read as the reverse complement.
GAGACAGATGCAGATGTAGTTCACCTTATTTAATAAGAATAAGCAGACAAATAAAAATACATCAAGCAAGGGTCAATGTCAAAAAAAACAAGCGAGGGTAAGGCAATGAGCAAATAGAGTAAACTAGGCAAAGTTAAACATGGGAGTAAAAAAAAAAAAACAGGTAGAGAATCGAAAACTAGAATATACAGTATAACAGCAAACAAAAAGGCTTCGTAAAGTCAGATACACAAGGACAAACTGAGTGTTTAATTCGCAAACTTTTGCTGATATCCTTCCTTTCCTCTGTACTTTTTGCCATGTCCCAAGGCTAAAACTACTTCTGGTTAAGACACTTTTATAGCAAAGTTTAAGTGTTTTGCTTACAGGTTGTTATAAAAATAATTTTAAAAGGTTCTACTAACGAAGTAAATCCCATAGTAACAACCCAAACATTTCGTATTTGGACAATGTGTCATCTGAGCAGAGTAAGGAATAAAACACAATGGGACATTCTGCTATAGGAAAATAATCAATTACGGATGCAAAGCAGAGTTACCGTTACCACCCTGAAGTTAAAATCTTCTCCAGCACATTCTTAAGTGTTTTATTCCTCTTATACCACAACATTCCTCTTATACCAACAATTCCAATTTCTAAATGAATGACAGTTTATAGTTACATTTAAACCTGTGGAACATCTATGAGACAACATAGTTCCTGTTACAACATACACTATATGGCTGAAAGTATGTGGACACCTGACCATCACACCCATATGTGCTTTTTGATTGTCCCATTCCAGATTTAGTCCCCTCTTTGCTGTTATAATCATTTATATCTTTACAATGGCATTAGTGATGTCAGGCACTGATGTCAGGTGAGGAGGCCTGGTGTGCAATCATCATTCCAGTTCATCCCAAATGTGTTCAGTGTGGTTGAGGTCAGGGCAACCTTGGCAACCTTGGCAATCCATGTCTTCATGGATCTAACTTTGTGTACAGAGGCATTGTCATGCTGGAACAGGTTTAAGCCTCTTAGTTACAGTTAAGGAAGTTGCAATGCTACGGCATAAAAATATAGTGTACATTATAACAGCTACTTATATTAAAAAAAAAAAATATATATATATATATATATATATATATAAAATAAGATAGCAACTATAAATGGTTGTTCCCTTACCAGCCTCTCATACATCTTGCTCAGACTTTTTTTTCCCTCTCTTTTGAAGTTAACATGACAACAATATACAGCCTGTATTTTTGTCCTGAAGACTTTCACATGGTGGACTGACCATTCCAAAGTACTGACACTGGAGACTCCTTCCATAAATGTTAAACAAATGAGTCCTTACAGAAAGCTCCTCCATACCCACAAGATGTTTTTTTTTTTGTTAAATAATAATACATTTTTAATTTGTTTATTATTAGTCTTAGATTATGTGCAGAGACTTCCATACAAGTCTCTGTGAATTAGTTATTACTACAGAAACTATAACTTATTAGAGCAAGTGCATTCATATAAAAATTAATGTAAACTGTCAGAGCTGCTTAATCAACACGTTAATCAACACCTTATGACCAATCAGAATCGAAAATTAAACAGTGCTCTACTATAAAGTACTTTTGTAGAAGTATAATGCATTTCTAATTAATTTTGTGCCTGAACAAATAGTTTTTGTTATGAGCTTATCAATATTATTCAAGAATGACTGCTAGAAGAGTCCCCAAAGTTGGGTATTACTGCACATTTGGATGTTTCACCAGTGTCAAACCCATTCAAAGTCCTTTTCAGTACCTGTGAAAATATACTGTAAACCCATAGGTATACCATGGGGCTAAACAGTCAAAATAAGGACACGTGCATGTCTGTGATGTGAAGATATCAGGAAACATGCCCATAATGATGGCCAGTAGTCATACACCCTCATATATACTGCCTGTCAAAACTTTTCTTCTGAGTAATATTTGATTCTCAAAGATTTATACACCTATACATATCAACAGTGTGCATGAGATATCTAGAGACATGGGAGGCTGGGATTTGTAAAAAAAAAAAAAAAAGGTCTGTCTAGTCACCTGACCTTAAACAAGTTAGACAAGAATCCAAGGAGCGACTCTTACAGTACATTCTCCATAAACCTCTGAGAAGTCCTAAAAGAGGCATAGCATATCATCTCTGAGTAATATCTGAAAAGAATAGAGCCCTTTCTTGCCTGTGAGTTCAATTGCAATTGCAGAGGCTATTTGGGGGCAATATTGCAAGTTAAATATAGTTTGTAACATATCTTAGAAATTGATTATAATTATTACAGTGCTAAAAACATTGGTCATGTCAGTGTAATCAGAAAGTGCAGGAGATACAACAGAGCATAATTTTGAAGTCCTCGCTTTTGTTCAGTTTTGCAACCTGCCACACTTCATCACATCTTCAGCATTATGTCACTCTGACACCAATAAATATGCTGAGCAACAAAATCAGTTGTCGTAACATGTGTTTCATTTCATGCTCTGTTCTACGACAGTGTCATGAGACAACCTAACGAAAAATCTATCAGTTTATATAGGTGTTATGTAAACTTGACATCAGTGTTGACAAAAGCAGCCTTTATGACAGCTGATACCTGTTGGAATAAGGGTTTATAAATGTTTATGTAGGATTGTGTACACTGCCTTTTAGTGAAGTGTTGCAGCGCAAACTCCAGAGTCGCATAAAAGAAAAGGGTTCGCTCTGTTCTCAGGATAGTTCAAATCTTGATGATGCCACAGCCGACCGTGGCAAGAAGACAAGGGAGCAAAATTAGGTGGTGGGAGGGCTGGCATACTCTCAGGTCAAGTCAAGTGGGTTTTTATTTTCATTCCTCTATGCAGTGTGCAGTGCTACTGAGTTCTACTGGGTTAGGTGTTTGACTAGCCCAGATGAGTGGTGGGAGGCAGCAAGGTGTTGAGTAATCTGACTGCCTAAGGGAAGAAACTGTTGCGGAGTCTCCTTGTGGTGGCACAGATGCTCCTGTACCTTCTGCCAGATGGCAGGAGGGTGAAGAGTACATAGGATGTGCTTTGCGGATGCAGCGGTTGTTGTATGAGGTGGCAGTGGTGGGTAGAGAGACCCCGATGATTTTTTCAGCTGTTCTCACAATCCGCTGTAGGGTCTTGCAGTGGTATACTGTGCAGTTCCTGTACCATACAGTGAGACAGCTGGTCAGGACTCTCTCTATTGTCCCTCTGTATAAGGTGGTGAGGATCAGACAATCTCTCCCCTGTCAATCATACTAGCCAATTGCGGATGTATTCAGAAGCGGATAGATAATGCTTTTCTCAGAGTTTGTTACATTGCCCTGTGACACAGCAGGTACAGCAGTTTGCATTTCGCTGGCTTCGCATGTCTCAAAGGAAGCATGTATTAGTCTTCACTCTCCCAGGTTGGTAGCTGTCTTATGATAAGGGAAAGCTGGGTGGGAATTTATATGTGACCAAAGCGGGGAGATAAATGGAAAATAAAAGTTATTGCAAACTAACAAAGAAAATGCATATTTATTTACTAACCACATTTCCATGGGATTCCCTGGGATTTTTTCTAAAATGCAATAAAAACAAAAATCTGTGATTTGTCAAGTCTCTTGAAACTTTAATTAACTGACAAAAGTACAAAGAAAAGATATTCAATGTTTTCACTGACCAACTTAATTGTATTTTGTAAATCTAAACAAATTTTGAATTTGATGCCTTCAACACACTAAAAAAAGTTGGGACATGATGCGCCATAGGAGACAGGTCTGGACTGCTGGCACGCCAGTCAAGCACACACACTCTGTATCTACGAAGCCATGCTGTTGTAGCATGTGCAGAATGAGGCCTGGCATTGTCCTGCTGAAATAACCATGGACTTCCTGGGAAAAGACGTTGCCTTGATGGCAGCATATGTCTCTCTAAAATCCCAATATACACCTCCACGTCAATGGTACCTTCACACATACAGTATGCAAGTCACCCATGCTGTGAGCACTGATGCACCCCCATACCATCACAGATGCTGGCTTTTGCACCTTTCGCTTATAACAGTCTGGTTGGACTTTTTCATCTTTGGCATGGAGAACTCGACATTCATTTTTCCCGAAAACAAGCTGAAACTTGGACTCATCTGACCACAGCACACGTTTCCACTGCCTTTCAGTCCACCTGAGATGAGCTCAGGGCCAGAGAACTTGGCGGCATTTCTGCATAGAGTTGATGTGTGGCTTCCTCCTTGCGTAATAGAGTTTTGGATTGCATTTCTGGATGCAGAACTGTGTTAAGTGACAACGGTTTTCCGAAGTACACCCGAGCCCATGTGGTTATATTTATCATAGTAGCATAACGATTTCTCAGGCAATGCCACCTGAGGGCTCGAAGGTCATGCATATTCAATAGTGGTTTCCAGAAACAGATTTCTCCGTATTCCCTGAATCAGTATTATGCACTGTAGATGATGAAAGACCTAAATTATTTGCAATCTTGCGTTGCGCAGTGTTCTTTTTGAACTGACTGACAATTCTTTCACGAAGTTTGGCACACAGTGGTGAGCCACGACCCATCCTTGCTTGCAAAGACTGAGCTTTTGGTGGATGCTCCTTTTATGCCCAATTCTGATATCCTCCCCTGTTACCAATTAACCTGATCCTCCAAAATGATGTTACTTGAATATTCTATAAACTTTTCAGTTTTATTTTGCCTCTGTCCCAACTTTTTTGAGTGTGTTGAAGGCATCAAATTCTAAATTTGTTTATATTTACAAAATACAATTAAGTTAGTCAGTGAAAACATTGGATATATTTTCTTTGTACTTTTGTCAGTTAATTCAAGAGACTTGACAAATCGCAGACTTTTGTTTTTATTGCATTTTAGAAAAAATTCCAACTTTTATGGAAATGGGGTTAGTAAAACAAAAAAAACCTTGTTTTGCATATTATACATTCATAAACTGTATATGTGGCTTGAATGCATGTATCCATGTACATATACACAGATGGCACTGTAGTGAAATATAACACTTAAATTCAACAAGCCAAATGACATAAAAAAGAGTAGTGGTGCCTATTCACTGATCATCCTCAGATCTGCCAAAAAGGGTGAAAAAAGGTTTTATCTGCATTCTGCATAATTTTCCAGGATGTAGTGATCTACAGATGTTCAATAAATTCTCTGTGTTAGCACTTGCAAGAGAAAGATAGTGGAAGGGAACATTATTTTTGAAGAACACAGCAGTAAATGCGGTAGATGGTAATTAGCGTGAGACTAACAGGTGATGGAGATGAATGTTTACTCAACTCAGCTCAGATCTGCCCTCTTGCCTTATTACTGTCGCCCTTGTCTGCCCTCTGTGGGCACATTAACTTATCTCATGATCAGCTTATTATTTTACTGAGCCCAAAGAATTGCTGTTCCATTATTGTGACTTTCAAAAGTCTTTTGATGATTTTTGCAAAGTGCCAACAGAATATCAAGCGCTACAGTATATAAATGTATTGTATAATGACTGTCTTGTCTCTTAATGCCAGCCAAAGTGATTGTTAGACTGAAACAATACCAACAAACAATATTTAATATTTATCCTTACAGAAAATGTCACACGAAATCTATGTGTGAATAATCACTAGTCACATGTGAGCTTCAAACATAAACTTTTTTGTTAATTTTTACACATTTCACAAGTAGTGCATTTTTTTACGTTCACATAAGATTTTTTCATAAAATTATAAATTTTTTTACACAATTAATTTTTTGCATGTTAATTTTTCATATGTAATCCCATATTGTTCACATTATGATCACGATTCATTATAATTTGTCATATGTAGTGCATATGTTTTTATTTTTGCGTGTGATTTTTTTTTCACACGATTCATTTATTTTCACATTTAATTCCATATTATTCACAAGCAATTCCAGGACATTTAATTAAGGGGAACACATCTTGTAAATTTACTGAATTCCATTATCTGTATTTCACTAGCTGACTTACTGATGTGATGTCATAAAAGCAACATCATCTTTTAGCTTTAATAACTATAGCTTTGCTCTCTCACCTCACTGCACTTCACCCGAGCCCCCCAGCCCACCCCCCAACACCACATTAATGCTTGTCTTGAACCGTGACTAGAGTAGACTCTTGATTTCACAGCTCTGTCAGGCTCTGTTACTGCATTTCGAATAATTGTCTAGCACACCTCAGCCCCTGCTCCATAAATTTTAGCTGTGGAGCGACAGCTCTCCACACTCGACAGCAATTAAATAAAAGGAGGGAGAGCTGGAACAAAGCCAGACTCTGGATCTGTCTGCCTGCAGCAGTGTCACACAGACCAACCTGTACCGTCACGGTCACTTTAGCATGAGGAGCCATGCAAGCAGACATATACAGAGTAGTTATAAAGGCAATCATCAAAAACACAGTCCAGTGACCTTACTTTAAATGATAAATGATATATGACTCATTGTCATGAATCAGTGCTTTTTAAGTCCCTGCACCAAACTTTGATATCATTTGCAGAAATGAGTTTAAAACCTCTAGATTTAAAATGTCTGTTAGAAATTATACACACACTCACTGTTCACTTTAACAGGAACACCTGTTGTGCATTCTGAGATGCTTTTCTGCTCATCATGGTTGTAAAGTGTGTTTATTTGAGTTACTATAGACCTTCTGTCAGCGCAAACCAGTTTGGTCATTCTCCTCTGATCTGTTTCATCAACTAGGTGTTTCAGCCTGCAGATCCTCCACACACAGGACCCCCCCCCCACACACACACACACACACACACACCATACGTTGTAAACTCTAGAGACAAAAATCCCAGTAGATCAGCAGTATCTGAAAAACTCAAACCAGCCCATCTGGTACCAACTGGCATCCATCCATGCCACAAACAAAGTAACAAAGATCACATTTATTTTCCCATTCTGATGTTTCATGTGAACATTAACTAAAGCTCTTGACCTGTATCTGCATGATTTTTATGCTTTGTGCTGCTGCCACATGACTGGCTGATTTGACAACTGCATGAATGTGCAGGTGCACATGTGTTCCTAATAAAGTGGATGGTAAGTGTATATTTTTTCCTGTAATAAAGTACAGCAGCAAGATGAAGACACAGCATATACATACATTTCAAGCACTGTTAGATCATACCTAAGTGTTCTTAAGTTACTGTAGGTGAACTTAAGTGAAGTTTTCTTAGCTTGTACTTGGAACTTGCTTTGATAGAAAAAAAACCCCTCAGATATGGGGTTCTACATAGAAGCTAAACTTAACCTTTTTGTGTTAGCGTGTGGGTCAGTTTAAACTTTTTCTAAGATTACATAACATTGCAGGTAAATAGATAAACTATCAATTCACTTATTTATGCTATGGAGTGTGTATTTACTTTTTTAGCCCCTGTTAATGAAAGCATCAAGCGGGATTTTCTGTTTTCTTCTCTGTTTCATTTGTGTAAATTTTGCTGGCAACGAGTCACCTATTTATCCCATTTCTGTGTTTTCACAGCTGTGTGTGTGTGTGTGTGTGAATCCTGTACTGATATAGTTCAGAGTTTTTTAATTGGTAAATATGAGCAAAGAAGGCTTTATTGGAAGACAATTTTCCACAATTTTTACTTCTTTGCTCATATTTACCATGGGTGCCAATATTAGTGGAGGGCACTGTACATACATAAACAAGGGCAGAGATGAAGGAAAAGCTGCTTAAAAACAACACCGTCTTTGTGTCGCACTCCGCCTCACCCCACTTTAGGTCATTTGGCAACAATAAAGCTTGATCAGATGCTAAAAGCCCTTCTTATTTTCCTCCTTTACTCAAAAGTAATTTGAAAACAGGTTAGTATGCTATGACCCCTCAGAGAGCTCTGCCTGAGCTCTGTGCATGTTTACTTGATTACAGTGACTTTTCACATAATTTCCTGACATGACATTTCCTAGGAGTGAGGGAGTAAAAGACATGCAGAGAGAGAGAGAGAGAGAGAGAGAGAGAGAGAGAGAGAGAGAGAGAGAGACTCAGTCTCTGACTCTGTGTGGCTTACTGGATTAATCTGTACAATATGAATACTATATATGAAATATAAATACTTTAAATGTAATAAATATGAGGCATCAGTATGAGGCACACTGCAAGATCTCATTATTCTAGATTTTTAATCTATTTTAAAATGTTTTTTTTTAGTAAAACTTTGAGTCTTTCACTGTAGCTCTCTCTCTCTCTCTCTCTCTCTCTCTCTCTCTCTCTCTGAAATGTTGGTACATTTACTCAAGTACTTAAATTTTTTTTTCTATTTTTTGAGAACATACCTTTGAAATGTGTTTAACTTTAACTGGTGCTTTTATAGAATACCATATCTGACAAATTCAATATAGATTATATATGAGCAGGGGTATTGCTATATGCTATGTACATATAAATAAATAAATGAATGAATGAATGAATGTGTGTGTGTATATATATATATATATATATTTTTTTTTTAGTCTGGTACTGGTTGTTGGTGCCAGATAGGTTCGTACCAATATTTCAGAAACTGCTGATCTCCTGGGATTTTCAAACACAACAGGTTAAAGTTTACACAAAATGGTGCAAACAATAACAAACAAAATCAAGCGGAAAGGAAGGCTACAGTAAATCAAATAACCACTTTTTACATTCGTGATGAGCAGAAAAGCATGTCTGAATGCATGATACTTTGAACCGTAAGGCAGATGGGCTGCAACACCAGAAAACCACATTGGGTTCCACTCCTGTCAGCCAAAAACAGAAATCTGAGGCTACAGTGGGCACAGACTCACCAAAACAGGACAATTCATGATAGCAAAAAGACTAGACAACACTTTTCCAACCTTCGACTATTATTTAGGTTTCTTTTATGATTTTATAATTTATTTTAATATGAATTCTCTATGGCATTACTGTAGAAATGTAGCACATTTGTGCTGTGTTAAATGTTGACTTCTGTGATAAGAACTCATGAATTTCTAAAGCAGTGTGTGCTAAAGCAATGGAAAAAGTAAAAACTGTATTGTGCAAACACTAAACCAAAATCTCATCTGTGTATTTCCCTAAGCACATTGTGAAAGCTGTATGGCTCAAAGTTTTCCATGTGATAATGGGTAACTTCACTATGGACAATGGAGACACATAGCAAAGGGTATCAGTTCAAATTCGACTAACTCAAAGCACTTTTGTCTAACAGAAGTCTTTCGCTATCATTATAGTCACTGTCATGTCAAAATGGTTTCTTCCTGTCAAAAAGAGTCCAGCTAATGGAACAATGGAAGCAGGATGTCTTCCGTTGCCTGTTTCTATGCCAACACCAGCCTGTCAGCAGAGTTTCTGCAGTTGGGCAGCAGGGTTATTCCACATTCGCTGTCTCTCCAAATGCACACCATCTGAAATAGAAACATTATTTTATATTCAGGAAAAACATAAGGTTCTGAACAGAAGTGCACTTTCTCCTCAACTAGTTTTATTATTGAAATCGTCAAATGTACTAGAAATGTGCTATTCATTTAAAGGTCAAAAATAACCACTTCAGTACCCAACTGAGAAATGTTAGATGAATCATGGGTAAAGTTGTTCTGGAATAATGTTTAGAATGCAGAAGATAAAACATTGCTTTAATAAAGGTTCTGGTAAATGAATTTTACTTTATTTGAAAGAAAAAAGTCAAGAATCCTTAAGCGTTCTTCAGTTTCTCCCTCAGGGGGGAAAATCCCATGTAGAACCCTACAATAGAGTGTTTGCCTATTAGGAAGGGTTCCAAGTAGATCTAATATTGAAAGCTATGACCTGTTATCTATCCAAAGAACCCTTGAGGAAACCTTTTTTTTTTCTAAGAATGAAAGGCTAGTGTGTACCACATAGTTTAATACAATCCTAGGAATAAAGGTTCAGTTTAGCACCCTTAGAAGTTCTTTAGTTAGTCCCTCTAGAGAACATTTAGAGAAGTGTGCAAAATTTGTGAAGGTTACATTACAGCAACTAACATGAATGAATGTCAACAGTCAGCATTTAATGCTTAACCATTAATGATTAGTTCTTGCCTATAAATAAGTCAAATCAAGCACGTGTTTTGTGCTGCACTGGCATTTCTCATGACCACTTTTGACTAGTGCCACACACTCTGAACAGATGAGCTACAACAATTTACAACTTGAAGCTGAGAATAAATGCATGCTTCTCTATCCATTTGTCAGCTTTTTTCTTGATTTTGAAGCTGTCATCACATCACTAATCACATTTACATTTATGGCATTTGGCAGATGCCCTTATCCAGAGCGACTTACATCTTTATTTCATTTATAAATCTGCACAGTTGAGGGTTAAGGGCCTTGCTCAAGGGCCCAACAATGGCAGTTTGGCGGTGCTGGGGTTTTGAACTCATGACCGTCCGATCAGTAGCCCAAAGTCTTAACCACTGAGCTACCACTGCCCTCACCAGAATGTATAAATAAAATAAAATAAAATAAAAACATCTATAATAAGTCTTTTCTTTCTCAATGAGCTGTCTTTAGATAAATGATATACATAAATGCATGTGATTGGCTGCAACAAGCCAAAACATAAGATCTGCTACTGAAGCCATGATGGTCCATGTACAAATCATGCCCCCTTGATGGATACAGCTGGTACCTTTATTTCTGATAATTTTGAAAATCAACTGGTCTATGTGGTCCAAATGTGGAACAAGTAACATCTGTGCTTCCTGGAGGACTGTGGTCCAGATGTGGAACTGATAAATGTATTAAAATAATAATAATAATTAAAAAAAAAATAAAATAAAAATAATAAAAAAACAGGAACTACAACCATTATAAATAAATAAATTTAAAAAATACATTCATTGGATCTAATACTGTTTTACTGGTACCGCATCCCATCAATGGGCCATGTTTTGTACATTTAGTATGTAACTTTTACCTAGGGAAGTGAATGCTTGGCCAGTGAGTGTCTTTAAACAGCTTTTTCAATAGTGATCCTTAAGGTCCAGTTACGTACCTTGAAATATTTCTAAAGGTTTCCACAAAGACATACAGTACTAAAGGTAGAAAACATCCCAGCGACAAGGAAAAGTACATTTTGGTACCTTTATGTCTCATAGTGTATATAGTACCCTAGAGCAAATAGATTTCCTTTCATAGGAGATTCCAGTTACAAACAGGTAAAGGTTTTGACCAAATATTGCCATACATATAGTTCCATGTATCATCCTATCTTGAAGGTGTGTGTGTGTGTGTGTGTGTGTGTGTGTGTGTGTGTGTATGTGTGTGTGTGTGTGTGTGTGTGTGTTAACTGCTCTGAAATGGGATGTAACCGTGAGGGAGCAGTCAGAAAGAGTAACTGGGTAATTGGCTGATTCTACACACTTGCTTCTTGTTCCCTTGGTGTCTATTTATTTTTCCCTTTGTCTGCGCAGTAAAGTGCCTAGAGACCCGAATGGATGTCTGCTGCTAAGCAATGCTAACCTATGATTGCTAATGCTGCCGAAAGGAAAATGAAACCGTTTTCTGCCTTTTTCCTCCTAGGCAACAATGCACAAGCTTTTCACACAGTTTATCTTTGGGCTTTGCTCTATACTCATTTCTTACTTTTATATGCCCTATGACTGCCATTCCAATTACTATATTTCATATTTTCTCTGTATTTTCTTAGCTAGTTAGAGTTAGAGAGCACACCCCCACACTCTTCCAGAGCTAGTTTCTCGCTCATGCGGAATCATTTTAATTGTGTGTCATGGATCTTTGTGAGAGAAATGGCAGGGCTTTTTTCCTACTGAGGAACAGAGCTGCACTGTGACATGAAGGGCTGCCAGGCTGGTTACATGAAAAGTCATGCAAGAAATAAGTAATTAACTGCTACTCAGCATGCTATTCTGAGTGTGTACTGTATGTGTGTTTCCATGTGTGTAAATCTTTTTAAAAAATCATTGGTGCCTGTCAAAGAGGACTCTGTCTGAGAAGATTATAAATGTTCTTATTGATAGTTCAGTTATGTGCATAAGCATCTGGGTTGGATACAAAATCATTAGCTTGCCCACTGGGCAAGTAAACGCTTTAAGTGTGCTTCCCAGTTGCATGTTTCGGTTGCTTGGAAACCTAACTGACTAAAGTGGTAGCTAACATAGTGCAACAATGTAATGTAAAATCTATTTAAGATATGTATAAAATATGATATGTATATAAAATATGATATGTATAAAATATGATATGTTAAGATATGTATAAAACCACGAGGTGACTGCATATAGTGGTAAGTGGCAGCTTTGTGTTGGGCATTATTTTGCACAGTTTTGTCAGTGTTTCTACATGCTGTGTGTTCCTGATTCCAAAACCATCAGTGTGTATGCTAAATAATTCATCCAGTAAAAAAATTCTTCTCCATCAGCCAGACTGCACCTCAGCCGATGTGTGTAGTGCAGCAGGTGGTAGGATTCTGAATGTTTAGTGTGTGCGATAGTTACAACATTGATATGCGTCCCACCACTATAAAGTGCATTATGTTTAAACATAACTACATACCAAATTAAAACATCAAAAGTCAATATTTTTTCTGGTTACTGAATTTACATATGCAGTATAAATATATAAATAAAAAGGAAAGCCTGAACACAAAATCTACTTGTGCCTGGCTTCAGGGCTACCAATAGGTCATTTTAGGATCATCCTTCCCATTTTTGATTTACATTAATCAAAACTGTTTCTATCAAAACTAAGAATTAAACCCAATTACTTGCTAATTTACTTGCTCAGTGCCTCCATGACTGTCGCTGACACTTTCAAGGCTTTGAAACAGAGATAGGTCTAAAGAACTCTTCTCCACTAAGTGAAATGGAGGTGGATGGGGGTGAATTAATACACACTGCCTATTTTGTCAGGTATTGCTCTATTTGCAAGACCTTGAGTAGGACAGCCAGAAATTCATTTCTGTGGATGAGCATTTTCCATATGCCTGATCAGGTTTTCATAAAAGAAAATGACTGTTTCCTGTCTTTACTGTAATTAATTCCTATCATTTAATATAAAGTCACATTCTATTATATAGGTCTTAAACAGGTCTAGTAAGCGCTGAACTAAATGTACATTTTGCCACATGAATTATTTTTAATAACTGAAACCATGCACATAGATCAGAGTCACATCATGTTACTCAGGCACAAGACATCATATATAGGTAACACAAAACATTTCAAAACAAAAAGACTTTCTGGAAGCTGTAACTTTTTTTTTTTTTTTTCCGCCTTAGGTTACAGCTGTTAAATTGTGAAATAAGCATGGGTAGTACTTCCATCCTGTATTTTAAATCTATAATACATACAGTACATGTGGTACAACAATGATGAATGCTTGATTCTGATTGGTCAGAAGGTGTTGACTTTTCTATAACAGCAGCTCTAATAGTAGTTCTTCCTGCAAGATTTATATTAATGTGTTCTTTCTAATGCATTATCAATTTTATAGTAACAACTTACACAGAGACTTGTATGGCAGATGCTCCATATGAACAAATTTAAAAAATTATTTTTTTTGTAATACAAGAAGACACATTTTATTTTGTCTTATTAACGAATATATATATATATAGAGAGAAAAGTGAGCTTTAACGTAAGTGAAAAGATGAACTGACCTAAAGGCAAACTAATACCTGAAATATAGTTCAAAATCTGTTATTGTTTTATTATGAATGCAATGTTATATAATTGCAAATTAAACAATGTAAATTGTAAAAAAACAATGTAAATTTAACACAATAGGTGCATTTCTTCTCACCTTTCAAGCATCTATTAAGAATGAAAGGCTGTTCTCAAGAGGGAAAAAAAATAAGTGTAGCTTCTTGGGTGGAACTTTCCATTTTGGCCTGTCTTCAGTCTTAAGAGCTGGACAAACCTGGCCAGTGCATGGTGCAAGCAGCAGGTCTGGAGCTGTATATTTATGCTTGGAATCTGAACCATTTACATTTATAACATTTAGCAGACGCCCTTACCCAGAGCTACTTACACAAATAAGTATCAAAAGCTACTCTCGATGCTGCGCATCAAACGCTAATGAGAACATTCATTGTTCGACCGGTTGCGAAGTATGTGTGTCAAACACGCCAAGAATTTGGCCTAAATAACCTCGGTGAGTTACGTCAATGATAACGTGCACCTGTAGGTTATAAATAGACGTGAAACAGGCACACCTTCAGGTTTCCTTGTCTTCGAAACCGCTTTGTGTGTGTGTGTTGTCCCTGTCTTGGTAAGTGGTAAATTATTCCGGATGATGATCCGCACGATTTTTGTGCCTCAGGGAAGCGCATGCTATTGCTGCTCTTGAGGACACTGAGTGCGAGCACTGCGAGAGAGCACCGCCTCTGAGCGCTCCTCGCGCGATGACAAAGCGTTTGGGGAGCTACTCGAGGTAGTGACTAACGCGGTGGCCAGGCTTAAGTTAGACTGGTCACAGGAGCAAGAGAACCCCAGGCACTCCAAATTAGACAACAGATTTCTGTCGGGTGGCCAAGGTGAGAGATCCCAATTTCGATCTCTCCCCTTTTTTTCCCCCCAGACCCCAGAGTTATCTTGCTCATGGAGTAAGCCTTACTCCCCGCGTATCTTTGATGTCGATCTATTCGACTATCGTGGGTGCTAAGACACATGGGTATGTGACGATGCCTCACGATGTTGGGGAGACGCTCGCGGGCTATCTCTCCCCTGGGAGTGTGTCGTCACATAAGAAGCCTATCCAATCCCACCAAGCCTTGCAGAGTAACATTGTTGCTGGTGGGGAAGGCATTTCAAGCAGCGGGTCAGGCTGGTGCTGCCCTGTACACCATGGCGGTTCTGCAGGTGTACCAGGCTGACCTGCTGAAGGACCTGAGCATGGGCAGCAGTATTAGTGAGGCGTTTTCTAGTGTATGGTCATTGTGTGGCATACCTCTTGCACGCTAGCTCTTCACGCTCCAGTCCAGAATTCAAATCCTGACCTCGACAAAAAAGAAAAAAAACAAATAAACAAACAAAAAAAAGTCACTTTTCAAAAATTTGATGAGTTTCTTCACCGCCGTGCTCAGGTGTCAGGGCTGTCGGCCACCCAGCCCCAACCCAATCCGGTGTCTCTGCGGTGAGAGTCGCAGAAGCACAGTGTGGTGAGCCGTTTGCCCCCTCATAGGGACTGGGGAGCGGCTCGCCGACCCCAGCAGCCAAGTAAGAGGCCAGACCTAAGGACGATCATTTCGTCCGGGAAGAAGTCCTGAGGGTCAAGTCCTCGGGACTGTGGGGGTGTGCCCCTCCGGGGAGGGGCGCAAGAAGTTCCAAGGGGAAGTAGACGCTCCTTCCTGGCACCCTCAGGAGGTCAAACGTTAGGTGTTTGGTTGCCTCCTGCCATGCTTCAGGACACCTAACACCTCCCCATCTAAATGAAGTGTCAAAACTAGTGCCCCTCTCAGAGAAACTGGCAGCGTGGAAGCTACTGACAAGTATCTCTCCATGGGTAGAAAGGACTGTAGCGAAAGGCTACAGGATTCAGTTTGCATATCGGCCTCCGCGTTTTAACAGCGTGGTCTCCACTTCCGTGAAACCGGAATGAGCCCATTTTTTGACACAGGAATTGCAAGCTCTGCTGGACAAAGGGGCCATAGAATGTGTTCCCCTACCAGACAGAGAGTCAGGCTATTACAGCCGGTATTTTTTGGTTCCCAAGAAAGATGGGGGGTTGCGTCCAATTTTAGATCTTCGCGGGTTGAACCGCTACCTCAGAACATACAAGTTGAAAAGCTTGACGATCAAGATGATTGTGTCTCAGATCCAGCCAGGGAACTGGTTTGTCACAATCGATCTCAAGGACGCATATTTTCATATAGAAATCTTGCCACAACACAGGAAGTTCCTGAGGTTCGCTTTCGGGGGCGAAGCTTACCAGTATCGGGTTCTTCCATTCAGCCTAGCTCTGTCACCTCGCACATACACAAAATGCATGGATGAAGCACTGGCTCCTCTGCGACTCCTGGGCATCCGCATTTTAAATTACATAGATGACTGGCTGATTCTGGCTCAGTCTCAAGAGCTGGTGCTTCGACATCGGGATGTCATCCTAGCTCATTTCGAATCTCTGGGGTTGAGACTCAACGCCAAGAAAAGCATTCTCTCTCCTGCTCAGAGGACAATGTATTTGGGGGTTGTATGGGATTCGATCACGATGCAGGCACAGTTTTCTCCTGCGCGCGTCAAATCCATTGTAAATGCCCTAAAGAATATCAAACTAGGCCAAAGAATTACAGTTTACTTCTTTCAGAAGATTTTAGGTCTCATGGCATTTTACAAAGCAGAGGTGGACCTCTTTGCTTCACAGGAGATGGCACAATGTCCCCTCTACTTCCCTCTGACTCCTCCAGCTCCCCTGGGTCTGGACGCCATGGCTCATACATGGCCCAGATGGAGTCTTTACGCATTTCCCCCAATCGCTCTGCTCCCAGGAGTCCTGGCCAAGGTCCGTCAACAGGGGTTTCACCTCTTACTGATACTGTTGGCCGACTAGAGTATGGTTCTCGGATCTAATATCTCTCCTCGATGGTTTGCTGTAGGCGATTCCAGTCAGGAAAGATCTCCTATCTCAGGCACAGGGGACAATATTTCATCCCCGGCCCGAGCTCTGGAACCTCCACGTCTGGCCCCTGAGGGGGACCAGCTAAGGGATGCTGGGTTCCCTGCTGACGTAGTAGAAATCATTCTAAGTGCCAGGGCCCCCTCCACTAGAAGAAGTTATGCCTTCAAATGGCACATTTTTGAAAATTGGTGTATGGCGCACCATGTAGACCCAGTTCACTGCCAAGTGGTTTCAGTGCTGGAGTTCCTGCAAGGGAAATTATCCACAGGCACATGTCCTGGTACTCTCAGAGTCAAAGTGGCCACCATTTCGGCTTGCCATGCTCCGATTGATGGGATTTCTGTGGGAAAGCACCCTCTAGTCGCTCGCTTCATTCGTGGAGCCAAGCGGTTGAGACCGTCCACGAGAGCTACAGCCCCTTCGTGGGATTTAGCTATAGTGCTCGAGGGTCTGGTTGGCACCCCTTTCTAATCACTAGAGTCAGGACCTGCCAGGTCTCTGACCCTAAAGATGGTTTTTCTAATGGCTATTACTTCTCTGAAGAGAATTGGGGATTTGCAGGCTCTGTCAGTTCCGCAGTCCTGCCTAGACTTTGCCCCTGGGCTGGTCAAAGCTATCTTGCATCCTCACCCTAATTACCTCCTGAAAGTTCCATTCTCGAACATACATCTACCGAGCAGGAAAGACTTCACTTACTGTGTCCAGTATGTGCTCTTCAGATTTACGTCCACCGCACCAGCCAGTGGTGTAAGTCGGAGCAGCTGTTCATATGCTATGGAGGCCGCAATCGGGGAGCAGCTGCCACTTAGCAAATGGTGTCTCATTGGGTGAGGGATGCCATTGCCCTAGCCTATGAGGCGCGTGGTCAAGCTTTGCTGCTAGGTGTTAGGGCTCATTCAACCATCTTCTATGCCTTTGGCAAAAGGTGTCCCCCTCCAGCAAGTGTGTGATGCGGCAGGTTGGTCCTCTCTGCACACATTTGTCAGATTCTATAGTTTGGATGTCCATGCTACTCCGGGCTCGTATGTCCTTGAGTCAACATCCCTTAGGCATGTCTGAGACCTTCTTCAATGTTTGTGCGCACACACTACACAACATTGGAGGCTCAGACACTTCCAGTGCGGTGGCGTTGGTATTCTCGTTCATATTAGCGTTTGATGCACAGCATCGAGAGTAGCTTTTGATAGGGAATGTCTCGGGTTACTTGACTGTAACCCTGTTCCCTGAAAAAGTGTGAACGAGATGCTGCGCCTCAATGCCGCACTGCAGACATGTCTGGCGTCTCTCAGACAAAGTGTAACCTGAAGGTATGCCTGTTTCACGTCTATTTATAACCTGCAGGTGCATGTTATCAATGACGTAACTCACCAAGGTTATTTAGGCCAAATTCTTGGTGTGTTTGACACACATACTTCGCAACCGGTCGAACAAAGAATGTTCTCATTAGCATTTGATGCACAGCTTCTCGTTCCTGCTTTTTCAGGGAACAGGGTTACAGTCAAGTAACCCGAGACGTACCATACAACAGTGCTTCCCTATCATAACGGCTTCCAAACTAGAATTTGGAACTCTAACAGTAGTGTACATCAAAGAACATATCCCTGTGCTAAATCAATAGGACAGGGTTTAAGAACACCATCAAGCTAAACCCTGTTAGAGACAAGTTAGTACAGCAAGAAAACATGCAAGTCAAGATTTTTTTTCTTTTTTTTTCTTTTTTTTTTTCTTTAATATTAATGCTCATTAAGTGCTTGAGAAGAGTTAGGTGTTCAGTCTTTGAAAATTATTATATAATATAAATGATTATATTTGAAAATAGCCAGTGACTCCACCACCTGGGTTCCAGCACAGAGAAAAGTCTTAATGCATGTCTTCCTTTGAGGGATGGTTGGTCAAGTCAAGCCACACAAGAGGCTCCAAGGGAATATGGTGCAGAGTGGGGTGTGATAAGTGTCTTCAGGTATATGGGTCTGGTCTGTTTATTTGTCTGTGTTTTTCAGTGTTTTTACCCTGTTGTGGTTAGCTATATTAATCAATCAATCAATCAAATTTTATTGGTCACACACACACACACACACACACACACACACACAACCATACACAGTATGATGTGCAGCAAAATGCTTTTTACGACTGTCTGGTGACATAAAATAGAATTTACATAAAACATATAAATAAAAAAGATGGCAAACATTTATGAACTGTATGGGGTATAAAGTGCAGATATATGCACTTGTACTGTATGTGCAATATAATGCTGTGCAACATTGAGCTGAGATAGTTGCAGTGAAAAAGCTAACGATATAATACATATTTATAGATACATGATATGCCATGTGTATTGACAGGAATGTTGTGTGTGTGGGCGTTGTGCAAAGAAATCAAAGGTATGTATTTATATGTGTATGTATAAATAAATATTCCTGGATGTTCTCCTGGTTGAGGGCCCAGATGACCTGCTGGAAAAAGCTCCTCCTCATTCTCTCTCTGTTGAGTGGAAGTGCTTCCCTGACTGCAACAGACAGAAGAGTCCATTGTTAGGATGGCTGAGGACCTTCATTATCACCCTAGGCTTGGTCCAGCACAGCTTGCTGTAGATAGACTGCAGGTCATGGACCTCAGTTCAGATTCAGCAGCGTTTGACACAGTCAATAACAAGACTCTCTTGTCTATCCTCATGAGTCTTGGAATTCGTGGCACAGCATAGCAATAGTTTGCTTCCTACCTGGAGGGTCGGTCATATCAGGTGTTGTGGAGGGGATCCACATCTGCTCCACACAGACTCTCCACTGGTGTCCCACAAGGCTCAGTACTTGCTCCTCTTCTGTTCTCCATCTATACTCGATCTCTTGGTGAGGTCATATATTCACATCCTCACTAGGGATATCTTGTGATCTCACTAGACAACTCTCAGATCTCAGATGTCACTGCATGCACCTTTGGGGTAACCACAATCAACTGTCCTTTTCCTCTAACATTGCTAATCTGATACTCATACCGGTTCTCCTTTACAAAATCAGAAGGAGTCATCCAGTTCTATTCACACAGGCCACTCAGGTGCTTGTTCAGGCCCTTGTTATTTCGAGTTTGTATTACTGCAATTCGCACCTGACAGGTCTGCTTCTGAGCATCATTTCACCTCTGCAACTGATCCAGAATGCAGCTGCACGACTTGTTTTCAACCATCCTAAATTCACCCACACCACCCTATTGCTACTGTCCCTCCACTGGCTTCCTGTAGCTGCCTGCTTAAAACACTGATGATTGCCTACAAAGCAAAAAAATGGACCAGCACCCACTTACCTCAAAGCACTTATCTCACCCCACACTGCACCACACTTCCTCTGATCCTCTCGCACTGCTCAAGTGCTCACAGTGATCCCACCATCTCTCAGGGTACAAGGCATCAAGACTCTTCTGTGTTCTGGCACCTAGGTGGTGGAATGAACTTCCCCAAGATGTCCAAATGCCAGAGTCACTGGCAGTCTTGAAATGCTGTCTAAAGACCTACCTCTTCCTGAAGTACTTAAATTAGCACTTTATTTAAAAAAAAAAAAATAAAAAAAAAAAATAACTAATTGTTGTCTGTGTCCTTTTCTTACTATTTTACCTCCCCAACAGCTTTTTTAGTCTGATGGTATTCTTAGTCTGTGACCTAGTTAACCAGTATCAGGATGTATTTGTTGAAAGAGACTTTGAAGCACTTCTGTAAGTCACTCTGCATAAGGGTGTCTGCCAAATACCAGAAATGTAAATATGTAAAAAGAGACTGGGTATAAACTGAGAACAGTTTATAACATTAAATGAGTTGTTGAGGCCAGGATTTGGTGCAGCAGCCTCCCTCTTCATTAGGAAACCCCAGTGCTTGAGAGCTGGTGTGGATGAAGTAAGATTACTAAATGCTTAGTTTGGATGGATGTGTGGATTTGAGATTATTTAGAATTAATGAGTCTAGTGTACCTCATCCATTAGGCAGTGAATAAACATGCAAAGGAATACTTCAGGTACTACTACTTTTTTACATTGGCATTTTCTTTCTTTCTTTCTTTCTTTCTTTCTTTCTTTCTTTCTTTCTTTCTTTCTTTCTTTCTTTCTTTCTTTCTTTCTTCTCTATTTTCTTTACACAATACCTGCCATATTTTCCGTTTTCTTTTACTTGGACACCCCCTGCTGTGCCTCCTTTAGGAGCCATAAACAAGCTTCAGCTGATAAATGTATAGACACACACTACGGGTCCCTGCTGGGCCCTCCAGCTATGTTTTCCCACATCCAGCCCTTGAGTGCTCTCCATCAGCTGTAAATTACATTTGTGGCTCAGTGGGATATTGTTTTAAAATAAGACCAAATGTTGGTGTGTCAGTCAGAAAGGATTTGCTCGGATTAATTTGATTTAAAGGAAATAAAAAGACAAACAACAGATATGAGAGTGCCATTTTAAAGCTTGTCTGTTTTATTTGTCTGGTTTCTCTTTTTCTCTTGTTCCACCATAAAGCACACTGCAGTAGTCTTCGGGGTAAAGTGTTGAAATGGAAGTTATTGACATGGTCTGTGTTTTATTTCTACACAAGCAGTGGCTTGCCGTGGTGTCGAATATCTGTCTACCAGAATCTCACAGTGGGACCCCCAGATTTATGAAGAGATGCTATGGAGTTAACACTGATCCTACCACATGAAGCATGTGGTAGGATCTCATACAATGCAAAATGTCTATAAATAAACAAACCAATAACACTGAATCTATTTTTTAAAATTGTTTTCTTTTTCCTCATTCTCTGCATTCCTGCCTTCTGAATGTATCTCACACTGATAACCACCATAAGTATTATGAAATGTATAGCTATACACAGATTTTTTCTAATAATTGTCTGTTAAGTAACTGCTGATGAAGTCTATTGCATGTTTGCTTAAACAAAAGGTCATGGTGACCATTTTATAGTTTTTGTAAACCTGGAGAACTCCAGTGTATCTCACCATGGCATTCATCTATACACCTAGTAAACACAAAGGGATTCAGAGTTGAGTTAAGTGCCCTTAGTGAGGATTTAATACCAAATTTGTAGACAACAGTATTCAGCAGTGACTGCAGACTTGAGAGCTATTTATAAAATGCAAAATAATAGGATGTGTTCGATCAAGTGCTATTTTATAAGCTTCTGTGTAATGTGGGTGGAAACCATTTTGTTAAAATTAAACTTTGCTAAGTACGAGTATTGTGATATTACTGTATATTCTTTATCATAATATTTGTCTTTTTTGTATTTTTCATTTTTTAAATTGCTTGTAAAATAATCTGCCAACTTTAGAGGCGAGAACTACATTCAGGTGATTTGCATAATCTGAATGGTACACCCAGAAAATTTAATTAAGCAGGTGCTTAAGCCATCTCTGAATTTGCTTAACTGTCCCCATGTAAATACTGACATAACATTTGAATTGTTAACTCATTGACTATGAATATGGCCCAATATACTGTTTATATCACCCATAAAAAAAAAAAAATTATATATATATATATATATATATATATATATATATATATATATATATATATATATATATATATATATATATATATATATTTTTTTTTAATCTATATGTGCAGCACAGTGAAACCTCTGAACTATGCCTGCCAAGAAACCTGATGTATTTCTCTCAGTTTCATGTGTCTTGCACAACTCCCCGGCAAGTTCTGCTGTGAGATGTCACTTTTGTCTTACCCAGTCACTAACAACCAGTGGGCTTAATTACATTATTTGGCTGTCTCATTTGGCTTTGCCTCTTTCATGACATCTTTTTTATGACATCTTTTTGATGTCATACACATATAGGTGCATCTCAATAAATTAGAATGTCGTGGAAAAGTTCGTTTATTTCAGTAATTCAACTCAAATTGTGAAACTCATGTATTAAATAAATTCAATGCACACAGACTGAAGTAGTTTAAGTCTTTGGTTCTTTTAATTGTGATGATTTTGGCTCACATTTAACAAAAACCCACCAATTCACTATCTCAACAAATTAGAATACTTCATAAGACCAATAAAAAAAAAACATTTTTAGTGAATTGTTGGCCTTCTGGAAAGTATGTTCATTTACTGCACATGTACTCAATACTTGGTAGGGGCTCCTTTTGCTTTAATTGCTGCCTCAATTCGGCGTGGCATGGAGGTGATCAGTTTGTGGCACGGTGGTATGGAATCCCAGGTTTCTTTGACAGTGGCCTTCAGCTCATCTGCATTTTTTGGTCTCTTGTTTCTCATTTTCCTCTTGACAATACCCCATAGATTCTCTATGGGGTTCAGGTCTGGTGAGTTTGCTGGCCAGTCAAGCACACCAACACCATGGTCATTTAACCAACTTTTGGTACTTTTGGCAGAGTGGGAAGGTGCCAAATCCTGCTGGAAAATGAAATCAGCATCTTCAAAAAGCTGGTCAGCAGAAGGAAGCATGAAGTGCTCCAAAATTTCTTGGTAAACGGGTGCAGTGACTTTGGTTTTCAAAAAACACAATGGACCAACACCAGCAGATGACATTGCACCCCAAATCATCACAGACTGTGGAAACTGAACACTGGACTTCAAGCAACTTGGGCTATGAGCTTCTCCACCCTTCCTCCAGACTCTAGGACCTTGGTTTACAAATGAAATACAAAACTTGCTCCCATCTGAAAAGAGGATATTGGACCACTGGTCAACAGTCCAGTTCTTCTTCTCGTTAGCCCAGGTAAGACGCCTGTGATGTTGTCTGTGGTTCAGGAGTGGCTTAACAAGAGGAATACGACAACTGTAGCCAAATTGGCACGTCTGTGTGTGGTGGCTCTTGATGCCTTGACCCCAGCCTCAGTCCATTCCTTGTGAAGTTCACTCAAATTCTTGAATCGATTTTGCTTGACAATCCTCATAAGGCTGCGGTTCTCTCGGTTGGTTGTGTATCTTTTTCTTCCACAATTTTTCCTTCCACTCAACTTTCTGTTAACATGCTTGGATGCAGCACTCTGTGAACAGCCAGCTTCTTTGGCAATGAATGTTTATGGCTTACCTAGTGAACCAAACTGAGAGACCATTTTGAAGGCTCAGGAAACCTTTGCAGGTGTTTTGAGTTGATTAGCTGATTGGCATGTCACCATATTCTAATTTGTTGAGATAGTGAACTGGTGGGTTTTTGTTAAATGTGAGCCAAAATTATCACAATTAAAAGAACCAAAGACTTAAACTACTTCAGTCTGTGGCATTGAATTTATTTAATACACGAGTTTCACAATTTGAGTTGAATTACTGAAATAAACGAACTTTTCCACGACATTCTAATTTATTGAGATGCACCTGTATCTTGCTAGATAGATAGATAGATAGATAGATAAAATAAGATAAGATAAAACACTTCGGGTTGGTAAGAGTAACACTGCTTCACGTAGGGCCAAACAACACCACTCCTTTGGTGATCAGTTTCCTATAACAACATACCCCATCATGTTTTATTCCTTACTTAATGCACCACAGCTTGATACAATGTACTTGAATTCTTTAATCATCCACCCATTAATCATAGCTGCTATCAACCTCTTCAGATTCTGAGTTATATTGTACCATAATGGCTGATTTGCACTGCATTACCTGTTATCAATACTCTTGCACACCCACTACACTTTATATTTACAGTTTACAATGTACTGTATAGTCAACTCAACACGTATAGTCAGAATCATTGTTTTTAAAAATCTTGTTCATTTTTTTTGGTTACATATCAAAATATAACTTCCATTATACAAATATTTTTTTCTGCATTTTTATTCTATCTTTATCATCTAAACTCTTTGTTATGGCCTCAAGAAGTGATATAAGAATTTCATACAACCTGGCTCTCTGAGTACTTTCATCTTTAAAAATTGTGCACAAGTTAGAAATAGCATTTTTGTGATGACATTGACCATCACAGTATATCAAGGATATAGTAAAGTAACTATAGTAATGTATAGTATACATTACTATAGTATACTATATACTACTTTACTATATCATAGTGTAATAAATATAGTACAAATACCATTATTTCTGAGATCCTCATCATACTGATATTCCCTCAATTCCATGCCACCTACTTAGTCTCTTAAACTCTCTTAAGAGTTTTTCATTGATCCAGACTTATATTTCTGACTCTGATATTCCTGTAACTGCAAGCTTTTCCTACTTTTTTTTTTTTTTTTTTTTTTTTTTTACAGTTCCTGAATAATTCCAAATAGTTACTGAATAATATGCTTTGAGATGAATTATAGAACTGGATTATAGGCCAACACTTTAACAGGTTAATAATTAATAATTAAGTAAGGAATAAAACATAACAGGGCCTGTAGGGAAATACACAAGGGCAGGGTGTGATGAGCATTACTCTTACTACCCCAAAGTTGACTATTTTCTATTAAGAGCACATGTTTTTTTCTTCTTATACCACAGGGATTTTTTTAATTAAAATGTTAATATATTACTGATCGACATGTCATACATGACTAGCATTTATTGTTTTTATATTTGCGAAACATCTGCAAGTTAGTTATTCTTATCATTTACATTATAGCAGCAATAATGATTCCTTACCACTTTTTTTTTTTTTTTTTACAAGAAATCAGAAAGTGCAAAGTCCTTTGGCATGAAGTCTTTCAGACTTTCTCATGGTGGGAAACTTACTGACTGACAAAGCTCCTGACTGGAGACTCCTTCCATAAAAGTTAGCAGAACATTTCATCATATCAACTATTCTTTAAGTTTTTTCTTTGTTAAATAACAACAATTTTTTAAATCTGTTGATTATAAGCTTTTATTATTAAATTATGTAGAGCATCCACCATACAAGTCCCTATGAATTAGGTATTATTATAAAAACGATTACATATTCAAGCATTAATATGAAGTTGTTAGTTGAACTACAGAATGCACAACTGTCAGAGCTGTTATACAAAATTAATCGACACTGTCTGACCAATCATAATAGAGAATTCAACAGTGCTGTGGTATAATATTTAATATTCACTATCCACTTAATATCCATTTATTAATCTACTGATAACACCTACCCCTTTCATATTCCAGATCAAAGTCTTTGTAATGTGACACTACATACGTTGATGCATTTGTGTCTCATTAATCACCTGCTCAGAAAAAGACAGTGTAAAATCTTCTGGTTGTGGTGTATAGCCTGTAGCATGCTATCAGATCAGAGCTATTGATGTCACCATTCCATGTGTGTTGCAGCCTGAACATGAGTGCTGTGTAAGAGATGAAGGCTGTCAGTTAGCCTTCAGGGACAGAGCAGACAAGAAGGCCTTAGGCTGTCCAGAGGAGTGACTGGGAAAGAGACAGGAAAATAGAGAAATGATTCCTTATCTGCAATGTTTGTTTCCTCAAACTGTCAGTGTCCTCTCACCTACCTGTTCTCTATCCTTTTAACCCTCTCCTGCCCATCCCTACCCTTGCTATTCACCCTCTCCTTTTCTGTCTTTCTTTCACCCAGCTCTATCTATTCCTCTCTTCCACTATCCATATCCAACGAAGGTATGCCTCTGTCACAAAGCAGAGCTGACAGTTCATCCCAGACTGGGAGTAGGGCAGAGGCTGCCTCCACTGATCCCACAAGCAGAATACTCAATCAGATGTCTGTGGGAATACCTCATTGCTGAAGTCTCACCATGTAAAAGCACACAATGATGGCTTTGCCCAAGCTGATACTGTATTGTCACCCTTGGTCTCATCAACATTATACAAGCATCTGAATTAAAAGCATCTGAGTTGGATCAAGCCTGCCTCCCCTCTGTTTTCCTCCTTGCCTGACTTTAAAAGTGTTACAAACCCCAATTCCAAATGGGATGCTGTGTAAAATGTAAATAAAAACAGAATGCAATGATTTGCAAATCTCATAAACCAATATTTTATTCACAATAGAACACAGAAAACATATCAAATGTTTAAACTGAGGAAATGTACCATTTTAAGGAAAAAATAAGGTAATTTTGAATTTGATGGCAGCAAAACGTCTCAAAAAAGTTGGGACAGGGCCATATTTACCACTGTGTAGCATCCCCTCTTCTTTTAACAACAGTCCATATATGTCTGGGAACTGAGGAGACCAGTTGCTGGAGTTTTGGGAGAGGAATGTTGTCCCATTCGTGTCTGATACCGGATTCTAGCTGCTCAACAGTCCTGGGTCTTCTTTGTCTTATTTTTTGTTTCATGATGCACCAAATGTTTTCAGCTGGTTAAAGGTCTGGACTGCAGGCAGGCCAGTTCAGCACCGGACTCTTCTACTACGAAGCCATGCTGTTGTAATAGATGCAGTATGTGGTTTAGCATTGTCTTGCTGAAATATGCAAGGCCTTCTCTGAAAAAAACGTCATCTGGATGGAAGCACATGTTGCTCTAAAACCTGTATATACCTTTCAGCATTGATCGTGCCTTTCCAGATGTGCAAGCTGCCCATTCTATAGGCACTAATGCACCCCCATACCATCAGAGATGCAGGCTTTTGAGCTGAGCACTGATAACAAGCCGGATGGTCCCTGTCCTCTTTAGTCCAGAGGACACAACGTCCATGGTTTCCAAAAAGAATTCCAAATTTCGATTCATCTGACCACAGAACAGTTTTCCACTTTGCTTGAGTCCATTTTAAATGAGCTTTGGCCCAGAGAAGACGGCAGCGTTTCTGGATCATGTTCACATATGGCTTCTTCTGTGCATGATAGAGCTTTAACCTGCATTTGTGGATGGCACGGCGAACTGTGTTCACAGACATTGAGTTCTGGAGGTGTTTCTGAGCCCATGCAATGATTTCCAT